>CM072869.1:19470000-20000000 GCA_036937835.1 Pampus argenteus
GATTTTATTACAAGTGAGAGTAAACCTGCTTCTACCAAAAAAAAAGGAGCTCCAATAAAAAATATGAAAATGACTAGAAACATCTGTAGCTTGTGAGCTGCACTGTAAAACTGTACAGTAAAATAAGTGTTTTTTTTTTTTGTTTGTTTGTTAAAAAAAACCATTTCATTTGATTACTAATTTCAAATATGGACACCTCTTATCATCTTGGTTGGCAGACTGTAGAAGTGGAAAAACTGTGAGTCATCAAAATGCTCTAAATGTGTGTGTGTGTTAAACATTATGAAGACACCGGCTGCAGGGCTTCACTGTTGCAGATCCACTACTTATATACACAACTAGAGACGTCTGTTCACACATGAAGCCTAAAAGTTGTCCAGAAAGTTTCAAAGTCCGAATCACCGTCGTCCGTGTTGTTAATGTCGTCTCGTATGTGCAAGTTGAATATTATTATTATTATTACCTTCTTTTTTTTCCAATCACGCGTGGCACAGAGATCCTGTCTGTAATCAATTCCAAAATGGCCTTGAATATTTTCGCCCTGGTGCACATCTGTGTGTGCACCGAGGGTTTTTTTTTTTTTTTTTTTAATAAGGTGCTTTGTATAAAGTTGACAATAACGTTTATTACAGATGTTGTGTATATCTTTGATATTCTAATGTTTATCCTATTTTGCGAAGAAGAGAGTAAATTTAGGAAAAATCCAAACGCTAGTAATGTGTGTCTATTGGTGCTGCACAGGGTCTGATCTTTGCTTTGTAACTTTTTTCCCTTCATGGCTAAAACATATGTTAGATATTTTCTAGCTTTGTAGAGACTTTGTACGCATATGCTATTCAGTTTAAATAAATGGTCAGTTCCAAACTGTGCTCTTGGCTTGTGTCTTTATTTAGTAGTCCAATCTGAACTATGAAAAATAATACATTAGACCAAATCACATATATTCTGTGCCCTTATACGACCAACTTTTATCACTTTAATTTCACCAACTAGCCAAATCCAGGACGGCTCCACACGAGAAGCATGAGATGAGTTATGAAGCCGACTCCGATATTAATATTTTTTAAAAAAGAAAAAGAAATCTGATAATTGTATCTCCACCAATAGTCATTTTTTCCATCATAAACAAACATTTTTGACAAGAATCCCTGTTTGTTAAATATATTACCACAAAGATATGTACTGAACTTTATCAGCTTATACAGTATACACCAACTATATCTGTAATACGGTAATATGATCTGATATATTAGTCTAGCCATCTCACTGCTGTGACTCTATGGAGAGTTTCAGCAGGTGAATGGTGTAGTTTCCATTATAAACACCAGAGGGAGCCGCACTCAAAGAATTCAACTCAAAGCCCACAGCTCTATATTTTTAGTCATGGCATGGTTGCATATATATATATATATATATATATATATATATATAAACAGCTGCAGTCATTCATATTCACTTCCTATAGACATAATTGAATTGTTACCATACCAGTACATATGATGCGTTCCACTGTTGCAACGCTGACTGATGTTTTTAGCTCTAGGCCAACTTAATTGTTTACTTTTTTTTTTCACCTGACACTTACATTTACTATCAACCAGTGATTACAACAAGGAAATGAGGCCTTTGTCGATGCTGACGGCATATGTTTAGGTTGGTTCGGGGCACAAAAACACCAAACCTTTAGACAACCATTAACGAGTCTCCAGGTCAGACAGACGTGATGACGTCACAGGAACTGAGATGAAAGATAAGAAAAACATTCTGCGTTATCACACGTCCCAGACGAACCCGCTGTACTGACAATCCTCTTTATCCAAATCTAGCGTGTGTGTGTGTGTGTGTGTGTGTCAGCAGACCCAGATGGTCTTCTAAGCAGTTATTTTACCAACAAACCTGGCCTGATGCAACAGAGCTGAGGTTACAGTATGCTAACAGACTAATGGCGGCTGGCTGGAGGATGAACACTTGCCATTAATGTAATACTCACACACACACACACACACACACACACCAAAACACTCTTAATGCAGATAAATCCTTTCATGAGTTTTTACCGACCACATTCTGGCCTGAAATAGTTGAAAGAGCAGATGATGGAGGTCAGACTCTCTGTGAGACGTGTGCAGGGTGGATTTCCTTCTGCTTTACGGTCAGTCCAGCTGCGTTTTATCACCCTGAAACGATTTTGCTGTGTGAGGATTATGAAGATGAATCTGTGTAACAATGCATGCCGCAGTGTAACACTGCTGAGTAAGAGGTTCATCTGTGTTTTAGCCTCAGTCTGTGGTTCTTCTTGTAAGCTGGACTCATTAGTTTTGGTTTCGCGCGGCACATCAGGAAGAAACGCTTCAATACAACGAATACAACTACAGGAAGTGGAGCGGCGGCCATAAATGTGTTTCATTCTCTAAAAATATAACAAATGTGAGTGTGAGGTGGCCTTGTGAAGGTCTGTGGACAGGCAAACATGCTGGAAGTGTAGAGATTTAGAGTGGAGAGATCATAAATATACAACAAGGCTTTCTGTGAGTTGTTAGTTTGACACTTGAAGGTCTGCTGCAGTGGTGGAAAGAAACCAAGTACGTCTATTCAAGTACTGTACTTGAGAATATTTCACAAAACACATCACAAAATCACATAACGGTCTGAAAAATGAGTTTAAATTAGTGTATCACAACTTTTCTTCTTTTCCCGTTAATCATCTCATGACCCCTCGGATTTATCTGGTGACCCTTTGGAGGGGCTCCATCCCTAGGTTGGGAAACAGTGAACTAAACTACTTAACTATATAAAGTCTTTCAAACTGGCTCCTAATTTGTATAAACAGCTGATTAGTTTATATCAATAAAATGCACCATATTTTATAAATTCATCCTAAAATGAAGCAGTGAGAGTTTACCTGGTCCTCAAACTCAACACAGATTACTGCATGTTTGTTGTATCAGTTTTCCCTGTGTGTGTGTGAGAAGTGAAATAGAGTGTGTGTTACAGAGAGAGAGAGAGAGAGAGAGAGAGAGAGAGAGAGAGAGAGAGAGAGAGAGAGAGAGAGAGAGAGAGAGAAGGATAGAGAGAGAGAGAGAGAGACAGAGGGGAAGAGAGAGAGAGAGAGAGAGAGGAGGCGTGTCCCGGCAGTCACAGCACCTCCTGTTCTGTCCCACACAGCAGAGCAGTCTGTCCGGACACAAGGACGCACCTCAGCGGTGCTGAGATCAATCTGCCGGGCAGAGAGGGAGGAGGTCCCGGCAAGACAGACGGCAGCCAGCCCGGAAAAGCGAGTACTGGAAACATATGAATGGATGTAAATACTTTAAAGGCAACTGTGACAGTCATTCAGCGGCTGGCACGGTTACATGTTGGGACTTCTGAGCGCATTTAAAGTGGGAGCTGATGTTTTGGATTTGTTTGTTTTGATTGATTTCAAATCTTAATATACACTGCACTGCAGATGGAGTCTGACATCTAAAGAGTCACCTCGTCTTTTTATTTACCTCCCGAGTTGCTTCAGTCAAACACACAGAGGAGTCACTCAAGTTAACTTTTCCAGAGTTGAGTCGGAGATGGAGCCGGAGGAAGGGAAGATCTCGGTGTGGGTCTGCCGGGAGGAGAAGCTGGTGTCCGGGCTGACAAAACGCACCACCTGCGCCGACGTGGTCAAAGTCCTGCTGGAGGACCAGAACCTGCGTCAGGGCGCCTCGGCCGCGATGCTGTCCGGCTCCCCTCAGTCCTACTGCGTGGTGGAGAAATGGAGGGGCTTCGAGAGGATTTTACCCAATAAGACCAAAATCCTGCGGCTCTGGAGCGCCTGGGGAGACGAGCAGGAAAACGTCCGCTTCGTCTTGGTGAAGAACGAGGCTTCGTTGCCCAACAACGGTCCCCGCAGCGCCGAGGCCCGGGTGGTCCAGAGCCGGGAGAGCGGAGGTCCGGGCGGAGTGCTCAAGGGCACCGCCAAGACCTGCTGGACCGCCGCGGCCGCTGCTGCCAACCTCTCCCAGGAGAAACAGAGGCGCATAGTCAGGAAGGCTTTCAGGAAGTTGGATAAGATGAACAAAAAGAAAGAGCAGACTGTTTCTAAAGATAAGAGCTCCGTGGAGAAGATGGAGACCCTGGTTCACCTGGTGATTTCCCAGGACCACACCATCCGCCAGCAGATCCAGAGGATCAAGGAGCTGGACCGAGAGATCGAGCGGTACGAGGCCAAAGTGCACTTTGACCGCATCAAGAGACACGGAGTGAACTATGTGCAGGACACATACATGGTGGACTCCTCGGACGCCTCCGCTCCTTCAGACTGTAAGCGCAAAGCGGAGCGGCAGGACGCGCGGTGCACGCCGGAGGCGCTCGCGCAGTTTGAGGAGTACGCGCGCCGGTGCGAGGAGGTGGTGCGGCTGCAGGAGGAGCTGACGGAGCGCGAGGCCCTCGTGGAGAGCATCACCGGGGAGATCCAGGAGGAGCTCAACCGGAGGTGGATGAAGCGGCGGCGTGAGGAGAGAGGAGCGGAAGCGGCGCAGGACGCAGACGGCGGCGCGGAGGACATGTGTCTGGCCGCTTCTGCCGCTCCAGAGGTGGAGCCAGATGTGGAGAGTCTATCCGAGAACGAACTCATGCTGGAAGAGGAGAGGATCAAAACGCAGCTGGACACCAGTCTGTACATTGGCCTGCGGCTTAAGACAGACCTGGACGCCGTCAGGGGGGACTTGGACCTGAGTCTGGCACTCTGGGAAACCAAGGAGAGTGAACTGCTGGACCTGCTGGCCAAAGTGGAAACCATGGAGATAGAGCAGGACAACAACAAAGTGACTGATGATGATGATGGGAAGACAGAGCTGGGTGCAGTGTGCGCTGGGACCGAACCCGCGTCTGCTTCAGCAGAGAAGAGCAGCGTGTGGGTGGAGCAGGCCAGAGGTCTGTCAAAGGCCTGCAACACAAACGACGAGGACTCGGACACGGGCCTGAGCTCCATGCACAGCCAGGACTCTGACAACCCGCCTGTGTGTGAGTCGCTTGTGTAGACGGACTCACTGTGGATGGAAGCATGTTGGACTTTTATGCAATCTCAAAGCCACAAACTCAGGGGCAGAGAAATCAGTGTTGGCAATAGTGGGAGATGTTGCTCCCTACCCAAAATGCACCTCAGTACGGAAAACTGTAATTCTATAGCAATAATTCCTGTATGTAGTCGTTGCACAATAAGCTAGAAGGGACAGCATGCTTAGAGGTTTGATAGGCCTGCTCCATCGCTGACCCCCGACTGTTGACCACTTCGTAGGAGAAATAGCCTAGACGAGTATTTAATAAGCCACCTATAATCTGTAGTCTTCAACGAGAAACTAACTTTTTAAGGTATACTTGTTCGCAGGTTTACAAAGAGTTAATAACGGCTTGCTTTTGTCAGGAGAGTCAAGATTTGATTTTTTTTTTTGCTGAAGTGACTGCAAGATAAGGATAAGTGTTGTTGGTTCAAAGGCACTCTGAAAGAAGGCCTAATGGCCATAAACAGACAGGCTTCCTTTAAAAGGTCAACATCAAGTGTACCTTAACGCAGGGTAAAGTTACAGTCTGCTATCCATCATTGTACAGATAGACAGGTCAGCTCCAAACATGCTGTTAAAGCTCACACAAATACATCATAACGGTTACTTCAGCCTCTTTAAGATAAAGTACAAAAACATTTTAAACCGGCAGCCAGCACAGCTCAGTGATTTTAATAAAAAAAAGAACAAAACTGGAGACTTTGTGAATTGGAGTAGAAACATTGATGCCTGTTCTGCCTGCTAAGCAGAGTTAATATTGTCCTCAGTATAAATGTAGTGTCTGTCTCTTAAGCACAAAAAAAAAAATGTCATATTTATTTAATCCAGTTTTAAAAGCTGAAGATCAGATCAGCTCCTGTTCTCTGTCCTGTACTTGGTCAACATTCATTCAGGTTGGATTTGGGCATGAAATATGCGCAGCTCTTTTGTGATGGTGTCATGGTTGTTTAAAGCAGTGGTTCCCAATATTGTGACCCTTTAAAAAAATAATAGAAAATGAACTCACAACCCATCAAACTCATCAAAAGTTACAGTTTTCTATGAGCATTACGAGCAAATAGTGAATTTCTTCCTGCTCCTGATTTGCCCCGTTTGGTCTGAAGAGGAAAACACTGTCAACAATTTTATTATAATAAAAATATATAAACAGATCTTTATGGAGCAGCAAAACATTCCTCCTAAGTTGAGAATCACTGGTTTAAAACAGGGAAAGAGTTGATGTGTCTTCTCATCTTACTGATGAAACAACTGAATTTCTGGCACATGTTTAAAGGGGTACTCCAGGTATTTATTGCACTTTAATAAAGTCTGCAGAATCAAAAGAGACTAAAGAGAGAAAGAAAATAAAAAGAATGATTGAAGTGCTACTTTTAGTCTATAATATGGATCAATATCCTAAAACACAACATCCTACATTTCCCATAGTGCAACTGAACAGGATACCCAACTTTTTTCCAACCCCACGCCTCCAGTTTGTAACTTTCTTTCTCTTGAACATATTAAGTTTCAAGCTGAGTAATGCTCCTTATGAACAATACACTGAGCCTCATTAGTAAAATTGATGGAGTGCCCCTTTAAAATTTAGGATTTGGTCATTGTTGTGGCTGCTGGCTTGTTTCCCTGAAAAGCATCTTACTCAGCCAAAATCAATGGCGAGAGAGATTACAAGTGTTTTATTTTGGCGTTCCTGACTCTCCGTACATAACTGATAATGCAATAAGTCTCATTTCCAGCGTTGAAGAAACTTATTACGCTTATTTAGAAATATGTCCTTCTATTTAGGTCTTTAACATGTTGCCAGTTCTTTACATTCGGGTCCATCTGTGAGTAAAAAAAAACACACATGTAACGTTAGATTTTAAAAGATGCTTTTGAGACAAACGGCCGCTGTCGGTAATCCCACAGTTCCCTGCTGCACGCCGTGACATTAAGGGGAAGCGTTTTGAGCCTGTGGAAGTAGTTGCAGCATTAGCCGCGTTTTCTGGCACGCAACAGGAAGTAAAACAGGAAATAGTAGAATACATTATTTCCAGATCATCCTTCAACTAAATCACTCATTCCGTATTTCTGTCAGGCCGTTGTTATGTCAAATCTTACATGTTTGACTTTTGTCTCACTGTAAAGTAATAACTTTGTAACATCTAGAGGAAACCGATGATGCCGTTTCCGTGGAGTTAGCTGTTAACTGTAACCAAATACCAAAATGACAAAACGTGTGTAGCTAATTTATGCGGCTCGATCAGGGACAGTTTGGACTTCTCGGTGCATTCAGCGAGCTTTCTCTTGATAGATCAGCAACTCTGAGGCTTGATGTGCACTCAGATGCACTGTGGCTGCATCGTTAACACCAGTCAGCACATTATTACACTGTTAGTGTTGAAATAAACTGAAAAAAAAATAAATCTACCTGGCTTGTAGTGTGGCTTTATTCATCCTGCCCTCCCTCGGCTAAACATCTTTTCCTCACACAGGTTTGGGGTTTCAGATAGTTTGCACACCTTTGACAATGAAAGGTGTGTGAATGTGTCAACGCGAGTGTGTGTTTTTTTTATGCATGTGCGTGTATTGCCTCCCGCTGTCATGCTCGTCATGCATAGTTGTGTTTAATTGCTGCTCCCTGATGGCTCGCTTGAACCTCCGCATCAATTATGACAGGATGAAACAGAGACCTGGAGTTAGTAGCACATAGCTTCACATGTTGACCTGTTCAGCTGGTGTCTTAAAGGGTCAGTTCACCCAAGTTACTCAAGAACATCTTTCCCCACTTTTCTCACAGTTTTCAGAAGGGAATTCTATTTTATGTTTATATCAAACAACATTTAAGAACTTTGTGTTGGGAATTATTTAATAAAATGCATTTGAAATTGATTTAAAAACATTCAAACAATAAGGGAATGGATGGTGAGTTGGCATATGGGGGACGTTACTTCAGGCCCTGCTCAGATTTGAAAACTGGGGCAAATTAAACCAAAACTATCAATATAGGTAAGTGTATCTAGAAATTCAGAATGTGAAGGGACGTATGATTCTCCCAGGTGATAAATCATTTCTCTAACCGACTTCATCACTGTCAAGTCAACAGACTTCAGCTATGTGGCTCTTCAGTCTGACTATTACAGTTCCAGACGTACATATTAACATGTGATTCTATTCCAGTTTTCCTTGTTTAGTGGTGCGTCTCTGGTGATAACACCACACCCTGTTGCTCTGATCCACGTGTGCCGTGTGTAGCATTACTTCACAGCCTGCGTCTACAGAATAAGGCTGCCACTGGGGAAATGCTCTTTATAGGCGCAGACAGTAAGGCTCAAATGCAGTAACCGTTTACCCAGCAGGCTCTGAGGAGCATTATGAGTATAAGTGGGGGAATTCCTGCAACGTGTGAATGTGTAAATAGAGAAAACAGGAGGATGATTTACAGTTTCCTGAAGGAAATGAACATGTGCTCGATGCTAAAAATGTTCACATATTGGAATATAATGAATAATATATCCTATGATGTGTTTTGCGTGGCTGCAGCAGCAACACAGAGGACCCCCGACAATCTGCAGACAGCTAAATCTATTGCAAGCACTCCCCAAGGTCACTCAGTGTACCTGGTGTCATCCAGCCGTTTCATATACACACTGGTTGTTAAAGGATCTAAGATGTCGTTCACCAGTTGTTAAATTTGTCATTAGGTCTCGAGTTCGTTCATTCTGGATTGATGTAAACGTACGGCTGTGTGAGAGATCCACGCTGGCGCTGAACACACACTTTCTCCTGCGTCTTCACTGGCTCAGTTACAGTCAAGTTCATTTGATATCAGTCGTCTCCGCTTCCTCGCTGATCTGCGACCTTTCATTGATGAAATGACAAACTCTAGTAAAATGTATGTTTTAAAGGAATAGTTCAACATTTTAAAAGTTGGATTTATGTGTGTGTGTTTGTTTGACCTCCTGGTGCCATGCTTAGCATAGGTAGTCTGAGACCATTTATTTCTACTCAAAACACTGCAATTTATGTGACTTGTCATTTAGTCTGTAGGGGATACTTTCTGTGTGTGTGTGTGTGTGTGTGTGTGTGTGAGTGAGTGAGTGAGAGAGAGAGAGATAAATAGATAAATTGAGACAAACAGAGATAGAGGCAGGATGAGAGAGCGATATGTTTAGGTTATGCAACCTTGTGAGTATTTGTGTGTGTGTGTGTGTGTGTGTGTGTGTTAGACCCCCTGGTGCTGTGTTTGGCAGAAACAGTGTGGGACGGTATGAGGCCAGTTAGCAGCAGCTGCTCACATCTTTCTACCAAAAACACTGCAGTTTATATAACCAGACCTGGAAACACATGCTTCAGGGGGAAACACGGTGTATGTGTGTGTGTGTGTACACATCGGTTGAGTGGTAATATATCTTAGCAAGCAGCTTATGTTCTGTATAAGCATTTATTATATATGTATGAGTGCATTGATGTGCAAGCACGTGTGGTTCTGTGTGTACTTGAAAATAATGTGTGAGCCGTTATGTTTAATGTATAATAAAAGGTTGTGAATGTTGTCAGACTTTGAAAATGAAAATGGTGTCTTCCTACTTTCAAATTCATCCAACGAACGATCTGTTTCTGTCTAAAGGCAGCAAATCCTCACATAGGAGACACAGCCAGCCAGCCAGTCAGCCAGTCAGTCAGCCAGTCAGTCAACCAGTCAGTATTTGTGTATGTGTGTCCGATTACAGGTGCATGGACGCGTAAGAATGATGCAACGTTGTTACACTGAATCAAATAATGAAAGAACTGCAAAGAAGCAAAGAACAACACAGCAAACAAAGGCTTACAACCACACAGCAAACTCAATAGATGAGTTTCACTGAGTGCTCCTGGCTGGGGGGGGGGGGGGGACAAAAGAGGCTTGGACAAAAGAGGACAGTATGTGAATGTGTGTGTGTGCACGTGCAGTTGTGTGTTGAGTTAATCCCTGACAAGAGCTTGCCAACAGACAGATAGGACCGCGTAAGCGTGTGCATGTGTGTGTGTGTCCTTCAGATCACACACACACGCACACACACACACACACACACACACACACACACACACACACACACACACAGCTGCCGTCATTGGCATTATTTTAAAAAACAATACAAGCATTTCATCATCGACTGGATTAAAAACTCGAAATAGACAGGAGACGTTCTGCTTGGCTCGGCCTCTTAGTGCTCCGTCTTTACTCATCTGGTGGGTCTAGTGAACTATGAGCATGTCACAACAGATCTGATATGTGGGTTGAGAGACGTCTGATGTTGTCTCATGTTAAACGTGCACTCAGGCTTCAGACGGTTCATCAACATTAAGAACATTTGAGGTTTAAAGCAGGTAAACAGGTAAAACAAGAAACTAACTTGTAAAATAGATTCAATTTCATATCGCAGAGCTTTCATTGGCCCTTTTGAGCAGTGTGTGTGTGTGTGTGTGTGTGTGTCTATGTTAATACTCAGGGACACCAGTCGGTCACACACTTGGTGACAGATGCAGCTTAATTTCTGTTGTTGGGTATTTAAAACACCTCATCAGCAGCTTATCTGAGCTAAAATTAGACGTTTAAATGAAGGACTTTGACATAATATTTTGAATGAGGAGATTTAAATGAAAGAAGGAGTTCTGTTTATTTCCTATTGTGTGATTGATATGGTGTGTTATGTGGCTCGGCTACTGTGAAACCCACCCCTCACCTTTTCTGCTGCTGTGTCCTTAAACGTCACTGAATAGATTATTTGATATGAATACGTTATGTTGATTTTAGGCTTCTACTTTTTTTCCTGTGGAAGTTTAAGACTGACAACATTTGTTGCAGTACCGAGACTGGACACTGAGGCAAACTGGCCAACGCTGTATGTACCTCAACTGATAAATCTATAGTACTGGACAAAGCAGATGATTGTGCTAGATGAAAGGTTATCTCTACCAAATTTCATGGCCTTCCATCCAACAGATGTCCTAATATTTTACCCTGACCCAAAATGATGAACTGACTATTCAATCAACCTTGATATTCCTGGAGCCATGCTGCTTGAGTGGATAAAATAAAAAAAAATCAGCTTGCAGACAAAAGGTTTCTGCAGGACAGCCGTCACATGCTTTGGCAGCATTGCGCAGTGACCAAAGCATATAAGATCCGCCCTGCAACATTAACCTTATATCATAGTTTACATAGAGCGCTGACCCCTGAGTAACAAGTCACTCAGCTCATGATTTATAAAGCTTGTCAGCATTATTATTTATTCAGACAGGTTTTTACCCCTGTGTCTAAATGCACATCCTCTATAAAATTTATCAACACTGACAACTGAGCAAGAGACTCAGATCATAAATAATGAAGCAGGAACAGCTTGTAGGGCCAGAGCTGCTGTTCTGCCATGTCAACGCGCATCAAGACGGGAAGTGATGAGGCCAGCGGGGATGGGATATAATCATACATTTTACTTAAGGTATCACACTGTGGTGACAGCAGTTACGGGCAAATCAAAGGCACAAATGTTTGGCTGAAAGAGATGAGCAGACAAAAAAAAAAAAAAAAAAAAAAAAAAAAAGGAAGTAAGACAAGAGTATGAAATATATATATATATTTTATGGCAGACGTGGTTTGATTTGAGTGCAAGGGAAACTAAAAGATGAAGACGTGGGTTCGAACCCCATAAAAAGCAAGCAACCTTCCTGCTGACTCATCTCTGAGAAGAATAATGAATCCTTTGCATCTGCAGGACCGCCTCTGTTAAAGTAGACCACACCACTGTTTATATAATCTGTGGATACATTTCAGTAGAAAATTAAAATTTAACATTAAAACTGTTTTTACATCTGAACACACACACAATATTGAACTATTCCTTTAAATTTTGATTCGCCACCTCCTGATTGGACAACAATTTAGGCTGGTGAAATCTGCTTAGTGCAGCTTTAAATACACACACACACACTGATCCACATCATACTGTATAAATGCAACACACTCGTCTTCGTATTGGATCGTTCCAGCGTGTTGCCCTCAAAATGACCTGTCAGATTTAGTCTCACATTACCAAGAAAGCAGAGATGGATGCAGCGAGAAGAAAACAAGAGACAGGAGTGTGAGAGCAGACAGTAAACTAGAGGAATGAGACGCTGTGATTTATAGAGGAAGGGCGACGGAGTCACGTCTTGACGTTTATGAACTCGACGAGCTGGTTCTGTTCTCTTCTCCCCTCTTGTTTTTGTCACTTCAATCCTCGTTTCTGCACTCGTCTTCTAGTCAATTAAGGTAAACGCCAGCAGGGAAGGAGGGGGGGGGGGCTTGTTAATATTTTACGACACTGGGCCGGATTGACAGATGGAGTGGCGGTAGTGAAGTCAGAGACACAAATAAATAAATAATATACACAGATACAAACTAAAAAGCTCCAGAAATAAACAAATATCTGTTTTACAGATTTTTATTTTTTTATTTTTTTTTATCAATCAGTGTGAATCAGTTGTTTGAAGATCAGTAGTTATATTTGAGATGCTGGTTGGATTTGTATCACTAGATGTGACATGACTATATATATTGATTATATAATCTGTATGAAATCATATTCATCATATCAATCATCATTGTACTGAGCCTTTAGTATATTTACTTCCTGTATATGCATCATGTGAGGAACACGCCTACATCTGATGATGTCACAGTTCTAGTGATGTCATACATGATGTCACATTCCTTAACTTATCAAAGCTTTGTGACATCGAACGGAAGGTTATAAGTGGGACCCACTCACAGAGGTTCAGTGGTTAGGGTTAGGGCTATAGGGTTAGGCGGCCAAAGGCAGATGGCCGATCACCAAGAGCCTGGTTCTGCCCGAGGTTTCTGCCCTTTAAAGGGAAGTTTTTCCTCGCCCCCGTCGCCAAGTGCTTGCTCGAGGTGATTTTTTTTTTTAGAACTACCTGGCTCGTTGGTCTAGGGGTATGATTCTCGCTTAGGGTGCGAGAGGTCCCGGGTTCAAATCCCGGACGAGCCCTGGTTTTCACAGAAAGTAACATAAGCTTATAACATATACTCCAGACAGGAGCATAAGTCAACCTGACACACTTTAAATAGAAAAGGATAATGAGTAATTTTATAAGTATCTGGTTAACAACAGTTAGCAAATAGCCCTAGAAACAAAATAAATTCTAGTCACCAAAAAATATCTGTAAAGCAAAAGTTATTTAGTCAATCTGTTGATCACAAACAAAGAAGATAAACCCCAATGACAAATAAAGATCAGTACGTTTTACATTTTATTTGCTGTACTTTATTATTATAATTTTAAGAAAAAAAAAGACAAGTATCATTCACGAGATCTCATCAACCGCACACACACACTAGTCTTTCAGACCTTGGGAAAACAATGAATGTATTTGTTAAAAAAGAGATAAAAAGGTGGTTGGGACATGTCCCGAGCATCCTCAGCGTAAATGACACCTGTGCACCAACACCACCTCTCAGTCACAAACATCATTAAAGTCTCATCCCACTAGAGACACTAGAGGTCTATAAAGACACGCACCTCCAGACCTGAATGGTTTTCAATACCCGTGAATGTCTGTAAGTTCTCTATCAATGCTAGTTTATAACTAGGAGTTAGTGTGTACAGGGTTAGGCGGCCAAGGCAGATGGCCGATCACCAAGAGCCAGGTTCTGCCCGAGGTTTCTACCTAAAAGGGAGTGTTTCTTCACCGCCATCACCGAGTGCTTGCTCCAGGTGGTTATGGTGGTTTTAAACTTAAGGAGTACGATCTAGACCTGGAAAACGTGTGCATGATTTGACTAATTTGGACACCTGAACATACTGTACAATCTGTGGTGGCGAGGTCGAGAACAGTGTATGTAAGAGGCTGTGTTGGTATCAGTATCACTAAAAGAGTACTCGTATTGGTACTGGTGTCGTAATAATTCAAACGACACCCAACCCTAGCAGTTTAGTTTTGGATACGTTTTGTATCAATTTTCAAAGGCTGCACAGCATCATGTTTGGCTTTTAAAATATTCTGAGGCATTTCCTAAAACAGCTGGGCAATGCAGCTTATAGCAAATGTTCAAAGAGGAGGAAATAGTGCATTTGTTGAGGATTATTTTCAGCGGAGGATGAATACACATTTAGTGTGAGTAATAGTAGTGGGGCTTTTTTTAAATAAAATAAACAAATATCTGTTTTACAGATTTTAAAATTTTTTTTTTTATCAATCAGTGTGAATTAGTTGTTTGAAGATCAGTAGTTATATTTGAGGTGCTGGTTGGATTTGTATCACTAGATGTGACATGACTATATATCATATTCATCATATCAATCATCATTGTACTAAGCCTTTAGTATAGTTACTTCCTGTATATGCATCATGTGAGGAACACGCCTACATCTGATGATGTCACAGTTCTAGTGATGTCATACATGATGTCACATTCCTTAACTTATCAAAGCTTTGTGACATCGAACGGAAGGTTATAAGTGGGACCCACTCACAGAGGTTCAGTGGTTAGGGTTAGGGCTATAGGGTTAGGCGGCCAAAGGCAGATGGCCGATCACCAAGAGCCTGGTTCTGCCCGAGGTTTCTGCCCTTTAAAGGGAAGTTTTTCCTCGCCCCCGTCGCCAAGTGCTTGCTCGAGGTGATTTTTTTTTTAGAACTACCTGGCTCGTTGGTCTAGGGGTATGATTCTCGCTTAGGGTGCGAGAGGTCCCGGGTTCAAATCCCGGACGAGCCCTGGTTTTCACAGAAAGTAACATAAGCTTATAGGATAATGAGTAATTTTATAAGTATCTGGTTAACAACAGTTAGCAAATAGCCCTAGAAACAAAATAAATTCTAGTCACCAAAATATCTGTAAAGCAAAAGTTATTTAGTTAATCTGTTAATCACAAACAAAGAAGATAAACCCCAATGACAAATAAAGATCAGTACGTTTTACATTTTATTTGCTGTACTTTATTATTATAATTTTAAGAAAAAAAAAGAAATCATTCAAGTATCATTCACGAGATCTCATCAACTGCACACACACACTAGTCTTTCAGACCTTGGGAAAACAATGAATGTATTTGTTAAAAAAGAGATAAAAAGGTGGTTGGGACATGTCCCGAGCATCCTCAGCGTAAATGACACCTGTGCACCAACACCACCTCTCAGTCACAAACATCATTAAAGTCTCATCCCACTAGAGACACTACAGGTCTATCAAGACACGCACCTCCAGACCTGAATGGTTTTTAATACCCGTGAATGTCTGTAAGTTCTCTATCAATGCTAGTTTATAACTAGGAGTTAGTGTGTATAGGGTTAGGCGGCCAAGGCAGATGGCCGATCACCAAGAGCCAGGTTCTGCCCGAGGTTTCTACCTAAAAGGGAGTGTTTCTTCACCGCCATCACCGAGTGCTTGCTCCAAGTGGTTATGGTGGTTTTAAACTTAAGGAGTACGATCTAGACCTGGAAAACGTGTGCATGATTTGACTAATTTGGACACCTGAACATACTGTACAATCTGTGGTGGCGAGGTCGAGAACAGTGTATGTAAGAGGCTGTGTTGGTATCAGTATCACTAAAAGAGTACTCGTATTGGTACTGGTGTCGTAATAATTCAAACGACACCCAACCCCAGCAGTTTAGTTTTGGATACGTTTTGTATCAATTTTCAAAGGCTGCACAGCATCATGTTTGGCTTTTAAAATATTCTGAGGCATTTCCTAAAACAGCTGGGCAATGCAGCTTATAGCAAATGTTCAAAGAGGAGGAAATAGTGCTTTTGCTGGGGATTATTTTCAGCGGAGGATGAATACACATTTAGTGTGAGTAATAGTAGTGTTTTTTTTTTGTTTTAAATAAAAATAATATTCGTAATATACTGATTTACTGGGCTTTGGATGCACACACAGTACTTGTTAGTAGATCAATTGGTTGGTTTTGCTCTTTTAATGGGATTTGGTGAAAAAATACTGAATATTGCCAGCCTTATCCTTCAGCTGTGACAATTTCCTTCTAGCATGACTGAGAAGCTCAATCAGCAGCTTGTCAAATTCCTCTCCTTCTATCTGGGCGCCACACAAAAACAGAAACAAATGGAAATGCGGTCTAGATGACAAACAGTGTCAAGTGAGGACTCACCGATTCAAAGCGGTCGTGTGTTTGTGTGTGTTGAGGCGGAATCGGATGAAGCGTCGGTGCATCATCTGTTGGGAAAAAACGAGAGATGAAAGAGAAAGAAACATATTGGAAAAACTGGCATCAGATACGAGAACAGTTCATTTGACGTGATCCTGCCTTCACAAGTGGATCACAGGAAGGACGTGCGCTCATCTATTTTCAGTCATTAGTTTTCCAGATGGGCAGGGCCGGGTCAAGTGGAGTGGAACAGTGCATGTGTGTGATTATCAGCCAAACAGAAAGGAACAGATTTACTGAAGCAGGAAATCAAATCCTGTATGTTTTATTACGTAAAGTTTCCATTTGCACAAGTCACCTATGAATTAAGGTCACTTCACCCAAATTTACAAACAATTTATTTATTTACTTACCTCTTCAGGTATTTCAACATTTTATTCTGATGGGAATTTGTCATAATTATTTAATGTCCGTGCATCACAGCTGCACCTAACACTGAATGAATGATAAGATGTAGTTAAATTACCCATAAGGTAAGGTAATTACCCATAATGCAGTGTTATCCAGGATAATATAGTGACACAGACTAAATCAGGGTTGGAGCTTTTGTTTTATCAATTATATTTAATTCAAAAATCAAAATATGTAAAAAAAAAAAAACAAACACGACAAAATGTAAGGAGAGAATGAGAGATGAGAGTCATCATCTGCCAATCCTATCTGATGACTAATTTTGGGAGTTGCATAGTTACATCCATGTCAAATATATCATGTTAATATATTGGTGATTTTGGTTTTTAGAGTCACCTTCATCCAAATTGTTCCTCAATCTAGTCCCCATTCATTCAAGTATAAGTATCCCTCTCCCAAGCCTCCATTCCTGCTGTTGGAATATATTAGGAGGAATTAAGTTGTGTATAGATATAAGATGCTATTTAGCCGCAGAGATTCTTTTACCCAAAATGTGTGTGAATAAACCTGCACTTTTTTTTTTTAGGTTTGCAAACAGTTTCAGGTGAGTTTCAAGCCGGCTTTGAAGAACTGAATAATGTAGGTTAGCGGTCAGAGTCGTGACGACAGGTTGGGGGACTGCACTCCACCCGGTGCAGAAATGTAAACGGCGGATTAAACATCAACCAGGAGTCAACACACACTACCTGGAGCTACCTTGACCTCACGTTCCTCACTGCTGTCAAAGGCAAACAGAGCTGCCAGCGTCAGGGTTATTTTACACAGTAAAGGATATGACGGTTACATCGTCTGTGTGTGTGTGTGTGTGTGTGAATGCTAAAACAAGTTCCCACAGGTGGGTGGTATCAGAGCTGAGTGCCAACAACTTATCAATCATCTTGCATGGGAATTAGAGACAGGATGATGATACACTCTCTGAAACACACACACACACACCTGTATAATGTAATAATTCCATAATCTTTCATCTGAAATAAGCCTTGTTTTACTATGGAACCGTGACGGGAGGCAAACAGAGGTTTCACGGCTGGTTGGTGTTATAAAGCCTGTAATTTTTGACAGCTACAGATGTTACATAATGACAATATTTATAATACATGGACATGGAGAGCAGGCTGTCGTTGGAGGTTTACAGGCCCGCTCACAAAATACTAATAAATTTAAAAAAAAAAAGAAAGAAAGAAAGAAATGAATCAAGCAAGTTTAGATTTCCGTCAGTATCTTGAAACAAGACTTGAGAATCACCTGAAATAAGACACGACGACTTCCTGTCCGTGCTAGATTTATAAAATATTACACGGACTCGCACCATCCTATTTATCATCTCTAGTCACTCCACACATATCTCTCATAGCTCTGTGATCCCAAAATGCTGCTTTCTCCTCTTCATTCCATAAATGAATAAATCATCAGTAGGTGCTGCACAACTTCTCTGGAAACATCTTCCCATCCGAATCTGAGACACGAGCTCAGTCGACTCTTTTAAAAGTAAAACTCCAAAACACAAAACACAACTCTGTGCATCTGGTTTAACATCACCTAGTTTCTGCCCCCAAATATGTTCAACACGTACTCAGTCATTGTAGAAATTCATAAAGCTCATTTCACTTGTTTAATTGTTTTTATGTACAGGCCATGTATTATTATTATTTAGTTTTAATAAATAAATATTGACTTGACTTGTATGTTAAACTATATATTCTCATCAGCCTCAGATGTACTTTGTTAGCAAGCTAAGCTAAGACGGTGACAACGCTAATCAGCGTGCTCTAACATTGTCACTCTGATGCATGTTTGCATGCTGATGTTCACATCTGCTCGTTTCCACTCAACCAAACAGATGTGCAGTAATATTACATGGTGGTTGTCTGTGGAGAAATGACACACAGCACAGATTTTGTTGAATATAGCAGTGGCTGGATGTGTGCGTGTGTGTGTGTGAGAATGAGTGCGATGTGCAGGATGTTCACTCTGACTCCAGCCTCATCATCATCATCACCAACACATGAATAGAGGGAAACAGATGCTGCCTTTTGCTTTCCTGTCTGCTACTTCCCATCACCTCTACAGTATGAGAGTGTGTGTAACGCTTTGAAACACTGACATCACTTAACTTAATTTTAAAAAAACAAAAAAACATTTTTGCTGATCTGCTTTTAAATAGCCTCAATAGACCAGAATGCAGTGCAGCCGCTGCATATTTAGAGATCATTAGCTTTGACGTCAGTGCCGTATGTTTATTATTCCACGCTGGTAAAGGTCTGTCACACAATGAAAATTGTGTAACTTTATTTTCTGTGTGTTGTCGTGCCAGCACTTGAACCAATTATATATGCACGTTTGAAGCGATTATCCATGCTGTTATCATTAGGTATGAAACCGCAGCCCTTTCAGTACCTGAAACTGAGACGCTCCCAGGGTTTGTGCACCACGCCGCTCATCCACTGTGGTGCAGGGATATCAGGCTCAGAGAGACTCTCCTCCACTTTCCCCTAGAATGAAAGAATGTGATTGTAGATTAGCTCAACAGGGAGGATGTCAGGAAATCATTAACATTCAGTTCATATCCAGCTACAGATTTCACTCTTTCTGAATTCCCCTCATTTAAATTTCCCCTGTCGCATTCTGAATGTTTTTCATTCTGTCCCATTTATGTTTGTATGAAGTGTCTTTCTCTTATACTGTACCAGTCTCACATGGCATATTCTGTATACACAGACATCGAGTTCAATATGGCTGTGGCAAAGTGACAGGTGATAGCTATTTGGTAACATTCATATGGAAACAAAATAATTTAAACATCAATGACAAAATCATTGTGCTTCTATGAGTCACAGTTCAGGACCTTCTGCTGGATTCTGTTAACTACTTTTTGAGACTTCCAGACAGACAGAAACAGGAAAGTAAAACGTAAACCTCCACGGCGGAGGTAATGATACGCTACATGCCATAAATCCTTCAGCTCCCAGAATGTCCCAAACAGCAATTTTCAGGATTCGTCATGTGAAACATCACAAAGGCAAAACATTTTGTCAGAGTAGGACAAATCCTCCCGGAAAAAAGAAGAAGAAAAAAAAATGTTACGTAGAACACTGAAAATATATTCTTTTCAATCATTACGCCAAATGCTACAAATAGGCGGGCGTGTTTGGTTTGCTTCTGTAGTGTTAAGCCGTCCTGAAAATAAATACAAATCCTTTAAAGCAGGTTAATAATATTTTTAGGAACTTCAGGGAAATGTGAGCAAAACATCTGAATGTTAATATTTGACTGAGTTGGGGATCGTTTCTGTTTTGCTTCACAGTAAAACTCACCTTAAAAATAGATTTAAGGTTTCCTGTAATTCCTGTTACAAAACATCCACATTGACAAACACACACACACACACACACACACACACACACACACACACATCCTGTAACCAATTGAAATCTCTAAGCAGCAGGTTAAAGCTTAATGTTTCTTATGCACTGGTTGCTGATTTCATAATCTGACCCACTGAAACTGTGCAGGCTAAGTGAACAGAGGTATGTGACCCTTCTGTCCACCCCCGCGCTTCTGGCCAGGTTGTGCAGTTTGTCTTTGATCCTGAACTACCGGGTCAAACCATTACAAGGTCAGAGGGTCCGACGCTGTACATTCCACTGATTTTAATAGGTCACTACAGGAGTACCTCACTGAAAAAGAGAGACGCGGATGAAGAAGATGATTAATTGCAGAAAGAAAATAAAAAGTTTATAGGTAGAGGGAGTTCTGTTCCCTCTTTAGAGTTCATCACTGAGCCAAGTGTCAGCGTGTGTTTGTTTTCTCTCCTGGCATGAATACAGACTTTAAATCAAACGCTCCTGTCTTGACGCTGCAGCTGAGTGTTAATGAACAAAGAGACACTTTCAAGGTAATAAAGAAAAGGAGATAACACTTTACTAAGACCCATCCTCGTTAGTTACTGTCGCTACTACGCCGGTCGATTATAGCACAGCCATAGACCGATCAATCAGATCAACGAGATTGAAGTTTTTTTGCTCACTATCACTCACTGGGGGGCACAAAGGCTGACCAATCAGGTTGCGGACACCCCTTAAAATTGCTCCTCTCATAGCGAAGCAACAACATAGGTTGTCTGTGCCTTTCCTGTTTCAAACCACCACCACACAGTGGGTAAAATTTAGGCAAATAACAGTAGTTGATTAAATCTTGTTATTTTCTTTTGCAGCAGATAAAGTATAGTCACTATTCACACGGTGCAGAGTGGTCACGTGTGAGGAAAACATTAAACAGGTCAATTTAGGTGAATCTGAACAAACAACCAATGCTTCTGTTTTTTCGAGTAAGGACAGTTTGAAAAGTTCATCAAACTAAAACAACTGGTCTAACAGCAAAACATTTTTTACTTAATCAAATGTAATTAAACATAAGAGAGTGTGAGAACTGTCAAGTCAACACTATCTTACTGTGACTGATTTGATGTAAGAAATTCCAACCCGGGTTCAAGATAATTACATGATATGAGTGTGGTTTTTTGAGAAGATACAAATCTCTCTCACACACACACACACACACACACACACACACACACAGGAATGTCACCACACTCCTAATATCAACACAGACATGCTCCTAAATAAGTAATGAGTCACATTGAAAAGAACATCAATATTTTATTAGTGCCAACTAAGACAATAAAAACATCATTAAGCAATTATGGGTCAACTGGAAAAAAACAGCACCAAAAAAGTTGTATCAAAATAAGTTTGTGCTACATTCAGGTGCACGTATGCGTGCACACACACACACACACACACATGCTGTACAATACTAAAGATATGAGCAGTATTAAGACATTCTATGTTCACCAGGTCTCATACTCAGAAATCTGGTCATGTAAATAGTAAAAATTCAGTAAATAGTGTGGTTTCATATGAAATGTAAACATTTAGTGCATTTTATCCCTTCAATAGTTTCGTCGTGTCTCCCTCCCCTCCTCAATGTTAGATGAGCTTCGACTCTCTGGCGTTCCTGAATGGGACGCTGGTCTGATGTCTGGATGACAACTCCCTGAAAGAGAAAGACAGAGGGAGACAGATGGAAGAAGAGCTTCAGACTGGAGCTGCTATCATAGATCTGATCAGTTCTGATCTGTACCGAATCCTGATTATAATTTGTATCATTTGAATATGAAAATAGACTAAAAAAAGAAAAAATTTAGCAACCGTAAACAGTTATTTGTCAATAATGACTTGCTGTGGTTAAAAGGTAAAATAAAGAACAAGTCTTGTAAGGTTGCAGTTTGGTACAGTGATGCCTTCAGCACATTCCAGCTGACGGCCTGAAACTGGTTAACATATACGGTAGCAAAAAAACAAAAACTAAAGTAAAGTGTCATCAAGGCAAACTGACTACAGAGAATAAATAAAAGCACACGGATGCATTAGCCATTTATGGAATACATCAAAAACGCTTATACATGCTGCCGTAACGCTTATTGAAAATATTTTAGTGGGATATTTACATTTTGTTTGGTTCTAATTCTCTCTTACAAAGCTTAACTACACTGTTGAGTGACTGATTCAGTTAACCACATTACACTTTACCAATACACTATAAAATACTATACACGTGTGGATGTGTGCATTAGAACCTCCATAGAGCTGTAGCAGATGATCTGAGCTGCTTTGACTTGTTGGATTTGGTGAACTGACGCTTGTTAAAGAGAAGTCATTTCCTTTCCCTGGTGTTCAGTTATAACCACATGACAAAATAGTCATTTCTCTTCTGGTTCATTTTTGTCTTTGTTATGTATTCCTGTATTTAAATCAGATAACACTCTCCTCCTAACCACACCACAGTTCCTCTGAAACTTAAGCAAAGATTCACATTCTTGGGAGCTCAAATGACATTTTGCTAATCTGCCAAAACCAACCGACGTTGTAAAAATGATCTCCAGTCCCAGTAAACCACAAACATTTGTGAACACACCCTAAAACTGCAGTGTGGAATCACAAAAAAAGACACATGTAAACACCGTTTGGGTCAAAACAAATTAAAGCTAAAATAAAATATTTCAGATGCCTCCTGTCCTTCCCGCCTTCTTCCTGTTTCGTGTCCTAAAGGGATTTAAAACACACGAAAACACTGTGATGCCTCTTAGGCTGACAACAGACGCAATTCCTACTCTTGCTGAAGTGGGACAAATGCCAGATTATTATCTAAAAGCTCTATTCATTAAGCAAGCGTGGGGGTGTGTGTGCTCACAGATCAGCGATTATGACCAAGGGAGTCCAGTCTCCATGGAGCAAAAACTGTCCATAACATTACACATGTATGACGGCTTTTTTTTTTTTTTTTTTGACTCAATGTGACTCCATCTTTACTGTCAGAAGTCGTTTACTCTGCTCTGTCAAACACTTATAGCCCAGCCTGCCTTCACTCCACATGACATAAACACCACCTCTGTTCCTTGGATTAAAATGTCTAACTTAGACTGTGACGTGATAAGAGGGAGCACATGTGTCTGAAAGACAGACAGGAGTGTGTGTGTGTGTGTGTGTGTGTGTGTGTGAGAGAGAGAGAGCAGCGATTACTCTGAGCAGGTTAGCTACGGTGGCTTAAGCTGCGTGTGGTTGGAGACAGACCCAACCTGACGGTAAACAGCCATTCACAGCGAGCCGCCCCTCAGTCTGGCCTTTCTACAAAATACGTCTATAGAGGTAATTCAATGGAAGAATTGACACTATGGTAATGGTGCTCCTTGACACTGGCCCCACACTATACAAGCATACTGCCGATGTATGCGCAAACACATCGAGGAACCCGTGTGGTGGGCCCCACGCTTTTCAGTCCACATCCTTTAAATGAACTCCGGTAATCACATTTATCTCCGAACAAAGTCCATGAGAAAAACGACGGTGTAGCGAACATAACGGGTTCCCACCGAGGAAGCAGACCGACATTAAAAAAAACCCACAACATATGGCTCTTACAAAAAACTGACCAGTTGTACAGTGGAATAATACACCCCCTACCACCCGTATGCAGGTGCTACTAAACAAGAGCAAATAAAAGAGACCTGTGTCACCATCACTATTGAAATGTAACATGGGTAACGACCTGTTTAGTGTGTGAGAGCATGCGTGTGTGCACATATAGTGATGCATGATGCAGAAACAGTGTGAAAGTAAATATCCCTCCTTCATTCCTCACAATCATTTATCTTCTTCCTCTATTCAGTCCCTTCATTTCTGCCGTCACACTCACGTTACTTCCTACAAATGCATGTGAAGGGCACTTAACTGAAAAACAATCCGACAGTGTTGCACGGAGTGGTTCGGTTCACTCGGCTGGATATGGGTTAAAGAGGAGGAACGCTTGCAGAGGGAAGTTTTCATTTCACGTGATTTGTCACTTATCAGGCTTGGGCGGTATGACGGTAAACCAGGGCATAGAATGATTTTCAATACTGCCAAAAATATGGACTGAGTACACCTGGAGTTTACAAAGAGCGCTTGAAGGCAGCAGGTAATCCCCCTTCTGACCATAATGTGGGTTGCGATGGCAGAATGCCGCTGTTAATTTCCGCTCGTCGACTCTGCAGGAAAAAGAACTGCAGAAGCAGCGATTCAAACTAAATATGAGATATTTTTGTGGTGAATGAAACGTGCAAGATTTTCCCTTGTTGGAGCTGATATTAATCTGCTGGCCTTCGGTAACTTTGCTCCTGATATTTATTCAGCTGTTTCACTGCTGTGGTACCCAGACAGACGGATGGATGGATCAGCCGGTGTCCCGCTTTTTATATATGGCATAGTTGGTGGTAATAAACCTTTCTTCACGGTTGATGAGGGGCTTTAACTGACCTTGTTATTTCAACGTGATGAATACAAGCTAGTTTTGGACAGAAAAAACATTTTTGTTTGCATATTGTTGGAACATAATCTTTTAAGCTCAATGAAATGGCAAAACATAAACAATCCTAGATTAATCAATACCAGAGGTGACGAACTTAGGGTGTATTAAAGGGATAATTCTATTTATATTCAACCCAATAACAGTTTAGCTTCAGCTAAAGTGTTGCAGTGCTTTATTTCAACTGCATATCTGCAAATACGACATGGAACAGTTTACAAGAAGAACCGCTGTGGAAGCCTGACCCTCTTGTTTACAAGACAGCATTCATACTAATTATAGCTTGAAGATATTGTCCATAGATTAGTTTGTAGGCTGATAACAATCGTGAACCAAAGATATGCTTCAGCTTCAGGCATATCTGCTACGCATCTGTCAAAAACATCCCCAAACCTCAAACCCTACAGGGGGGGTAAACACAGTGAGATCTTTTGACATGTTAAGACCTGACAGCCTTGTATGACCCCAGCATGCCCCACAATTTGTCACTAATGTACAGATCACTATAGTTTACTGCCCTATCATAAACAGCTAGACTGACTTAGTATAGTTTCCACTCATAACGCCTACAATGGAACTGTTAAAACATTTACAGTAGGGTGGGAACAACTTAAAGTAAAGGTGGCTGAGCAGCACAGCCAGGTGAACAGAGCTCACACACACACACACACACAGATACACAGACACACACACACACACACACAGTCTATTGTGTGTCTGGTGCAGTAATAAGAACGGGTGACCTGAGCTCAGGTTGCTTTAGTTTCTTAGAGACTGTGTGTAAGAGCACACGCACGCACGCACGCACGCACGCACGCACGCACGCACAGTAAGAATATTAAAGTTAATGTGATGTGCAACATGTACATTATATACAATATATACATATTTGTAATGTATATGCAATAAATGTACATGGATGGGAGTGGGCAGAACATACATACACATATATATATACACACACAAGCTTGAACAAATAGTGATTATTACCTCTCTCCTCCAGCAGACACACATCATACATAATTCAAATTCAATTACACTGTAAGGAGAAGAAGGAAACTGGAGAGACACAGGCAGTAAAACCATTTCCTTTGACTCAGCAGCTCTTTCTGCTTCAACCAAGAACAGAGAAGCATCAGTGAAACCTGACGCCTCAGAGGACCAATGTCCACTATCCACTGTAAGCCTGGCCATGGAGCACTGGTAGGGCTGCAACTAACGAGTAAGTAAGCAGATATTTGGCCATAAACCAAAGTATTGGACAAATTAAAATTCTAATGCTGGATGAAAAAGGTAAAGTACACAGTGTTGAGACATTTAACTCAGCACAACAAATCTAAACCTTGGTGGCGTTAGATGAAAAGTCCATGAATGTTTGTATGAAATCTGGGCATTTTTTAACACAATTAACAATATATCAAAAGTGTCAACTTTCTGTCAATCAGCTATTTGATTTAATCAACTGATGATTTCAGAATGACACTACTGGTTTAATTGTTCAAAGGTGATTTATTGGAGACTAGACATGTGCTGTATGTATGGTCTAAACCTTTATTGACAAGGTTTGCAACATCATCTAGATTCTAAACTTCAAAAAGCACAAAACATTGAAATATATTTGACCTGAAATGAATGAAATCACTTTTCAGAGAGCTGAAAAGTCAAGTAAAACTATATGTGAATATACTTTGAATTTACCACAGATGGCTACATCAGATCTGAAGATGAAATTAGAAGCTAACTTTACCTCTACTGCTGTCAAACAAGTATCACAACAAATGACTGAAGAGAAAATGAGTGAAGGTGAGGGCTGAACTCAAACATCCTCTGTGAGGGGGGCTGGAAAGGTAAACTATCGGGACGAGGAACAGAGGGAGGCTGTATGGAGGGTTTAACATACAGTATATCTAACTCTACTTTGATGGTACAATAAACAACTCACTGAGGGTGCATCTTCTTTGTGATGTTTTGTAAAACCTTTTACTACCTTGCTTGTACTTATTTAACCTGGATATGTTCATTTGACAACTTGGTGATGAACTCTGCCTTTCACAACTGCAGACGACTGATTCACCACCAGCCTTTATACCCCTCCCCATCCCTCATCCTGTGCTCAACAGGTGTTCACAGTACGACACAGGAGATATCAGACAGAGGAATCTAACATACGGGTTATAGGAAGCATTGGAAGTTACTAAAGACCTCTAACATGACAGTTCATTTAAAGCAAGTGAAATGTGGAACAGGTTGGACACACAGTGATTGTGTGTCTGCAAGTGCTTCCGCTGTTCCCTTGACAAGATGCGTATCTATGATGGTAGTTTTATTTCACTTTTACCATCACAATTCCAGCCTCTGGTTGAAAGCTGATTGATAATGTTGGTAGCAATATACAGTGTCCCAAAGAGATTCACTAATTAGCACTATGACCTGGTGTTGGCACCAGATGGGAAGGAGTGGACTTATAAAAATCAACATTTTAAGTCAATTAATCCACTAGTAGTCTAAAAATTTCACTCACAGCAACAGATGTCAACCTCATGACATGAAGTCATTACAATCCAATCTCTAGGAACTATGATTATTTACAATATTTCATGGCAATCCATCTCATACTTTCATCAGTCGTGCTGGATTAGCACTCAAACGGGCTAACTGACATTGGCGTCCCTTTAGCAATGAAGTTTCGTACCAACTGTAGGCCGTGTCATGGCACCTGAGCATTTATTACAAGATACTGTACCTTTTCCCAAGTTCATGAATTAATCGCCATTCACAAAACATCAGAGGACGTAGAACCTGCACTGGGCTTTTATCCTGGTTTTGTTCACTTTTATACTTGCAGGCCCTTAACAGTCATTAACTTTGACCTTTTTCCATTCACTGCAATGACTAGCAGTCAAACCAAACCCTTTCATTAAGATTGTAGATAAGCAACAATGTAGATTGTTTCTTGCTGAAATCTTAACATTTAAACTTCTTCTATTTCTCCATGAGGAATGACAGTTCCCTTTGTTACACTGAAAGAAAAGCAAGGAGTGTATCCTCACAGCACAATTCATTTTCAGTCTATTGCATTTATCACTTCCTTCACTGCATGTATGGGGTCGGGGGTGGGACCCATTCCCTTCTACGTTTTACCTGTTAACTATGTTCTCCTTCCTAGACAAACAGCAAGGCGTTGGCCAAAGCTGCCAATCACTTTTGTTGTACCTCAGCCTTGAAGCTGACCCCCCTCTTAGTGTAAAACATAACCGCACAACTGTGTTACTACATGTAAAGATTTTACTGTAATTATGTGATAAGTATAATAAAGGCTTACGCAAAGTGGTCAGACTGGAATTATTAGGCATAAACGGTAATATGGGGCTTAAGAGTCACTCACCTCGTCTTTTATATTTGTCTATCAAACCTTTCAAGTTCAGGGTTCACACTCAAAAGAAGCACAGTGAGGCTTGAGACTGATTCTGATCAAACGATACCGTGTGGGATATCTGTGTGAGTCTTGTTTTTTTTCACTCACGTGTGACTTGAAGAATGTTATCATTCACATGGGAAAAGCCTGCTGCGGTGCCTGTCAACTTAAAAACACACACACCCACACACCCCAAACAACAGCCAGGCATCGCTGGGAAATCTGGAGTAACGTCATGAATGATTAAGATAAGAGTGGTGCAGTGTGTCAAGGGAACAGTGCTAAACAACAAGTGAAGGCCACACAGATCCACATTTAGTTTTCCTAAATATCACTAGCCAGGTTTCCATCAAAATATAACACAAACTTGAGCTATATTTGCAGAAAATCATCACAATTCCATAAAACTCCATCCACAGCCGTTATGCCGATATTCAAGATAAGCAGCTGGCAGATATTTTAGTTGCATGCTTTATGTTTATTCACTTTGGTTGTTTCCATTGTCATTATGCTTTTTCATTAACACACATATTATTCCACCTCAGCCAAGCAATAAAAAAATTTTTTTTTGCAATATTTCAGAACATTTCCTGTTTTTTTTTTAATGCAGAAATTGAAAATGTTGAAAAACAAAAACAGGTGGAAGAATTGCTGGAGGCCTCCTAATTAATCTTGTGTGTTGTGTGTTGTTGAACCTCATTGCCAGATGAGAAGAATGTGAACATTTTTACACCAGTCACATTTCACAACAGCTGAGCATGACTTGATTGGTGCTCACCAGTTTATTGTCACAGGAACACAAAGCAAGTTAAGACTAGACTTTTGTAGGTACAGCAGTTGCAGTTGTTGCATTATGTAACAGGTATTTAAGAACAGGGTGTACAAAATATCCCAGTACAGCCCTTCTTCCTGAAAAAGTAGTTACTTAATTAAAAAGCTTAGGCAGGTGTTATTCTTTGTGGATAAAGTTACACTTTCCACAGTAAATCAACATCCCACATCCTCTGATTCAATAGTTTTTAAAACTGAAGTCTAGAGTTTTGATGGCAAACATTGGAAACACTAAATACTATGATGATGAAACGACAATGCTAATTTTATCAAATTATATAGGCAAATGGGTTTATGAGCGAAATATCAACAGTTTTGTTATTGTCTTGTTTTGGTCGTCAGACTTTATTTAAAAAAACAAAGAAAACCAGCCTGGTGTGACAAGAAATTGTTTTTTTTTTGAGCATTACAGTCAAACGGCAGACTTAAATGACCACACCAAATATCATTAGCATAAAAAAATGAATAATAATAAAATGAACAGAGTGTAAAGGTGAACTGGAGTTTAGTGGCACAAGTGGACGAGCTTGTCTAGTCTGTAGCAGCTGCTCTCTTACTGTTGTTGGGAAATTTGCGTTTCTGTTTGATGTTGAAGTTTACGGAATATATATCTATTACTGTTTTATTTCATGTTTTGAAATAGTGAGTTAAGACATGTTTTCATAATTAATATGCAGCCTGTTTTATTACTTTCATGTTCTATATTTCACGTCTAACTACATAAACACAGTGATGGCAGCAGTGTTAGATTTGTTTGCGGTAGTCAGGAGAATGAAGGCGTCACTTGGCTGTTCTAAGCACCAAACACTGCAGTAAGGCTTCCACTGTCCCTTTGTTTCTTTAAATAGGATGAACTGTGTGTGTTTGTGTGTGTGTGTGTGTTTGATCACTCATCCGTCCTGTATCCTCACTACCCTGTTACATAACACCACTACACCTGCATTTTAACAATAACATAACAATGGCTGAGGTGAGGTGAGTGTAGTACATCCAAGCCTTTACATGCGTATATCGGCAAGCCTACGTTTATTTTGTACCGTGTTCCATCACATGAAGCATGTACAACTCTTGCATCTCATGCACATCAATGCACATGTGAATGACTGGGTTACAAAAACACATTATGGCACATATCATATTATGGATGTGCATAGGTGTGCACCCATATGTACACATGTACACACACACACGTGCACACACACACACACTTCCCTGGGGACAAGGGATTAGAGGTGTGTACAGGGCTGGAGAGTGGCTCCCACAAGGCTGAACATACAGCCAACAACACCAGCAGATCAGATGACAAGCTCCAGCCAACACACACACACACACACACACACACACGGTCATGTAGTATGCACAGGCTTGAATCACTTTTTTGTCTCCTTCTACCTCCCTCTCACACACGCATCCCAAATGGTAACACACTGGACAAACTTCTTTCTCCAAGCCCATAGAACAACACTGTAATGGAGCTTGTCGTGTTTGTGAAAAAGTTCAATTACAAATACTACTGAGACGGAAATATGCAACATAGCATATATGCAACATGCAACACTGCATGCAATATAGATTTTTTTAATGAAATTAAAGTAGAAATAAATGAAATTGTTGTATGTGAGTATGTGTGTGCGTGACTGGCAGAATACTGGTTGAGCTGGTTACATGGCACCTTGTCAGTCATAATTAGCACTGTGACTCTCACATGGAAAACATACACTCCCACCTGCAAAGCTGTGTATCACAACATGCACCTTTTTCTGTCTATCTGGGGCAAAAATTAGAGGACAGACAGAAAGACACAATTCTTAGAAATATAATGATATTTTGTAAAGGCTCAGAATTAAAGGTGCGATATGATAGAATTGGCCACCTGTTGAATTAATACCCCACACTGCAAACCAAATGGGGGCAGCATATCACTAGAAAGTTAGGGTTGTCGTTATGATATGCTACGTTAGCACCGAATCAATAGCGCATTATCAGTGGCCTGTTAGGTAGCAAACTAACTTCGATAAGTATGATAGCAGTATTAACTGATAGCAGTTAATTTTTGAATGTTTTTAACTAAAATTCTTCTATAGAGCCCCTTTAAACTATTTACTTTGGTATTCATGTGTATAGTGTTGTTTAATCAAAAAAGAGTGGCTAAAAAGATAATTAATAGCATCCAGCTTGAACCTGCATACTCTTTTTGTTTTCCTTTAGAAGTGTTGAATTGTCCCTGAACAGTTGTGAATACAAAACTGGATCTGTGGCACAAATACTTCCTTTCCAGTATCTCTCTCCATCACCCCTTCTTTCGCACTCTGTGCTTTGAATGCATTTGAGAAGAAAATCTGTCCCTGATCTGACCTTCTACATGAAGGAACAGAAAGTGGCAAAGTAATTTCAGGTTGGGTGTGCCCGGGCCTCCGGCAGGCAGATATTGTCTATCAGTACGGTAGTGAAGACGGGGCAGCTTAGCTCATCTTCCTGTGTGTGTCATTTCCCTGTTTCCCACACACAGTGAACAACTGCAAACCACTCATTCAGTCACAAACTATCAATTAATATAAATTCTCACTTATAAGCAAGAGTGATGTACAAGTATACACACACATGCAGCACACAAAGCAGTTCTGTACAGTAGTGAAGATGCGCGTAAGTCCCATGAGATTCTTGGGAGGAACATATTGTACGAAAGGTGCATAACCTACTAAACAGGAAACTACAGGTCTATTTTAGGGCTTGTGTGACTCCACCCTGCTCTGCTGTGAAAATGCTACGGAAAACACAGCAGAATGGGTGATCTCAGTTACTCACACAAACTCATCTCATAAAACCATTAGAAAGACCATAAACACATCAGTGTGATCCATTCCCACTGGTGTTTACACTCAGGCTGAACATAAAACAATGAGGCTGATGATAACTCGGGAACCTGGCTGTGGGTGGGGCATGGCAGTCAACCAGCCGGAGACAAGTTTTTGGTTTTATGGTTAAAATATAATATTTGGCAACATCAAACATTCATCAGAGTACAAATATTGATGACAATGAATATCAGTGGTGAATTATTTACACATTAAATACTGTCCCAGTAACATGTATGTGAAGACAAGTGGTAATCAGCACTTGGGTGGGCCGCTATCTGAGCCAACTGACGGAATTCAAAAGTGCCAAAAATCATGTGGCTGGTTAAAAAACCCCAAAAAACCCCCATACAAAGTACATATTGCTACTCTGCATCAAGAAAAAACCTGACACATATACAATATTCTTTAAGGGGAAGTCAACTAATAATTGGCATGAACTTACTGTAGTATGTTTGATCATTATGTTTAAAATGATAATTTAGTAAGTATGAAACTGGAGATCTTTTTTTTAATATTGTTATCTGAACCCCTTCCCCAAACAGGGATTGTCCAATCATAGCTTAAGCAACCTTAACTAGACACAGCAGGCCTGTCAAGCTTTCGATGATTAGTAGTGTGCATGGGGCTGTAAAAGTGATACTTTGTATACAAAGAATTTGAAGGGTGGAGACTTACTTTATAGCGTTTCCAAAACCAAAAACACAAAAGTGTAATGAACGAAGTAAACTGTTTATCTGCTCTGATGTAAGATGCAATGATTATCAGGTACAGCTAACTAGTAAGCTAGTGTTACTTCTAAGACCAGGAGTTATAGCATATCATTAACTAACTACTTGTTTGTGGCATTATATGTTACATTTAAAAACGCCCCACTGAGGAGCACATTTACTGTGTTCTGTTTCCTCATTGTGTAGAAGCTGGCTCTGAATGCTGTGAGTTTAGGGTGACATTAGCAGCTCTGTCCTGCTCTTTATTGGATTTGGGAAAGTTTATATTCTGTGACCACAGCCTTCCTGACAAACACATCACTTAGTCCACATTAAACATTAAAAGTGAAAATAAGAAAATATTTAAGTTAAGCAGACAAACAAGTGAGTTAGAATCAAATAGTCTGAAAGTTAAAATATTTTTCCTTTTCATAGTTATACTACTAGGACTAACTATTTCAATCCAGCAATTGTTGTTTCCTTATTTCATATATATGCCTGGAACATGCAGCTTTAGTCTCAGTTTTCTAGCACTATATTGTGCATATTTAACACAATTTTATATGGTTCTTGTTTTAAAATGAGTCAGCTGCAGACATTAAAAAGTCAGTTTGTAAGGGTGGCAGGGCTTCATGGATGTGACCCACAACTTGAACGTGGATTTAAAGTCATGACACCTGTTCTCACTGCAGTATACAAACATACAGCATACATACTGTAACGGCCCTTACACCCTAGTACATCCCGATATATCGTGATTCTTACTGATTGACCAGATCAAGTCCTAATTAACTTACTTGGTGCTTCATTGTTTCACAAAAGCTGAAAAGGGGAAAAGTTCCTGAGGCAGCTCTTGGATTCATCAGTGGGAAGATATTTGATGTGGGCTGTCACTGTCTGTAAAATAAACACACTTCCTACAACTAGAGCCTCAAACTGGATTAACGTGCTTACAAGTTGCTCATTTGATAGTCTGGAAACCTAAAATGCTATGTGATGTGGTTTACTCTGTTTACCAGACGTACTTTGAACTTGACCACAGCTTACTTCTACATCCGTCATCTGTCAATAAAAGGGCTTATTTAGCATGTTTGATCTTCCTTAATACCAGTAAGGTTCTATCAACTCACCGCAGTACCTGCTGTGGCAATGTAGATTTTAATATAATTTGTCAAACTGTAAAACACCTATACATATACAAATGGAAATGTGTTTGCTTTTCTGTACTGCTCGAATAAACAAGCTATTTGAAGAATGTTTTCTCCTAACAATCATAAACTTCCTTTCCTCAAGACAACTTTCATTGTTGAGATTGGTCAACTTAACTCCCTCCATTTATCAAGATGACAATAACAACAATAAAGTTAGGTTAAGCCATCAATCAGTGTAAAGGTAAGAGCAAACACAGATGGGGTCAAATTATAGTCACTAGGATATGGGCTGAGATACATCTATTCAACATGCTTTTTTTTACCTTTATGGTTTTGATTGATTAATATTCTTTGCAGGTTTCACTCAATAAGAACATTAGGATAAAGTGATGCATGCATGTCAAAAAAGAAAAAAAAAGAAAAAAAAAAATCACCTGATGTGTTTGAAAATACAATGCAAGATTAATTAATTCAATGCCAGTGGGTGGAAATAAAAAATGAAAATACCAAATTAGAGTCTGTATTAATTTGTTAATTTTATGCCCTTGGGCTGTGTCGGTGCAAAATTAAACACCCACCACTGCCACCGCTTCCAAGAAACATATTCTTGCAAGGCTGTGATGTCAAATTGAAGAGTTACAGAGGGAATAAAAATCAGCAAGTGGTCCTCCAGTATCAGTGAGATATGAGCAAGGAAATAAGGTTGGGTGGGTGACACAGTGGGTGGAGGTCACAGGTTTGATAAATGCCTGTCTGCTTAGTTAGTCTTCTGACAGAGCGAGAACTGTAAACTGTATGGCTGCTTGTGATATTCCCTGATACGTGCTAGAAATGTAACTATTTGACAGTGTTGGGTGAAGTTTATTTGCGGTTCTTACTTGATGAGAGCGGTCCTGGCTGTATCTTGCTGCATGTGTTGCTCCCTGCGCTGGGGAGGACTGGATGATGGAGGACAGGTGGAAGAGCAGAGGGATGAGGGGAGGATAGAGGAGGGAGGGGGGTTTGGGTTCAGCGGCTTCTTGCAGTTTCGTAGGAGGCGAAGGGACTTGACTCTGATAGGCGGGATGAGGATGTGGTTGCTACGACGACTGGCCACCTTTCCAACAGGTCCTGCACCTGCCCTCTTGAAGGTTTGCTCTGATCTGGAAATAAAACACACAGTTATCGAAGGTCCAAATGACTTTTCAAATGGTTGTAAAGTAATTCATAAAATTAGTAATTAAAAGTTTCAACACATCAATATATCATCACAGTGTAAAGGGTGTTGTGGCTACCTCAAAAATATAATATGTCATTTAAATATATTCATATATTTTTCAGGAATTACTTTTACGTTACAGTCCTCATATTAGATGTGATTAATTGCTGCCATCTTTTCATGTTCCAAGCTACCATTAAAAAAAAAAACATTTACAAAGAAAACGTGAAACAGCAGCAACAAAAATAGGAGAAAATTATGTTTCTCTCCATCATCACCTCTCTCTCAGATGGAATTACCATTCAGTTTTTCCATTGTTGTGATGTGCTCTTTATTATTAGGTGCAGGAAACACCTGAGGTGCTGCTCGGTGAAACACAGCAGGGAGGGACAATTTCAAATTGTGAAGCAATGAATGCATTTTAACTATATGAAGATAAATGTATTGTATTGTGCATGTACAAGGTAAAGGCCTCATGTTAGCTGCTTTATTAAGTCCACAATGCTAACCACTTTCAAGTGGGCAGACTTCCAGTTATATATTATGTAACATGTACATTTATGTATTTTTATTTTAAAAAAGTGATGTAATAATTTTGGAATAGTATAATAATTTGCACTGAGACGGAAGCTCTTTATTTCAGGTAAAGTGGGACGCCTCCACTGTAACACTGCAGTGCCAATGTACACTTCTTGTGCATGTATCTATAATTATATCGAGGCAAACCTCAAAGGGCCACATACTGTAGAATATAACCCTGGGGTCAGTGTTGTGGGGCTGCAGTCAAGAGATATATAGAAAGGTGGAAAAAGGGACTCAAAGACTGGAACAATTAAGTTTGTAAGCCAATATCTGAGTATAAAACATGAAAGAGAACATAGTTCTTCATGCTGAAATGATGCTGATTCTGGGACAAAGGTATGTCATAAAGTCACAACAAATTTGGGTTGTGACTTGAGTATCAACTCAAGTGTATAGAGAGTGAATAGAAACCTGCCGAGGCAGGCAGGCAAGCACGGGGAATTCTTAGAGAGACGAATGCAACAAAAGAACGTAGAGCATTCCTACTATTGTTTGACTGCTTCCACTCCTTGTTTTGTCTACCGGTTTCTTAACAAATTCAACATGTCTGACCATAATTCTGACTGAATTCCTTAGAGACAAAAAAATAGAGATAGCAAGGGTGCTTAGACAATACTGTACAGCCAGAAAGATGTCACACAGTCATAGTATAATGTCAAGTGACTGTGGTATTCAAGTAGTGTGACCCTTAAGGATACGTAAGGCCACCAACTCCTGAACTTTGACCTCTCTAAAGGAGGACCCACTTAGCCAAGTCTGATATGATCTGACCCCTCAGCAGACTTTCTCTCTGATGTTTGCAGAGGAAGCCATGTGAGCTCTCAAGTCCTGCTCCAACCTATGAATGCCACAATACATATGACAATAACAAAAATATTACTAATATTTATTTAAGTGTAATTTAGTTGCCTTAAACAAATATGAGTTCTACCAACTAGTTCAGCGTAGTTTCTGTACTGGAAACTACATGTACATTAGATGTTTAAATGCCCAGGTGGGAACTACAATCTGTACCAGCTGTTAGCTGCAGTATGTTAGTATATATATCATACTGTATGTGAAACATTACTGTATATAGTGCTGCTAACAGTGTACAGTAATGCTCATCACCTGATTGATTGTAACCCTGAGTATAAGTACAGCATTTTAGAAAAACCTTAGACAGCATCAACATCACCATGTAAGAAAATGACTCTGCATTTTTCACAACTGCACATCAGCAATGAATATGAAGACAAACAAAATGAATCGGGCTTATTTTATGCTATATCCTGTAGGAAATGTGATCTGCAGGGACCGTCTCATCGTCTTTTCTTCAGGAAAAAAAAGCAAAAAACAAAAACAATTTCATATTCTGATGGTGTCAGCTTCAAGGTTACTGCACTGACTTGATAACTGGAAATCGCCTATAACCTAAACTGACAACATAAAACTTTATCATTCAAAATGTACACTATGTAATGGACATTCAAGTTACACTTTCTCTCTACGGTGTTTCACTCTCACTCTGCTCATCTTGATGCCGACTGTGTTTGGCTTTACTCTCCTTAGGATGACGTGTGCTTTCAGCGCCTGACAGAGAGCATTGTCCAGTTCTGTCTTTTACCAGTAATTTGCCACCCAATTACAATAATCCTTTTGGTGACCCCTGACGACCCCAGTGACCCACAGTACTGGTTAAAACAACCTAAACCACTTGACAAGAAGACTAAAGCTGTGAGGAATGACAAGTATGCTTGAAACATGTGTGCATACACATGCATGCATCCACATGGAGGAAAGCGTGCACACACCGAACACTGACAGGACAGTGACAGCCTTTTGTTACGAGCTGCGAGCCTGTCAGAGGACAAAAACGACATTACGATGGGAGGATTGGAAGACTACTGTCAAATTCTAAGTGCTGTTGGAAGACCAGCTGCTTTTATTACACAGAAACAATACCTGCAGACTTTTTGCTATAATAGAACTTTCAACTGGTAAAAATATTGAGTTCTGCAACAGATGCAAAACTCAGCTCTTGCAGTTTGTAACTACTTGCTTGTAAACAGACATGCAGCCATATGTACATGTGAGGGTGGACAAACAAAGGGTGACAAACGACATGTGAGTCAGAGGGCAACAAACAGCCAGTCTCCTCTAATAATGAAAATAAACAAACAAGAGGTTGAAATATGTTATAAAAAGAAAAGGAGGAAAAACAAGAATGTAAACTGAGATATGTATTTAGATATGTAGTTACAACAGAGAGTTAATACATGATTCAAAAAGGCTACATCAAGGCTTCTGTATTTGTTTGCCATACATTGTACAGTTCACACAACATACAGAGGACATGTGTGTGCAGGCAGTGTGCTAACACGCACAGTCACATGTCAAAAAGAAACACTTCAGGAAAGAGGCTGACATGCACATGTGCAGGCATGTCAGGTTTTGTTTGTGAGGTGATTTTTAACCTTTTTTCTCACCTGTCAGTTTTGGAGCAACCAGCTGTACTGGGGTCCACAGTGACATCACCACTGCTTCCCTGCACTACTGGCTGGTGTGCTGCGCCTCTCTGCTGGCTGCGCCTTCTGGATCTGATCTAAAAGAGGAGACACGTAGGAGGTGAAGGAACTGGAATATGAGTTAAGATGGATATCTGTCTGACCATAAATGATGACAGGTTGCTCCATCATAGTGAAGCAGCGTGTCTCTTTTTGGCTACTGAGCCACATTCCCCATCCCCGTCAGACTGTGTGGTTAACCAGCATCAACAAGGTACTGCTGAAAGGATGTGTTTTAATCAGTTTTTGGATTTAGCCCAGTGTGTGTGTGTGTGTGTGTGTTGGAAGGACATTCCCATGGCCACACCTTAAGAGGCTGACTTCTAATCCCACTTACTGTCTTTACAAAGAGCACATTGCTCTGTTTTTCTTTATTTGTCCTTTTTTTTATTTTTACATTTCAGTCTTGGTCTCTTAAAGGTGTTTCGGAAAAATCATACGGGTATCAACATTCTACAGCTGTGGTTCTCAACCTTTCTGGGGTCCTGGACCCCCTGCATATTTTTGAACGACCCTGAGGGACCCCACCCTCCCAGCCCAAGTTGAGGAAGCCAGAGGAAGTCCATGCGCTGAGAGGAAATCGTGCACCTGCTCTCTCAGTTCAAATAGTCTCTGTAGTGCTTTCCCCCTCGATAGCCAACGTACACCTGTATGTAGCAGCAGCTAAAGATGGTCACATCATTTCCTCGCACAGTTCGTGGAACAGTCTTGAATTGAGAGGTTGTTATTTAATGAAGTTAATCACTTTCACAGCGTCTGTCAAAACGCTGTCCGGTTTTGGGCTCATGCGTTTGAAAGCCAGTGCTTCTCTGTGAATTATGCAGTGCATGCCTTGGATATCGGGGTTTACCTGCCTGATGCGAGAGACAAGTCCACGGTGCCGACCTGTCATAGACGCTGCGCCGTCTGTGCATACATGCGAGCAGCGTTTCCAGTCCAACTCGTGCTCCGTGAAAAAACAGTAAATCAAATTAAAAATGTCCTCACCCGTGTTTTTTTCGGGTAGTGGCTTGCAGAAGACGATGTGTTCAACTATATCCTTTAAATTTCTAAGTTAATGAGTTTTACCACTTCAGCTTCCTGCAAATATTTTTATATCTTATATTTTATATATTATACAACTCTGTAGTTTAGCTAGATAAAGGTCTCAAGTCACATTTAAACATTTTTTTTTAAAAGATAGGTCCGCGGACCCCCAGTTGAGAATCACTGTTCTACAGTATATACATGAAAATAATGATTAAAAAAACAAAAATGCAGACATGCCATGACATAAAAATTAGGAAGCTAAAGAGGAAGAGAGTTATAGGTTTTTGTTAAAGATAATTAAGTGACAAATCTGAATCGGATTTTGACTATCATTTACCAAACCAAATCTCGAGCTCTGTCAAACACTGTTGTAGTCAGTGAGACAAGAAAGACAAGAAACTAAGAAACCCAAGAAAAATCCCCCTAGGGCAATATTTCAATCACATCTTCCAATTATTAACTGTCAGTCCCTGGAGCTGTAGGTGATGTAACAGATAGCAAGGTGGGAGAAACTCTAATATCTTTTACTAATATCTGAAGATTGTTTCAAAAATATATATAGTCTGCTGTGTGTCTAAACTGTATAAGGCTTAAGCCTTATTTCCTGAATTTACAGTAATCCTGAGTGTCTGAGTGAGAGAATAGTGTTAACCAATCAACTCCCCTGAGAACAATTCAACATAATTAGCTACAAAATTGCATATATAGATTTTTTTTCACACTACTTTATTATGGCAAGGCAGGTGATTCATAATAATAGGCCCTGAGATTAAAACTGTGAAGGTCATTGTGTTGGCCTTTCCCTCTGTAGTAAGCTGCAATTTTTGCTGGCTTTAACAACACAAACACTTGAGGTATTAAATATTCAGTAAAATCTTGCTACCCAAACATTATTAACACTTGACACAGTAAGAATGGAGAAAAGCCCTATTGTGCTAAAAGCATTTTACATCAGATGCCAACCTACTGAGCCTCACTGCCCAGTCTGGCTTTAGCAGAAGGATTTGGCATCTAAACGGAGTTTGCCAGACACTTGGTCGTTTGTTAGAGGCTTATAGACTACTGGCTCTCTGTGGGTCCTGATTTGTTGAATGTTAAAGAAAACCTTGTACTGGTTAGAGGAGAAAGTGTGAGACAGTCTCCAGATGGCAGGCAGAGGTCATGAATCGAATTGTTGTTGTTATATATACACTGTCATTGTCTAGCTGCGAGTTAACATTAAGAGCTTAACTTTAACAGCACAATCACAACAGCCAGCCCTACAAGTGCACCTGCTGGGTTAAGTGAAATTTAATGAAGAGGATGTGCTCATTAATTGTTATGCTTTCAACAGCTGTGCCAATCACAGAAGTGTATGACAAATACAAGTCATCAAATGGAAAGAGACCAGACCAGCACCTCCATGAAGAGGCATAATATTGTTGTCTGGACATTTAAGCCATTTATAAAATTGCATTCACCAATATTACAGTTTTTTTTTTCTATATGACATCATATTCTAATTGGAAATGAAACATCTCTTCTCATCTAGTTATAAACAAAAAACAAAGAAATAAATAAGAGCAGATGTCTATTGAAGAGCAATATGTATACTAAAATGAATTGCCATGATTTCATTCTGTAGGTCAAACTTAACAAGACTATATCCTTTTTGACTTTAGATACTGAACCAAACATTGCAGTTTGCTCCATTCCTGCAAGAAATTAGTTAGTTACTTTAGAAAATAGGTAATAGTATTCAGGTTTGCTCTTCAAAAAAATTCAGCATGCAGAGAAAATGTTTGCCAGACAGATGCACAGTGGTCGTTTCATCCAATGATTGTCACATACTAATAAATCGAGCTTTACCTGAGCTTGTGTTAGTGAAACTGAGGTCCGACTCCTGAAAACTCGTCCAGGTGCAGGACTGTGCTGTCTCGGCCTTGCTTGTGCTTGTGAACTCTTCACTTCAACCCGCTGTCGACCCATTGGGTCAAAAAGGTACCGCTGTGCCAGATGCAACACCCGCGACAGTACGCTTTTAGCCCCGGTAACTGAGTCTGTGGATAGGGAACAATATCGTAAATCCTCCTTTGACCTTCAACTTGTGATAATTCTCAACCAGAAATCATTTAAGGTTTTCTTTGTCTGTTTCAAGTCTCTAAAATGTAGAAAATATCATATAAGGTGGTCTGAAAATGCAAATGCTCCTTATAATCAAACTCCCATTGCAGAGACATTTAGGGCCTGAGCACCACTCAATTACAAAATCCTGGGGACGGCCCTGAGATGGAGGTGACTAAGTAACAAAACAAAATAAGTTATCATTCTTTTACAGGCATACCCCTACTGGACTGCCTTTGTGCGAGAATGTGTGTTTTGGTGTGTGAATGTGTCCTTGTTATACACAAATGAATGTTATCATGGCTCACCATATTTACTCAGGGGGCAGAATCTGCCTGCTTAGGCAAGCTGTGGACACAAAGACCCACTTATGCAAAGTACTGTCCGTGTTTGTGTGCAAGCACACGCATGCATACAACCCAGACACAGATAGTGAAGCTGTATCTCATGTTTAACAACACGACACAAGGAGAGGAAGAGATTCACACAGTTTACCATTTATTATACACTGTGTAAAAGTAAAGCTAATTTGCATGACAAAATTATAACTTCAACACAGATTTTACAATGTAACATTTTCTGCAATCTCCTGGAGTCATAAGAGTAACTTATATTACCGGTACATTACACTAGAGGTGAACAGAATCCTCAATTAATCGCAACAGTACCAGATATGATGATTTTCAGGTTCTTCAATGTGAAAATATGCTGCTTTTTCTTATCTTACAGTAGTTACATTATTAATAAATTGTATGTTTTGGACTGATGATTAGACAAAAGACATTTGATGAGATGACATTGGGGCTGTATGTAGCCCTACATTAGTAGGGCTGCATAATAGTAGTATTTAGCTTTATGTATTCTTTTTTGATTATTTCTTTGTTTGTTTTTACTTAAATATATCCCTGACTCATATTTCCCAATAGAACACGAGATGTTACTGTTATCAGTAATCAGTTTAATCAGTTCTTTAGAATAATTATGCCTTGCGTTTGAAAACCATCAACATTAGCTTGCGTTTGGACTGTGATGCAGAGACTCTTCCCTTTTAAAACACGGTGTGAAAAAACCCTCAAAAAAACCCATCAAAATTACAAGTGATTAATTCTCCCTGACTGACTTACATCAATGAAGAATGTAAGAAAATGAAATTAAATTAATGGAATTAATTTCTTAATGCGACAAAAGCAACAGCCATGGTTTGACAGAAATCCTTTGACTTTAGGAAACTTTGCAGAAAGTATACAGTATGTTGAGTCAGGGATGATTGACTGTAGTGTACAATAGAGCTGCACCTGCCTCTGGTAAACGTATTGTTCAAGCGATGACAAGCCGTTCAGTTAAATTATTAGCAAAGAGTGTTTATTGGCTTTAATAAACAGGCAGGCCTATTCTTGTAAGAGAGTTCGGCTTTTATTAATGTTATCATTTGCGTAAGACTCTCACTTCTGTTGAACCTGCTGAATTGATAGTGATTTAGTACCACTGGCATCTTTCTTCCTGTATTACTTGTGTCTATTCACCAGTCATCTTAAGATATATAGATGTGAATTGCCTGGACCTGTTGCATGGAGTAAAAAGACATATGTTGAAAATGTTATACAGGCACACAATACACACTCACCTTTCTCAGTTGTCTTTTCTCCTTCTGATGCCGCTGATACTTTTTCTATTTCTTTCCTTCCCTGGCTGAGCAGTCTGACTTTTTGCTTTTCACACCGTTCTGAAAGAGAGCACCCAAATCTAATACACAAGACTGTGGTTTGCAGTATTAAGTGTATAAGACAATATCTTCAGCCCCCACATGTACCAGGACGTAGCTTGATGCCTGTGCTGGCTAAGTTGACAGAATTCTCCTCAAAGTAAACAGTTCAGTTTGACTGTGTTAGTTGCTAAAACATGTCTATTCTTGAAATCTAACAAACGCGTTGAATAAATTTCCTCTCTCATAAAACTTTTGCAAAGGTAATTTTTTAAACATTTTGAAACCTGCATTGTTTTCATCCTCGTTTACTAGCTAGCAGTCTTTTTCTACGCTACCTTCGCTGGCGCACTGCCCTGTATCTTTGCACGTTTCTGCCTGTTGATCAATGAAATAATGTGAGGCCAATGGGAGTAATGTGTATTGCGCCAACATGTACATCTGCAAACCAAACAAAGCAGGGGCCCACTTTTAAAATAACTGCTATGAGAGGTCAAACCCCCCCACAGGGCAGCTTTGATAAATATGAACACTGCTACAAAGAACTGAAGAGTCAGTTTAAAAAAAAAAAATCTCCAATCAATCAAAAAAATAGCACAGATGGACTTTTAAACAAACACACGTAGGTATGTCAAACATACATGTGACTGCAGTTAACATAGACAGTGATACAGTTATACATACTAGTAGTACTAGTCTTTTTTCTTTCTTTTTTTGATCAGTTGGTCAAAAGTGGCCACATTGGTCTCTAAACATCTCTTTGGCTTTGGAATATTGCTATAGAAATAGTTTGACATTTTGGGAATTGTGCTTATTCACTTTCTCTCTCTTTCTGTCTTACTGAGGGTTAGATGAAAAGACAGATACCACTGTCATGTCCGTAGGGGAAATATAAAGTTACCACCAGCACCAGTTAGCACAAAGACACGAACCAGGGGGAAGCAGCTAGACTGTGTCTGTCATAAGTAAACAAAATCTGCTTACCAGCACCTCTAAATCAAACTAATTCACACATTATATCTTATTGTACAAAACTCCAGGAAGTTACTGGGTCCTGTTAATTACCTAATTAGTAAGATAATTAAACATTATTGGTACTGGTAGGGCTGGGCTGTGATCATTTTTATTTTTGAGCAATGTGTAAAATGTCTACACATTTACACACATATATATTAAATTAGAGTCAGAAAGTAATGTTTTGACTCAGTAAAACTACTAAAGCTTTACTATTTGTGTTTGTCAAGTCAGATTTATCTAGTTAGTCGATAAACCAGAGCTTTTTAAAAACTAAATTCTTTGTTTTAGTTTAGTATTAGTAATTATTATTCATCCTTTCACTTGGCCAAAGTAAAACCGAGATGCATTTTAGTGTGTTTGAGTCATGTTGGAGGGTAGAGGTGAAGGGTAAGGCCTCTGCCAGACAGGAAGAGCCAATGATAAAGTGGAGTGTCTGTCGGCCTAATGTGAGGTCTTTGCAGGGTCCTGAACAGAGATATCTTTGATGTTAAAACAACTCCATTTCCCACACACACCCTCCCCACCTCTTATAGCCCATGGCTATGTCCCTCTGCCTCGTGTCTCTCTCCCTGGTTCCTTCTCTTTGGTCATTGGTTAAGGAGAGGTTCCTCTCCACAGCAAAATAACACTGACGTGTCACAGCATGTCTCCTGTTAGCCACCCAAAGACAAACTGGATGAGAACATATGGCATTAGCTCACTCACCCTTATAATATAATAGATAGGGTCAGGAAATTAGTCAAGTATTATGTGTCTGACATATGTTGATTTTGCACAGGTCCATGTTCAAGCCCATTTGAGCAACTCTGCTCTTATCCTGGATGACCGAATAAAAAGGCTAGATGATTACCATATATCACTTTCAGTACTCTGTAGTTCAACTGATGGACACACACACGCAAACGCACTACAGTTGCATTAACACTGGTGAGCTCACCTGCACAGTTTCTGTGTGACTCAGGGTTGTAATGAGAAGGTCTGAATGACTGTGTGATTTATTGGTGAAACGCAGCCCTCTGGAGGATCTACTTCCCTTCTGGAGCTGCCACACAGCAGCCTGAGTTTCATTCTAGTTTACACTGCACAGCATCAGATAAATCTTCAGTTAAATCTATTATAATGTTCTATCCATCTATGGCTTTGTATCCCTTCACAGGGTCACAAGGGGGTTTAAGCCTATACCAGAACACAATAAGCAGGAGACCAGTAGGCATTGATAGAATACATTGATTACATTACTTGCCCACCACCCACATTTTTCCTTTTGTTTTTATAAAAATAAAAAACAGCGCCCATGTTCATTAAATAAAAAAAACTTGAATTTGTAAAATACTAAGCATGTTATCAGTACTTATTTGGACGACAGATGCTACAGTTGTAAACAGAAAATGTCTGCTCCATCTGCAGCAGCAGAGTTGAAAGAAAACTTCAGAGTTAGGTGTCTGTTCTCCCCCCTGCTCTCTACTGTAAACACACATAGGCTAGCTATTAGCAAGCAGCTGCTCTAATGTTTGTTTTCTGCAGAAACTCTCCCTCTCTCTGCCTGCTCAGGGTACTCTCTGTGTCTCTCTCTGCGGATGGCAGACGGGTTGTTCTGGTTCTGGTTCTAAGCAGCGGTTGTCCACTGTTTGTCCACATCTGCGTGTGCCGCAGCCGACTGTACACAGAGGAGGACCTCTGTTGATCTTGAGAAGCAGCCTGCCATCACCAACTCATGAAGAGGAAGATATTGAATTTAACATTAAAGAACAAAGTAAACGCTCTACAGATATTGACAGCGTCATCAATGGTGTAATCGGTAACACCAGTGTTGTCACCAGAGAGTTTATTAATCAGTGGGAACATTTCCTCACTGTGGCATCCCAGGAGACGCTACACCCTGGAGCCTGTGGATTTGGACCCACATTGAGAGAGGTGTCATATTGCCATCTGCTCTGCAACTAGTGATTGTTTTTAGATAATATAGCAAAATTGTCTTCTTTAGTTTGAAAAGTCTAATATAGATTGAACAAAACAAGTTGTTTAAACGTATTATAATTCAACAGAGATAGGCCCAGGATCGATTACTCCAAATGAATTAATCTGGGATCCTGTTCAGCTTTAATTGCTGCCATTGTAACATAACCAGCCTGGCCTTTCTACCTTTCAACTGGCGTGTCCAAACAAAAAGTAGCTTGTTGTAGTACAGGTTGTTCTGTCACGCTGAAGTGAGCCACTGGTCTGTGAAGGCTTTACTAAAGTGGAAGGACATAACATATTTAAAAGCACATGCACAGTATCTTTTTTTTTTTTTAAATAACAGGCTTTTAAATTGGCATTAAAAGCCAAAAAGCGATAAGCTTGTCCTAATGCCGTCTTTGGAAGAGCAATATATCACAGCCAATCACTTCAAACAGACTAATGCTATAATGACAGTAATGATATAGTGATGATAGGGCTGAAGATATGCTGGCAATGCCATTGATAACACAGCATATGGAGTATTTCAGAGGGCAAATGAGGATGAGACTCAATATTCTACAGAATAAACAGATCTAAGTGGTAAGATGTTAAAATGGATGCATCATATGTTTTTGCCAAGTTAGCTGAATAGCTCGAGGAAAGACAATGTTAATCAGTCAGCCACCCCTGACTTTCCCTCTGGCTCCACCAGCAGGTCAAAGTTTTCAATCATCCAGTCAAGTACCTCAATATCCACCAAGTACTTTAAGAAATTAAAATATAGATATTCATGGTCCCCAGATGACTCACCTAGTGCCACCAGTAGGTAACATTTCTTGTCTGTCTCGGCAAAAATAAGATAGATTGGAAGGAAATGTTGGTACAGGCATTCATGTACCCCACAGGATGATCCCCTAACTTTTTATCCAGCACCCTCAGGCCAAAATTAATACATTATGACATAATACCCACGAAACTTACATCAGCCTCGGTTGTACTTTATATATTTACGGATACTTAGACAATATTGCATGCTAACACACTACAATAAGATGGACATGGTAAACATTATACTCGCAAACCAAGTTGATATGATGCACTCGTTACATTCATACATGCTTATTTACACATCCAGCAGTTATGGAGCAACATTATCATCATATCACTTTTTAAGTTGTGTGTTCTGTCTACTTGGTGAATGCAAGTCCAATATTCACTCTCCTTTAGCTCTGGTCTCTATCAACTCCTGTGGGAAATATGTGTCTCTTTAGCTGCTAAACGGTCCAGTATGTTCACTAGCTAGACACCAATTGTGCCTGTTTGCCATTTGGTGCTGAGCAGGTTGTTTAAATTGTTTAGAGATTTTTCCCCTTAAAACAGTTGCCTGCTGCATCTGAAAATGATGGTATGAGAAAGGTGAGCATGAACCAAAACAGTAAAGCTGCAGTTGGACAGCTAAACACTTGGCTAAAACTTGCTATACAACTCTGTAAAGCGGACTGGATCTGCACAGTCAGATTATGGCATGTTGATGCAGGAAAATCGTTTTCCTGAAAATCTCTCACAAGTTTACCTCCAAGGTGCCTTCTGATTTACAAGTGACAAGTGAATATGCAATCATGGAGCATCATTACATGAAAATTATATGTGGACTCACTATATTTGATCAACTGCATAGATATCACCACCATGGCCGAACATGTGCTCTCATTCATACACTACATACACATACAGCACACATAATACAGTTTATCTTAGTGTAGAGAGGGTCAGGGTCGAGTTTGTGTCAGACACTCTAAGCTGTAACTGTTGATACAAGTTCTTTTTTAAGACACACCCAGCATGCATACCCGTGTACATACATAAAAAGACAAATTACATAACACAAACACAGTGTTGTGGTACCTTAGAGCTATTCAAGTAAAACATATGGTTGAAATCACAAGTAACACACAAACAGACAGTTAGTGTTAGTGAGCTCAGCTTCGGGGTTTCTCTATGACTCAGGGATATAATGAGAAGGTATGAATGACAGTGTGTGTTTTACTGCCCACTCTCTCCCTCTCTGTCTCGCTCTCAGTCAGTTTCAGATGACAGAGTACTCTGCTGATTCCTCAGTGTCCAGGAATTAATGCTGATGACACGCATCCTTTTGAAGGTTGTGTTTTGGTGTGTTTGAAGCATCTGCTGTCCTCTGGGAGTTGGTGGGGGCAGCACACCTGTAGCTGGACTTGAATAAGCTCTAATATAAGGCTGGGCTCAGCAGATCCTTTAGCCTGGCTGCTCACTGACACTGCTCAATGGCAGCTTTGAAGTGCTGATCATTGACAGAAGGGGGAATAAAGTACTCAGAAACACTAATGGACACAGAAAATATCTTGAAGGGGAGGAATACAGAAGAGATGGAGACAAATTGGCTGTGACATTACATAAACATGTAGCCCATGGCATTCAAATGTGCCACCAGCCCGACCTCAAACAAATAGGACACTACTGCAGGGTAAAAAAAAGGCAAAATGACTATGCTACCTTTGGGTGAACACTCGACATTGCTTGTTATCCAGAGGATGAATCCCTGTGGTGCCACGGTGAGGATTATTATAACTATTGGATGGACTGCCTTGAAATAAATGACAGATATTTAAGAACCAACTGAAATTAAATAGTATTTTTGTCTACTGCAACATACATCTGCTCTATGAAAAAAACAGTTTTTCCAACTTAATGTGAACACACGTTTAATGTGTACATACTTGCACAAGCCACGCTCTCGTCCATGCAGGAGTAGCCCTTGCTCTCCAACAGTGTAGTGGACAAAACTACAGCAAGCACACAGGAAGGCTGAGATAAAACCAGAAAGCCTGATATCTCTTAGTTTTTTCACTTTTACAGTGACTGTATGCCGCCACTGTACAGTAGTTGTACATTTTACTCTTCTATATTATTATAATAAACAATCTAACGAGCCAATCATAAACAAGGAGCTGCATGCAGTTGGCTGACATTCAAACTGCAGTGTTTCGAATTTTGAGCCTGAGCCAGGTAAATATTACCTGCTTAAACAACAGCATGTTCGCACATCATAGACCAGCGAGCATGGCTGTAGACTTTTAGTCCCGTTTTTTAGTAGTTTGTAGTGTGGTAGTTTTCTTACAGATATCTATGCAAATGTAAATAAAAGTGAGCTTTCCTATCGCCTTTTTTCTATCTTTAAACACCACAAAGCAATATTTAGAGGCAGCATGAATGTTAAAGTCAATGGAAAGACCTGCCTGGTAATGTGGAGCGCTATTGGGAGATTCTGTTACCACCTGAGTGAAAACAAAGATCTAACTGGTTGCTCAGAGTGAAAACACCAGTGTGCTGAGAATCTAGAAGGGTCGTTTCGTTTCAGGTACTGGTGAGACAATGCCATACGATTCAGAAAGTACAGTAACAGATCCATGAGTTTGAAGGCTTATCAGATGCTCAAACACTGCAAAGCATTTTACGCCACTGAGAGACAAGATTTCACTGTACGGGAAAGTTATCAACGTCATTTGAATGTTTGTCACGTTACATCTCGATCTATTGTAATACACTGTAATGCTGCTTTTTAATATTACTGTTTTTTTTGTTTATTTTAGCAGTACTCACTTTTTTTTTTCAAAAACCTGGGTTGCTGCAAAACCCAGCTTTTTTTTTTTTTGCCAGAGCCCTGTGCATTAGCACTCTTGCTGTGCCCCAGCAATCGGCCCAGTCAAATGAACACGTGAGCTGCATTTTGCATAGTGCTGGGGGATTATCAGCCAAGTGCGTCAGTTTACAGCTATCAAACTAAAGGCCGTAATTTCTTGTCTTGGCAGGTCCATATCTCAAAACAATGGACGAAACTGAGAACTAGTCAAGTTATTTGTTGTTTGAGCCTACGGGACACGACTCTGATGAAGCTCCAATCATCACATATCCTTCCTCTGCACACTGTTCGGTCACACAACACAAAAGGACAGTTTAACCTTTTACTACTGGAACACTATGCAGAAAGATAAAGAGCAGCAGGGAAACAAAGGAAAAAATCTATATGAAAAATAGAGAAGTAGAAGTAGAGAGGTTACAGAGACAGGAAGGAAAGAAAAATGGTGAGTGAGAAAAGAGGACAAGAAAACAAAATGGTGCACCAATACCCAGATGTGTGGTGTTGTTAGAGATAAGACGATAACTTGACAAAAGGAAAACTTTGTGGGACTGTCCTCAGCTAGTATAATTACATTAACAGATTTAAGCACACAGGCACTCTACTATAGCACAAACATGTGCACACCAAGTTTGTATTGCAAAATTTTATGACACATCATCATTTCTATATAAAGATGAAGGTGATATAGACAAAAGACTGATGAATATCATTCTACTACTTTTTATGTTTAGATGTATTGACTGAGATCAGTCAGTACTTTAACCTCACACTTTTATGCTTTATACTTTATACTAAGGGAGTGCTCTGCATCTTGAGCTGCATTATCCCAGTCAATTTATTCCTCTTTTAAAATCTTTTTTTTTAACTCCTACTTGTCCTATATATATATGAAATCAGAGAAAACCGAAACTGAAACAATGAGAGGGAAACTGCTCTTTCTTCAGCTAGGCTTAACAAGGTTTATCCAAGTACTAACAGATGTAGACTGGAGGTGTGGACACAGTCATTTTATCCTTCTAGCTCATCGCTAACATCAAAGTTGTTTATAGTTCAAAGCCCTCAGCCACATCCCTGATTCCTGCAAACTCACAAAGGTTAAATACAGGGTATTACAATGGTGAGTGAACCAGCATGTCGCATTCAGTCCAAGTGAGAGGAAAAAAAAAAAAAAATTATTATGAACAACTTTCTATGTTAATTAAACAATTAAAGTTGGGATTTTCGCTTCATACTGAACAATAGTTGATATAATATCAGGCTGGATTCGACTGTAGACTCTAATTAACTTCAACTGATTTATTTAGCCTATACTGATGAAGACAGAAAGACAGACAGGAAGGGTAAACAATACATGAACAGCAGACAGACAAAATATTAAGGGATTATTATTAAGAGATTATGAGTGACAGGAAGGGGATTTCCGCAGAGACTGTTACCCTTCTCAAACTCTCTCTTCTTCATCACATACATTTCTTTTACACTTACATGATCACTGTCAGGTCTCAGAAATATTGTACGAAATTTGAAATTAAATATAACTGGCATTCAGTATTCCGTTTGGTGTTGGTATTTCATAAACGTATCATGTCCTCACGTGTTTAAGTGTATGTGCTTTGTGTGTCCAAAGCAAGTCAGAGTCAGAGAAGCTTAGTGTCAGGCCAGAGGAAGGTGAAAGGCCAACACACAGAGGAAAGTAGATAAAACATATGATAATAAAGCACTGCCAGGGATGGAGCCATTAATGTGGCGATCTGAACACACGCTCCTCCTAAACAAATAATTGGCATTCATATCCTCCAGCCAAAGCTCTGTTCATTAAACACGTTCTTCTGCAAGTCTGTAATACAATCCTGTAGATAAGCTCATTCACATATAAGACCCCCTGAGTTCATATCGTGATTAACTTTGTAATAAGACAAAAATTCTCCTTAAAATAAAAATGTGATAAAATGTGACTCTTAACCTCATGAGTGCCATATCTTTTCACTGCTCATTAGAAAAAGGTCTATAAGTCATTGGGCCTCATGCAAGAAACAGTTGTGTGAACAGATTCATTCTTAAGAGGCGCATACGAGTGGTTTAAGAGAATTTGGGTGATTCACCAATTTTCTCACAATTAGAATTTTTTTTTAATGAGTGGTTAAGACCTGCCGTATGAGTCATGCAGAAACAGTCCGTCTTTCCTTCACAAGGGAAAAACACTTGTTTGATTTATAATAAATTCTAATGCTTTAATCAGAATGAATTTGGAGTTTAAATGTTATTGAAATAAACTGAAATAAATAAATAAAAAGACTAAACTAACCTCAGTCCAAAATGTATTTTTTGATCACTGTATCATCATCATCATCATCATAGCTTGCCAATTTACTGAGATTTTATTTTTTTATAATTGTATATTTTGGCAGAGCAACCGTCACCTTGACACCTGCTGTCTATATAAAGTTTGCTGTACAGGGGAACATCTTTATTACGCCTGACAATGCAACTTAATGTAGAATATTCTCTGCGAGTGTCCCTTTGACCTCCTCAAATGTGATGCAGCTCTTTGCTTTTGCAACACTTTGTCATCCAACTTCCATTCACTCTTCATTTCTGTCATAGCACAACACTGCTCTGATTGTTGGCAGCTATATTGACATTTTCCATTTGTTTCACATCCTCTAATACAACACGACTGATTATATGATGTTTGTCTGCAGATTTCTGAAAGCAGAGCTTGAAGCTCTGTGGAGTGTAGTGCTTCTTTTTCACTCTTTGGTAACATTTTTGTGAATGAAACTAGTCCACAAACAAAGTGGGACAGATCACTTTATGTGGCATTTTAGTGGCGTTGATTATGCTAATGATGAAATCTCCCGTTTTCTTCCTCCTGAACAGGTAACACTTGTGTGTTCAATTTACAACAAGTTGTTGCAGTTAAGACACTATGGTGAATCTGGCTTGGTGCTCTTGTACGAGTAAACCTCACAGAAAAAAGTAAGAGGTTTAGGATAACAATATTGAGATATTCTTGCATGAGGCCCATTAACTCCAAGCATGGTCTCAACCTGTTCAGTTTCCATCATGAGTTTAACCTTAAGTCACTTGAATCCAGCAGGTGTTTATAGTACCTAATCTAACCTCACAAACATTGAGACCACAAACGCAGTCAATCATCACTCATTATTACAGTAAAGAATTAAACTAACTTGTTTAAACCCCTTTTAATTATATAGTAGCCATGTCCTCAGGCAGTCCTTCAGAGCAAACAGACACACAGAATTATGGTCAAAAGCCCACGCACAGATAATACACACCTATAATACTTTAGTACCCAAAGGGATCAATATCTCATCTCACAAAAAGGTATGTCCTCATTAATCAGATAGGAGACAGCAACTAAATTATTCCTGCGGTTTTGTTCCTATTTGAATGTTTGTATGAAACTACCAGATAGGAAAAGCTCCCTGACAATGTGTGATATTAATTGCTGTATGAGAGTACACACAGGAATCGATGTGTCTGATGACACTAGAGAAAAACACAAGGACTGCACATGCACTGCGTCAGTCACTCGCACGCGCTAAGCAAAATGAAATGAAAAATACCTTCAGTGTGTTGGTAAATCAATGGCTTAAAGAGTGTGGAGGCCACGACAGTGGATGGGGTAGGAGAATAGAAGGAGCAGGGAGGGAGTGTGGGAAGACGAACCGAGAAGGACAAAAAAAATAACAGCAAAGAAAAGACAGAGGCAAGGCTGTAGATGAGGACTGGAGGACAAAAGGCATATGTGAGGAATGTAAGACAGCAAAAAATAAGACAGCAACGGATCATAAGTGGAGTGATCAAGCTCCAACGGCTTGACCATGAACACACTTAAATTTATGGTGTAAATAGAGTGTAAAGGAAAAAAATAATCTTATAATACGAGTGGAAAGAAACACCATGAGTCATCTGTTAAACACAATCAAAGTCTTTTACTCGTCTTTGCTGCACATCAGATTTTATGAAATATAAACAGTTATTGATGTTAACTGGCATTTTTTTCAGCAATAGCCATTCCACATATTTTCATTACAACTATTAGTGGTGGAGGTCCACCATTCTTGTATTGAATTCAAATTGCATTCCTGAGCATGAGGGATTCAGTATTAATTAACTGTTAGAGCAAACTCAACATACTGTACTGCTGCTACACATTAACCTTTCACCGTTCACCTGGCCAAACGCATGGTGGCCTTTTTGTTGAAGCAAACAAAGGAAACACACTGTATTTGTCAGCGCCGGCCACGACCATCGAAATTGTGTGTATAAAACGGTCATTTTCATCTTTGACAGCAGATCAGTTGTAAATATTGCAGGAAGTAATTAAACAAGAAGCAGCTGCCAGAGTGAGATATTATATGAGGAGCTGCAGGCGACAGGCTGCACACCATCAACTCCTCAGCAAGATGAGCAGAAGACTTCACTGTGTCTCGCCATCATGTGGAAAAGTACTGCTGTGTGCAGCATGAAATCAGATCATAGTTGCTCATGGCATAATGGAAAAAGGCCAATTTATAACTGGCTTTTTTTTTTTTTTTTACAATGAGTCTGTTTGGCTGCTCTATAAACTTGATATATCAGTTGCTCAAGGAGTGTTTGCTGTCGGCAGAATTCTTGGATTCTAATAAATAACACTGACATTTTCCTCCAGTAACCACCAGTGTTGCCAAATCAGCCAGGACTAAAACCTTAAGGTTTATAACTTTGGCACAAAAAGTGAGGTGAGAGAAATGCAAGCAAAAATTTTAAAAATAAAAAAAACCAAAAACAACACATCACTGAAACAAAGAGGTTGCAGGTGAAAACAGCTGCCTGGTGCAACAGAGGAAAGAAATGTAGTAATGTAGAGAAAAAAGGATGGAAATGAAAAGAGGAAGAGAGACAACACAGAGGAGAAGGGCATAATGGCAGGGAGTGGGCCTGTTCACCCCTGATCCCCAGTGACCTGTGAGTTTTGACCCCTACCACACCCTGTCATTCACAGCCTGCTTCTTAATGCGCCTTAAGGCCTGCTGCAAGGTTAAAGTTCATTCCCAGAGTGCAAAGGTCCAACAAGGACTCCAGAGGCTGCGGTACGGGCACTGAGCAATAAGTAACACATCACATAGGAAAGGACAGGGTGTGGTTGTAGTGGTGATAAGACAGCGAGAGTGGGAGAGAAGGAGTGTTATGGGGAAAAGAATGAGAATAGGAGGAGAAGGGATGAATAGAGGGTTGGAGAAGAGAGAGTATCAGAGCAGGAGGACAAGAAAGAACCAAAATAGCCAGATCTCTACTTTCAAAGCTGTAATTACAGCTGTCAAAACTGAAATGATGAGCAATCTAAACAGAGGCTGGGGCCTCTAATTTAAACTCCACGAGTTTAATATTTTATTGTGTCATTTTAGGGTGATGGCTAAACACAGCTGGATGAACTGAAGCCTCTGTGATCACCTGTCAGACCAGCCCTCCAATTTCTCTGTCGGTCAACGTGCATGTGTGTTGAAGTGTGTGTGTGTGAGTCTGGAGGTTGGCTGCTGTATATTCAACCATTTGAGTGTGCTTTTGCCTACCAGAGCTTGCAGAGATCTAAACTGAGTTTCTATAGGTCAATAAAATAATCGTCATCACATTCAGACACTGACTTGTCTTCCTTCTTTTTTCCTCTCATTTTTCTTTTTATTTCTTCAGTAATCTAGTTAAAAGCGCTAGAAAGAAAACACTTCTTGTATCATTTGGCAAGTAAAGTACGACCCAAATTTAAGTGTATGCAAATCATAATAACTTCTTTAACAATTTATGTCCCAGATTTTAACTGTAGTAAACATAATTAAGAAAATCCATTAATAATTAAAGTCGCACCACCTCCCCGCTTGAGATTTGAAAGCAGAGTTCTAGTTCACAACGCACACATACAAACATACAAACAAAGCTGCTTAATTCACATGCACAAATACAAAACAACATATGTTTGGCTCTTTCCACAGCACGCACACACACACACACACACACACACACACACACACACACACACACACACACTGTGTGTGTGTGATTATATAGCCACAAGGGCTTCACAGGGTATAACTGTATTGTAGGGCAAGAGGAAGAGAGGGTAGTGCTGGAAAACTTACAAGAGCTGGAGTGTGTGAACGTGCAAAAGCTAAGCGGGCAGAAAACCTTGAGGGTCTAAACCCTGGAGGAAGTGTTCGGGGGCTCAGCGGGATCTGAGACAACACTGCTTTTCTTTCTTTTCATTCTCATCTCCTCTCCTACCTGCGGCTTCTAATCCCATTATCTAACACATTTACACACAAGTCAAGAATAATTAATTCTTCTCATAATTTTATCTAATTAAGGAGCATGTGCAAACACAGAAACCCTAACCAGCTGCCTTGTTCTAATTTAATGAGGGGAGATGAGGACGTGCAAACCATTGTTCTCTTTTTTTTTACTGAAGATATTCACCTGTCCTTGACAACTTACACAGTGACATTATATTACAGCAACATAAAGCCAACCATCATCATCATAATGTCTTTTATTGGCTAAAAGACATTTAATAATAAATTTAATTTACAATTTAATTTAATTTATAAGTAGCTACCAGGGTAATAAGAACACAATCACTTTGCCATATATTTTTATAACATTAGAAACTTTTGATCGGAAAAGTCAGTTGGAGACATAACCAATGCCAACTATTACTGCTTCTCAGTCAATATGAGCAGGTAGACCTCAAGCCTTCAGGACCTTAGATCACTTTCTGCAAGCTGCTAGCCAACTTGGAGTTGAACAAAAGAACTATCTAGGTCATTGCTGGTGGATAGTAACCAAGCAAGCAGTTAACTTGCGACCTCTCAATCCAATAAGATCTTCAATGAAGATCTGAAAAAAGCGCATTTACTATCATAGACCTCATAGACCTACACAAACAAGTCCCTTGACTTTTTCTTCTGGCTGCTTGACATTCCAGCTTTTACAGAGTTAGATAGCGACCCCTTATATGGTGGTGCAAATGTGACAGAGATGGAATCTGTTAAAGGCCTCCCTGTTCTTAAACATGCTGGCAAATTAGATGGTAAAGTTCCTGCTCACAAGAGACGTGTCTAATGAGGGGAGTGGGTTAGCCACGGGCTGATAAAGCAGGTGGCATTCCGCTTCAAGCAGCAGAAACTAATGGAGATGAAGGGGGAGGGCGGATTACAACAAACGCTTACAAATCTCGAAAGCAGGTCCAACTAGGGGGTCATAGGTAGGCTAAGTGCCCACAGCTAAGAAGCCTTATCCAGGTTAGAAAGGTGACATTCTTGTGGGACTAATAGATGCAATCCGGCCCCAACACTGGCCTCAGACCACAAGACTATAATAAAAATCACCCAGATATTTCTCAACCACCTCCAACCTCTATTCCTGTCATGGAATCCTAAAATAAAATAATAAAATAAAATAAACTTCACGACATAACTTATTCGCTAATTCTGTTTCCATTGTACTTTTATTCTTTTTTATCAATACACCAACTTTCCACCTCAGTCAAGTAAATATGATATTTTGACTTTTTGGGTTTTAAAAACAGGTGAATGGAAATTCACCTACTGATTAATACTTTAGATCTATGATCTACTGGAACAATTCTAGGTTGGCTAAACTAATAAATGAATCTAATATTAGAATCACAGCTCAGAATAACAGAGCACTATTGTGAAGCTCATAGCCATTGTTGGGTCTAGACATGGTGCACTGTGGCTGAGTGAGTCTCAAATACAAATGCACAGAATTTCATGTCCATTGTGTTCTGTCTTCCAAAACACACTTTGATGTTGAGGAAATCTATTAAGAGGCTCTTAGGATGGCAAAGACAAAAAGCTGTATAACCTAAGATGAACTTAGAGGAACCTCTCATTTTGGCTACTCTGTTTTTGTCTCAGTCACCTGTGACCTGTGTGTTTGTGTTTGTTCATGACCCCTGGGAACAACCCTTAGGGTGCCAACATCTTGTCTTAACAGTCTCTGTTACTAAAGGTCTTAAACTCCACATTCTGACCCTTCAAACACCCTTCATCACCTCTCTTGTAATCTGTTTGTTTGTGTGTGTGGTCACTCCAGGTCTGGGCCTCGGCCAATTTATTTTGACCCCCAAATTTTAACCTGACCTTGCTTGTACCAACATGGACTATCTGCTTCATCTTTAAATCCCTCGATCATCAATCCATGTTCTCCTCTCTTTCTCCCCGAGTTGTGCTTGAACGTATATTTTGATAATATCTACCATTGTTATTATGCTCATCTTTGAGAGTAAAAAGGTAAAAGCATGAAAGATGCAATACAACAGGTTGGTACTCTGTGCTTGATCTAATTATCATACAGTAAGTCAAGGAAGCAGAGAGAGAGAGAGGTGACTTTGTCACCGTTTTCACAAAGTATTGAACAGGTTCTGATGCAGTCCTCACACACTCACTCACACACACACACACACACACACACACACAAATATACATAATCTACTGCAGTGAGTCTGCTGGAGCCAAATAACAGATGGACAGTGTGAGGTTGAAAATGGGATGAATAAAATGCAGAGACAGAGATGGGGACAGAGCTCATTGATCAGAAAAGTAAACACACGTACGATATGACAAGCAAAAACCAAAAACTTTTTAACTTGATTTCACTCATTTTTTTCTTCTTGATCCAATACACCTAATTACTGTCACTGTGAAGTTTTTATAGATGCTGTATATGGTTTATAGACAGTATCAAAACAAACATTTCCCCTAAATTAACTAAAGTATGTTTGTTTTTCAATGTGTAGTTTTACAGGTATTGAGCCTCCATGTGATAACTAACTACCTTGCCATCCTTCCAGTTCAATACCATAATAAATGACTCTCAATAAATTCTGCAAAGCCTGAACTGTCAGAGAAAGCACACACAAAATATACATCATAAAAATAAAAGTATCTAATAAAAGGTGTATCTAGCGCGCAAGCAGCACTGGCTGCAGGGAGTTGTTTAGGGGCACGGAATAAAATTCATGCTGAGTCACTGCACTAGGGCTTGAGCAGCAGGCAGACAGGAAGAAAACAGTGACGGTATCATGGGAGCCTGCTGAGGAGAACAGAAGTCACAGAAAAAGAGATGCAAGAGAGGGCAGGAGAGGGGAAGAACAGCAAGTAGAAGAAAGGAGAGGAGGGAAAAGCGAGCTGAAAAAAGAGGAGAATAACGCAGGAGAGGGGAAGGGTGGGGAGGGGAAACAAAGGTGTTAAGAGTAGGGGAAAGGCGAGAAGGATGGGGGAGGTGCATGTGGGAGGTATGGAAATATACAGAGAGCAGGAGAGGAAGACAATAGGAAAGCAGCCTGGAGAAGGACAGGACACATCTACCTGTTCTCAGTGCTTCTCAGTCTGACTCAGCATATCCTCAAGTCACTTCACCTCTGTCCTTTAATGCAGAGTCAGCCTCCAGTTGGACAGGCCCCAGAGACCTTACTGTCACAGCCCTAACACTACACAACATCATTCACAGCACCTACTCTTTACTAGGGCAATGCACCGCATGAAACCGTTTCAGTAAAATCACTTGCTGTACCGCCATGTCAAGTTTTATATGGAAAAATATACTGAAATGTCCTACATACGTTACATGGTCATTTAACACATAGACAGGTTTTTGATCCTCCCCACAGCAAGATCATGTCTAAGTTTAAGTGTCAATTATACAGTTTGTCAAATATTTACTAATTTGAAAAATCTTTGAAAATGCATACAGTATATATGGAAATATAGCGAAAAACCTGTCATATTTGTGCCACACATACAGCAACAGCTCTTACAGTTACTAGTGCTCTGATGTGCTGCTAACAACATGCACCTGGTGTCAGGAGTAAGAAGTCCTAAACTGTTAATGTGAGTATAGAGCACCTCCCACACAGATCTGTAACAACACTGTGACAGCGGTGGGTGTCGGTGACAGAGAGTTGAGTGAAAGTGTGTGTGAGAGAGAATACAGCAAAGTTGAATTGTGGTGATGAATGAATCAGCTTGTTTCTCCCGGCTGCCTTGAGGGCTAGACGGGCTGACAGGACAGCAAATAAGGATGACTCATCCTGACTCACACATAGACACACAGGTGGGCTCTCTTATACACACACACACAAATATGGTGAAGGATTTTTATCCTCGCCATAAAATCTGCTTTTGTGGATTTTAATTACCCTGAAAGGATTCTTCTTGCCTTTGTACAAATACTCCCTCACTTACAAACTCGGGTAACTCAGTCTATCACACACACACACACACACAGTCAATCCGTCTTTTTTTCCTCTAGCCCCTCTTCCCTTTGCTTTCCCAGCTGCATTGACAAACACAGCCCTGCAGCCACCAACCTGTGACTCATCCTTGTAGAGTCTGTCAGGATGCACACACAGACGCTAAGTGTATGTGCTCACTTGCAGCCATGAGCACAGACGCTCATGCGCATCAGGGCTGCATTCCAATCCGTCTCTCCTTTGTTAAGATGAGACTCTGGTGTGGTGAGGGGTTTACAGATGTCGTCGAGCTGATACCTGAACAACCTTCAAAAGATCCTTTGATCTGTGGCGTTACTGTAGGCACGCGTGCACGGACACACACATAAGCAGCCTGATACATGAACTTTATCATCAGTCTTTTTGACACTGTCAACTGATGCCGCACGCAAAGTAAAGGCAGATTCTTTTCTTGCCCATCTATTGTAACATGTAACCCTCTGTTTAGGTAGTGAGACATTTTTCTGTGGTGTATTGCCTTTAAAAATTGACTTTTTTGCTTTAATGACCAAAAACAAGTTAAGAAAATAATAAAGGCTTACATGGAAAAATTTAAACTAAAGGATAAAGGAGCTGTAATCGTTCAACTTTTAGTGAGTTGTTAACAGGGAAAAAAATAAGGGAAGGAGCTGAACAAGGAGTGACTGTTTCCTCCTTTCGTAACAGTATTCCAAAAAGGTACAAGCTGGAGATGTCCTCCCCAAGGTCCAACTGCCATACACATCGACATTAAAACCAGAGAACAAAAGCGCGTGTGTGTGTGCGCGTGTGTGTGTAACAGGATCAGCGTGTGTGCCACTGTAGGTTAAGTGATGTAGGCTTGAATGAGCTACCAGTTTGAGCGACTGTATGCTGAGTGGTCCCCAGTGTCCTGCTGCATTATTAGCTTCTGCTAAGGTTCAACTTCTTTGTGTGTGTGTGTGTGTGTGTGTGTGTGCGTGCGTGTGTACATCGTTTACCTGCTTTGGGTCCATGATGGGTCTCATCTAGCACCAGACTGTTCATACATTTAAGCTCCCAGTCTTGGACTTCAGTATTCCACAGGGCAGGCACCAACACAGAGTACTGGGCCCTATGGATGGGAGAGGGTAGAAAAACAGGTGGTATAATTATAGAAGGGCACATATAACACACGGACATGAGATTGACATTACTCGTTTTTCTCCACTCTTGAAAAGAGAGCCAATAAGTGTAGGATCAGTGGAGCACATAGACAAGGTTGGGACAGATCCCATGGTTGAGCTGTCTAACTGAGAATATAATGATAAATGATTGTAGTCTGTAATAGAAAGAATGCTTGAGTTAAAAATGAAAACAAAGCGATCATGAGGGAAGATGAATGACTGATATGTTAAAAAGATCCCAGCATGCAGTTCAAAGACGGTGATGTGCACAGTATCCATTGGTTAGTTGCTGCAAGGAAACAGTTGGACAACTCTAGACATTATTCCGCTTCCCTTTCATTTTTTCTTTTTACACAGAGTAAAAGTCCAAGTGAACCAAAGTGCATCACTACGAGCCATGTGAGAATGTTCTCACTGCTCATTGGTCAGATGTGTCTGTTGTGAGAGCGTAAATACAGAAAGATGGTCCTGAAGCCATGGGGAGAAGCAAACCAAAGTCTGATTCAACTGGACTAAACAGTGCAGGTTTGAAAATGGCATCATTTTGCAGAACTTGCATACAAATATCAGTTTTATATTACTTATATGTAAAGCTCACATTAGAGCAACACAAGTTAGCCAGCTGCTGAAAGAGGGTTAATCTGAATGACCTAGTTATGTGACAGCAAATGCATCTGCTCTGCGTGTGAGCCCTCAATCCCAGAATCTCCTCTTTGTACAAGTTGCTGTAGGATCTAATTGGATGATAAGTGAGATGCATTGCAGTACAAACAGAAATAATAAGGGGATAAAGTGTGACAACGCTTGCTATATCTTCTTCTGCATAAACTTCCCTCAACTGTAGAAAGAATCACCCCTTTATTTGAAACAAACATTTATTCTGGACTTTAATTATCCTTTCTGCTGTTTTATATGTATATTTTTTACTTCAGTAAAGAGGCTCCCTGTTTTCTGATTTGCTCTCATTTGTGTGATCCTTGATGTCATATTTTTACATGACAACACCCTCATCACCACCTAGTGGCAAAACAAACCTGCTATTGTTGATATAAATTGTAAGGTAGTTGTGATACTGGAAGGAAACCGACCAAATTTTTTAAATGTATCATCAACAATACCACATGATACACGGTACCACACCAGTTAGTTAGTGGATGTAGACTGTGGAATTCAAATATATACCACATATGCATGAGTATCTTCACCATTTAACAGTGTTTGCCACGTTTCTTTACCATAAACTGAAACATTACATAATAAATTGAAACACTGCAAATCTCAACAGTTCCAAATCCAGCCTTTTCCTCAAAACTCTGAAGGTACAGAAAGATACGTGGTAGGATATAAGGCACATAAGCATTTCTCAGGAAAACATGCAGCAAATCACTGAACTTGATCTGTCAAAGCTTTCATACAGGCTTACCTAACGTTAACGTAATGTTAAAACAGAAAGCACCGACTCTGACCATCCCAAACCAATTTTCTGTATGGAGTTGCACAGGGGACAGCTTTGTAAAGAAAGACATGGACTTGTGTTTGAATGCATTTGGGAAATTGTTTGAAAGAGAAGGGGAAAAAAACAAAAACAAAGCAGAGACTTCATAGAATCCATCCTCGTCAGTGGGAATTAAACAAATGATGTGTCAACCCCTGTCGCTAAACGAGGGTGTCAATGTGTCAACAAGGATAAATGAATGAATGAAAGGAGGCATAGAGGAGGAGAGGGGGCACAGAGAAGAAAATGAGAACACAGAGGAGGAGGGACAGCCCAGGGAGGTTTATGGGAATCGACTATTGCGAAGGAGCAGCTAAACAAAAAGAGAAAGACAGGCAGAGACAGGACTGGTGGAGGACATTAAGGAATATATATGTGTGTGTGTGTGGGGGGAGTGAGTAGGAGGAGGTTAAGAGCAGGAGACAGAGAGTAACGGGACTGGACACAGGAGATACAGATGCTGAAGGAGACAATGAAAAGCAGGGGCTCAAAGACAGAGGTAAATGAGTCAGAGCGGTAGTGGAGGTTGTGACTTGTGTTTAAACATTATGATTGTCATAGTTCATCACAAAACATGTATTTTATACGAGTTCCTCATTCTTGGAGTCTATATCATGTGAAACAAATTTGAAATGTGATGACACCATTTTGCACAGAAATATTTACTTTTTTTGATTTATTAAAAACAAATATATAAAAAACTATATATTATATATATAGTTTTATTTTCTGGATTTCTAACTGAGAAGACGTATATGTTACTTTGATGAAGTAATTCTTTTTTTGCAAGCCTAAGCATCTTTGTATGACTTAAAATATATCTAGAGGGCATCTTTAATATGTTAGAATGCTAATATTTGCTAATTAGCACTAAAGATACAAAGTACTGAAGCTGATGAAAATGCAATTAGTTTGCAGTTATTTGCTATTTAGTATTATTGGGTCATAAACCAGAGTATTGAACTTGGCGCTACATGGAAAGTCAGGGGATCACCACACTTACTGCAATTCATGGTGGACTGACCAAATGACTGACACAGCCATCACCAGAGCCACAGTGCTACCATTGCTAAAACAGCTGTGGGGGTATTTATACTAAATGAAAGAAGGAGACGGAGACGGGTGGTGAAAGAGGAGTAGTTATGAGAAAGTGCTGATGATCTATACAGCACTGCTCAGCCGATCTATACGGACAGCAAAAGTTCAGATGAGAAGATGAGCAGTGGGGAAAGACACAGCAGCTGAATGTCAGACTCACAGATAGACAGAGAGAGAAAGCGTGTGAAGCTCTTTGACTGGTGACATCGGGTGTTTTGGGAGGCATTGTTACAACCCATGACTGAGGTGACAGCTGATTGACAGCCCAGCGTAGACAGAGAGACACATGAGATGGATGAGCCTTCTCAACCAATCATTAATCAGAATGGCCTATATCGTGCATAACATCGCCAATTTATACCATTCACACGGAGTAAAAAAGCAGAGATCCTTAAAGAGAGTGTACCGTCTCTCCAGACGCTGCTCTCTCTGCCCTCTATTCATCTTTCTTTCTTTCTTGTACCCAACTCGCTCCCGTCCCTCTTTCTTCAATAGTATCTTCCCAGTGTAAGAGGATCCTGCCCTGAGAGACAGTCCGACCACTTAGTGTTGACTTCTGACCAGGCTTTCATAATGATGCCAAGCAGGCAACAAGGACTTCTCAATGTGATGTGATGGCAGACTGCCCAATGAACACCAGAGCTAGAACAAAATGGGACTGTCAGTGCTGCCCTTGATGCATGCATATACAAAGAGTAGCTGAGGTTTCCCACATGGGCCAAAATGTACTTCTTAGGTTTTTTTTCTAGCAAGGAAAACAGGACTTACTATAATAACACATTTGTGCTGTTAAGTGGCATTTAAAAATGGTAACAACATGTTTAAAAGAAACAAAATCAAAAATCAAAAGGTCAGTTAAGCAGTTGTTTAGCTGTTGCCCACAATAATCCTAAAGATTTGTCCTTCATAATCCCCTTTGCAAGTCATTGCTGCGTACATAGCCACCACCACCCCAACCCCCTCTGGCTCATGATAAAGTGCTTTATCACTGCCTGAGACACAACTACGTTTATGGAAACTACTTGGCTGCGTAGCCTCCATTTGTCCAGAGTCTGCTGCACAGATCTTTGTCCAAGGCAAACAAGTAAAGTCCAAAGAGTGGGACCTTTTCTACAATGAGAAGCACGGGAGTGTGAAATTTAAGTAGTTGAAGGAAGCTTATCTATTAAAACAAATATGATAAACTGAGTTTTAATAATCACCGCACACCAGTCCGTCACACACACTGGTTGTATACACAAACCCAGCGACCCTGCTGAGTTGCCATAACGACAGCTCCATATCAACAAAACATGTCCGCCGGCATGTGACGTTTATATTCAACAGTGAGAGAAGGACAGAGGGGTCCGGCTCAGAGCAGCATGGGCTGCCATTGAAGAAACTAATTTAGCATAAAGGATGTTTAATCCAAACATGTACAAAAACAACCACACAAAACAATGACACTTTACTTTTCTTGGAATGCTTGGTGTCAAAACATGTCCATTCCTGATGAGCTGATTGATATTCATGAGCTTCCTGGGGTTTTATTTAGGGCCCAGTCTAAAAACTGAGCTCTCAGCTCTGAGAACAGCGCTACACATTCTTTAGTAGGACTCAATGCTTTCAATACATTCATACGGGTGGTCTGGCACAATATTCATGGATGTGGGTCTCAGACAACATAAATCTCAGCTTATTTTGTGTTAAACACAATGTGGATTATTGACAGCTACACAAATATGACAGGATGGAAATCATAAAGATTACAGACAGTTTTACAAATCAAGGATGGGAGTGCAGCATCTGGGCAGAGAAAACATTGCAACAAGCTTGAATGAAGCTTATGAATGGACATTTTCAGTATTTAGAAATAATGCTGCCAGTAGAAATGACTTATTACAGGACAGGAGCTTACACATACATTTACTATCTGTACTTCTGTGCACACATACACACTAGACAATGTAGAATAATGATGCTGTCCCATGTACAGCCTCATTTTACTCACACTTCAACAGGTGCTCTCAGTAGCAGGGGTAACACTGCTCCCTCGTCGTTCAGATCCATCAGTCGAGGCTCCAGCAGCTCAATGATGGTCAGAGCCGTGCGGAACACAGCTGACAGGCCTGAGGAAAGACAGGGACATGTCCAAAAATGACACATGGAACATTAAAGCTTTACTACATACAAGGAAGTAGGGCAACACACAACTAGCACTACCAGTTATCAACCTTTGACACCAGTCCCATCAGCCCTGACACTGGAGCCTACTGACGTATTAATGTCCGTGTGAATAAAAGAAAAACAGAAGAAATTACTGTTGCTCAAGACACTAAAACAATTTAATAAAAGCTACAAAACTCTTCCCAGTCAATGAATGTTAGCAAACAGTAATGTGACACACATGTTTCAAGTTTGGTGTCAGTGTGTTGCATCATGTATGCATGTTTGTGTGTGTGTGTGTGTGTGTGTGTATGCGTGTGTGTGTGTGTATGCGTGCGTGTGTGTGTACATACCATGCAGTATGATGAGATCCCAAACAGCCAGGACAGAGTCCCAGCAGGGCAGGGAAGTGAAGACAGTAAGAAACCATGGCATCACAAAATGGACGGATAAGACTCCCACCGACTCCTGCAGGGAGGTTGAAAATACAAAGAGGTTTCAGTTGACAAAGTCAAACAATGTATTAAACGGGTTCCCTCAATTATGTCTGTCTTGCACAGGACTTCATGCTTTCTTGTGCTGGTGATACAGACTCATAATCAACCATCAGCTTCCCAGGATTTGAGGAACAATGCATTTGGAATATTTTTACTCATTCTGGTATATAATGTTGACAATGTGTAAGTGTAGACACGTCTTGCAAAATAAGATTAAGATATCATTAGTCCCCTCATGTTTAAGTCTGACGTCCACAATGCACTCAGCCTCTGTTTGTTCAGGTCCGCTGGATACAGCTCAAGCACAAAAATCCGTTTACAGCTCGCTGGCCTTAACTCTGCTGAATAGCTCTATTACAAAGGAAGTGTTGAACTCTGATCTCTAATAGACTTTTTCTGTTGGGAGGGGGGGGCTATTGTGTGTGTGTGTGTGTGTGTATTGCTCCCAAAAGGGCAGCTTTCCTTCCAGACCTGCTGAATCAACGTGAAGTATAACAATCCCTTCAAAGACACTTGAGCAGCACAAATAGTAGCAGTGACGGCATTAATTAATGCGGGCGCACACACTTAGACTGAAGATTCTGAACGAAGGGGAACAAGGTTGCAACTGCAACACTGCCACAAATGCTCAGAAGGCTCACTGTTTTCAAAATCCAAATTTAGAAGATTTGACTTCAACAAGTCCACAGCCACGCTAGCTGCGCTGTGAGACTGTAATCAGTAGGGCTTTGTGCTACATGCTAATGCTAGCGTGCTAATATATCATAATTAGCACAAAACACAAAGTGCAGCTGAGGCTGATGGGAATGTCATTAGTTTGAAGGTAGAGTAGGTAAAAGTAAAAAAAAAAAAAGCATTTTGACTTGATGATGGAACTAAATGAAAAGTGATCAAAGTTATTAAAATTCATCTTCTTGGGATGATGAATGTGTACCCAATTTGATCGTAATCCGATATTTCTTCAAATATTTCACTTAAAACCACAAATGTCAACCTATTCGTGAAAGTCTACGGAGCACCAAACCAACATACCAACCATGAAGAACACCCCTGGCAGTGCAACAACAATTCATACTGAATTATTTAAGCAGCAATCTAAAGCTAAATCATGTTCCTCTACTCTTCCCTGTCAATCATCAGAACCATTTCTAGGTAATACCCGTCAACTTGTTTTCTGTAAAATAATACAAAAGGTAGAAACATCTATAAATCGGGTTAAGCTGCTCTGCTTCCCAGTATATTTTGTGAGAATCTGTAAACAATCTGTCATAGTGAGAGAATTTTTAGACCTTTATAAATTTCCCCAGAGCATAAACTACTTACTGACTGCTAAATGGCTGCCCATAGGCTACATTAAGAAACCAAGGACGTCTGGTATTACACTCAAATTCATAGGCAGCAGCATATTTTAAACGTTACTGTGTACAAGATAGAATAAAGAGGTCTAATAATAATAATAATAATAATAATAATAATAACTGGGACAAAAATAGTGGGAAAAAAATATTAGATGCGACTCCTTTCATGAGATATAAGTTTAAACTTTAAATTATGTTGCATGTCTGAGGTGAGGCTCATTTAAAGCATTTGGGTTTTCAAAAAATTGTTCAGATAACAGTAGAGACGGAGGGATGAAATGACACAGCTGATGGCTCGTGCCTTGCTGTGAAAGCAGTAATACCGGCCACCATGACAAGCCTGCAGTCTACCAGAGTAAACGACAGAAGAGGCCCAGTCGATGATGGATACATTACAGTGGCCTCTCCCTCTCAGATGAAGTACTCATCACTTGGCCATCTCTCTCTCTAATTTCCCAGTTTTTGGGATTAATAAAGTATATCTATCTATCTATCTATCTATATCTGGCCTCAAACACAAATGCACATGCACATTTCAAGACATTTCTTCTTATGGTGGTTTTCAGAAGCATTTTCATCCCTCTGAGTGATTCCAGTACAAACTGAGGCACACAATTTTCTTCATGGTATTCCGTGTCTGATTTATAATCCATACCGTGTCTAAATTCATTGTCGTTTCTTTGTCTGTGTGTCATATCGCAGAGAATTAAAGAGCCTCACTAGGCACTCAAAGCACTCACCAAGTGTTGAGAGAGCTTTGGCTTCCTGTGTTTCAGGAACTGGTCAAACACCTTCACCTGATGCTGGACCCTGAGAGGACGAGAAAAAACAGCAAAGTTTAGTTCAGTTCATAAAAAATAAAAAAAACAGCACCAGAAATAATGTTTTGGGGACAGATGCAATTGCAGAACGCTACTATTTGTGGAATTGTAAACATGAATATAACCCATGGTCATATGACAATGAACACCATCTGTCTTTGCCCTTTCTAACATCCTCTTCCTGTTTTGTGACAAAAAGTTTTTATTTATATACATATTCTTCTTTGTTTGATACTATATGTGCATTCTTACTTGGTGAGGCTGAGGTCAAACAGTTCGGCCAGATATTTGGGTTTATCCAACAAAGCCGTCAGAGCCCAAAATGCCTCCTCTTCTCCCAACTGCATCAGCAGCACCGCAGCTATGTAGGACATGCCTGTGCGACACACAATTGCACGCAATGAGGTAATTGTGTTCGATACGAGGGTATTCGATGAGGGTATCTTACTCCCTTAATTTGATACATTTCCTATGGGAACTACATACAGGACAAGACATACTGCACTGTAATGCAAGAAGATATCACTGAAAACCACAAAGCATGAATGTGTTAAAAAGACAAAAGTTTTATTTGACAAAATTAAAAAAAATACAAAATACAAATGTAGGCAATTCCTACAGTTGCCAAGTATCAAAATTTATTTGGGGCTCATCAGTTTATATATGTCTGATCTTAACCTCAGACCTCAAGAGAAAATGGGGATTTGTAATGGGGAATTTCTAAGACAAAAAAGAACAATACTAAAATGGCAAATATCTCCCAGATGACAAAAAACATATTAAAAATATTTTATATGAAAAAATACTTCACAAGATGCATGTGGAAACTTGTAAATAATAATGTAAAAACAAATATGCTGCATTTAACTTCATCTATAGTCCTCTGCTTCCATCTGGTGGTCATATTATGTATGCTATTTGCAACACATAAGTGGGTCCCAAACTGTTATCTATCATGAAGCCTCCTGACGGCAAAATTGATCAAATTCTCATCAGAAACTAGTACCAAAAGAAGAGATGTATGATAATATTCAAATAACATGATCAAAAACATGAACCGCATGTTTTCTTTCAGACATGCTTGCTGTTAAGTTTTCGTTGCAAATAAAATTTAAACTTAAACTTGAAATTAAAAGTTAAACTTGAGGGAGATTTTAAAATGCAAATGACACAAAGCTCTGCTGCTATTCTGCCAGCATCAGCGTCTTCATGTTTTTGGACTTGATCGACATGTTTACTTAATGAGCATCATACATTTTCCTTTTTTATCCCCGTCCATGTTTTTGGTCGTTTGATTTCAAGTTAAACAAGAAGCAATTTGATACTGTTCAAGGCAGTATTTTGATAAAACCAGTTAAACAGTACAACCATTTAGCTAATTACCTTGGCTGTATCCAACGTGCGGGTTGTATTTGGCGTAGGCGATGAGGACCCTGAAGAGCTTAGCCTGACCCTCAATGGCTTCTGGGCTCTCCCCCATCAGAGACCGGTGGGTCGGGAAGGAACGCTCTATAAGACAGGACATATGAAGTACTTTCTATTTTTTCTAACTATAGTTAGCTTGTACTTGTCTAAAGGTCCATCCGGTTCGCTAATTTACTTCAACCTTAACCCTACCCTGGTCAATTTGTAATTCAGTCCTGACAAGTAGCATCACATTTAAAAAGTAATGCTGCCCTGTTTGAACTCACGCAGGTCGAGGGCGATCTGTCGAAAGAGTGTGATGTCGTCTACAGAGTAGCGGGGCTCAGGACAGCTGGAGGGCTGCTGATGATTCAAACCCAGATCGTTCTGAGTCTCACTTAGCGTGGCGATTGCCGACAGGATGCCGTACTCACTGACACCTAAGTCCACCAGAGGCCCCCGAACCTCTGACAAGCACTTCTGTTGGAGAGAGAGAGAACACATTCTCTTGTTGAAAACCAATCAATATATTTACACACTTCTACTATAAATAAATAATAAAAATGGGTTGTCACTCATAACCAGCCACCCCTGGACTAGTTACACTACTGTAAAAACGTTATTATGGGGAGTGGTGGATGAAAGAATGACATCTATATGGACGGAAAAATATAAAACTGATAATAAAATAGTGACAGAATACAATGTTTTGTTGAACCAAGGCTAAAATTATAAAAACTGAAAACTTTTAAATACGGTCTACAGCTCTGCATTCAAGCACTGGAAGATTGGCAAACACTTCCTGTATTCAAAACAAGCTACACCTCCGGTTTATTAAGATGACATAGGGATGAGATGGTGGTCACAACATGACTAGTTATGGGAATTACAGTTTGAGTTGATTTTAAGGTTTTTGGCGATGTTATTTTGAGTTACTTATGATACAGAGATTTTTGTTGACAATAGTCACAGTGTTGTGAATGAAGAATACAACATCTGGTCATACAGACACTTCAATGTATTCTACCTGGTAGTTGAAGTCACTGGTTTCTCTGTGGCTGTCAATGGTGAGAAGACACTTCCACACTCTACCCCGCAGGCTTGGAGGAACACCCATCCTGATATACCGCTCAATCTGAAAACACGGCAAAAGTGTGAATACAACAAGCTGTCTGAATTATCAATTACTGCATGGTAAAACACATTAGCATAGCTCATTAACATTACCTTCTTTTTTTTATGTAGTTAACACAAGTCTCACCTGGCTCTTGCAGATGAAGCTGGCTCCATTCCAGTAGCTGAGCAGCTCACACAGCTCTTTCACCCTCACTGAGCTCAGCTGGGGGTAGCTGACAGAGACAACACATCATGGTGAGCTTGGACTGATTCATCACTATTTGGAATCAGACCAATATATGCATTTTCTGTTAAAAAAAAAAAAAAAAAAAAACCCTACTGGTGATACAAAGCTGGATGATCACAGCCGGTATGAGTTCATGCATTTTATTTATGTGTGCCTGGGTGGTTTTGGGGGACTTTGTCCGACAACTTCAGGTGATAGTACATAAAAAGTTAACGTTACACCTACAAGAGCTACTTATTCACATGACATTATTCATTTGTTGTGTTTTGAGCTCTAATTTAATGAGACAATGGGGAGTTTACAGATAGTTAACTTAAAAATAAAGCTAGCATGCTAAAGTTTCCCACTTTAACATTATTCTACAGGCGTTTTTTTGTAAAGTTAACGAATTAAAATAACAATGTTATGGGTGTAACATTACCCGACATAAACGTGAATTAAAGTGTTAGTTTATATTGACTGTACTCGAGACCCTTTAAATGTACTGACAATAAGATAACAGCTAACTAACTAAGCTAAAGCATGTTTCCAGGAGCCACAGTAACGTTACCAGGTCCCGCACCTGTAATCGTGACATCGGTGATGAAGTTTTTGGTCCTTTCTTTTAGTAAAAGCAAAGCCGAACTCATCAAAACGTAAGTTCTCACTGCGTCTTCTAATTGTTGAGCTTCTCCTGCTGGCGTTGCTACTGTTTCTTCTCCTCATAATTATAAACAGACACTTTGCTTGAACACTGTTTTGTCCGTTTGAAAAATCTCAGCCCGGCCGGTTAGTCGCTGCTGTCAAACTCAACGGTCACACTAGGCCCGCCCCTTTCTGACGTCACCGCCAACTGAAAATGGGCGGGATGAATCAGAGACCGTTAAACAAAGAGCAGTGTGGATTTCAACTGTACATTCAGCCAGGGTGAAACACAGAGATGAGTAATATAAGTCACAACATAGCTCTAATTTAACTATCAAAGCAGCAACATATGATGAAATGGTAAATAGTAAAAGAGATTCACTGAAATGTCAGTACTTAGTAAAGAGATTAATGTTAGCCTGAACTCAAATGGAACTATGGGAAATTGAGTTTAATATACAGCAAAAGTGTCCATACATTAAAACATGTCTAATATGATTTTGAATATGTAAATAAAGATGCCGACCTATGGTGCCAGCTTTTCTGAAACAAATCACAATGACAATTTTGATCATCTGCCTGAAGACTGTTTTTAAAATAACCTATAAAAAAAATTTTGTGGGCAATTTCATATAAACAAACATGACACTTAAATGCTCTTTATTGTGGTGATGATGCAAAATATAAGTCCTACGTAACTGATTTGACATGATCTTTATTTCCATAATGATAGCAGCGATAAAGGCAGCATCCAATGCCAGCAAAGGACCACAATGAATGATAGTATAGTAGGCTCGCCTATAAAATACCCAGCAGCCCTTTTACTAAATATATACTTTTACAAGTGACTATTGCATAATGTGGGATTATTTTTTAAAGTGATAACACATGTTTAGATATCATCATTCAGCAGGGACTTGGTAGTCTCCACTTTGTATATTGTCTGGTAGCCGTCGTCCCAGGCATACAGCTGTTTGTCTCGGGGGTGGTAGTGGATGCTGCTGTGGCTCGTGTAGCGCTTTGGGAAGAACATCACAGGACTCTCTTCACTGTAGACGGATAGCACAGCAAAGAGAACATGTTTCATTTGTTGGAAAAGGGTTGAGAAAGACAGTACAGTGTACTTTAGGAAGTCACGCTGATCATGTGGTTGCAAGGTGTATCTACAGCAAGATTTATTTAAAATCTTGTTTACCTGCAGGTTAATCCTGAGAGTGCATGTGTATGTTTGTGTATGTATGTGAACAATCCTTTGTGTCTGTGTGTAATCCCACCTGTGGATGGTGTCATGGATGTCATAGAGACACTGTATGGTGGAGCGACCTCCGTAATGCGTGTTATAGACCACATAGAGGGTCCCACATATTAAGAAAGCTCCTTCAGCATCGCGACTTTTACACTGCGTATCCCAGTTATACTCTACAGCCAAGGTTCCTGTGATAGAGACAAACAAATACATGAATTATGTATATAGGTTAGATTATATTTGTGTGAATGCGTGTGGGGATAATGCTACTTCTACCTTTATCCAGTTTGGTGATGACCAGGTTGCCTCCGTACTCAGGGTCAGCATGAATGACCCAGAGGCCGAGTTCATCTACAGCCAGGTCCAGGTAGGTGTTGGGGTTCAGGCTGTAGACTGGGAGGCGTCCTGCTCCTGGAAGAAGTGTGCTGTCCACCACTGTACCGTTCAACATGTCTACCTTTATGAGATGGAAACAAATTTACAAATTTAAAATTGCACATAATTATAGTTTTGATTTCTTTGTTCAGTTGTGTTAGAAGTCTTTTAAGCACATGGAATGTGTGAATATTTGTATATATATATATAGTAGGAATAACAATAGGAAAAAATAATTCTGGTAAAAAATATTGTATAATACTATAGTTAGGCTACTATAATACTATCATGTAGTATTATATCATATATCATTAACCTACAAAACATGTCTGCTCAAAAAACATTCACAAGTAAATAGAGGGAAAAGTCAGCTCAGTTAAATGGAACAAAATTGTTTCTTTTGGCATTGTTAGCTGGTTGACCTCAGCTAACACAGCAAAGCAAAGGAAATGGGACAAAAAATCAACTCCCTATTGACTAAGCTCCTTAGAGAGGATCAGCTTCTAGTCAAAAGCTGCACTGCAAGTCACTGTTATGAAGTCAGAGTGCCAAATCTCAGAAATGCAATCAGTGGTCCGTTACTTCATTCAGTGACTGTTGCCAAGCAATGTGAACCTCCAGTGACCGCTGAATGAACTTTTATTCACCCTTTTTACAAATACAGTGCAAATCAACATAGAAAAAGCCTTAATGGTGAAAAACACATATACAATATTAGCCTTTTTTTTTTATCATTTTACTTCAGTCACACACCTTAAGTATTTGGTTGGGCGTATCTGCCTTGTGGTAGTAGAGGAATCCGTTGTAAACCACATGACCTGTCCCCTGCCAGGGGAAAGGCAGCTGCGTCACCTTAGGCGGCGGCGTGGCGGTCCTCTCTGTGAAGCTTTGCAGAGAAACATACTCCAGCAGAGTGTTGTTACGAATTCCACTGAGCAGGTAGACCTGAAAGAGCGAAAAGCTAGACTGACTAAGACGGTTTCCAGTACTCTTGAAAGAAAATATCTGGCTCTTTAGCTGCTAAATGTTCACCATGCTTGTTGCAAATGTTGTCTGTCTGAATGTTTGGCACTGTGCAAGTAGTGTATAATTGATCAGACCATTTTCACAGGAAAAAGCTGCCAGCTGCTGGGGATGAGGAGTGAAGTTTGCAAGGCCGGACGAATTAGCTCCATGAAATATCACTCATTTTGTGAATGTTCAATAATCCTCCATCAGCGACTCTATGCTACGGATAAAATAATCCCAGGCTACTCAGGAAGGAAAGCATCTGTCTCTCTTTTGAAAACATTTCTTTATTACTGTAATTGTGTAACAGACCTTAGCTGATCCTTCAGAGGGGTCCTTGAACCAGGAACCATAATTGTCTCCCGTCTTCTTCACGATCTTGAGAGACTTGATCTGACTCAGAGATGTGCTGCAGTCTGATTTTAGGAGAGAAGACTATGAATGAATAGGTTTTTGTTGAACTGTAGTACAATGTTAATGCATTTTCTGTCTCTGCCCCTTTATTATATATTCTTTTACTTTTTTCCCCCTCCTCCTCCTCCGCTGCCAAAGCCTCGACCACGAGACAAATAATGCTGTAATTAATATCGCTTCCTACCATTATCCACTTTGATCTTGGCTTTCTTCTTGAGATGGTCCAGTTCTGCAGCCTTTATCTGTTGTTCGAGCAGTGCCTCCTCTATCTCGATGTCGGACTGGGAGGGGATCTTGTTTTCTAGATACTCCAACTCCCTCTCTACTCGTTCTACACGCACAGACACACTGTCAACCTGGCTCTTCACCTCCGATCTATGGAATTAAACACTTCTCATTTCACTTCATACTGGTTCATTCACTCATTCTCGCTACTGCTGTGTATCGGAGACGGCCTTCACACAGACCTACCTCAGGACACTGATAGTGGACAGGTAACCCCTCATTTCAGAGGAGAGGTCATACGTCTTCTGGGTGACGCTCACTGTGTTTTGCTCGCAGTGGTTCAGACGCTCCTGATGTCATTGAAAGAGAGAAATCATTATATGGATTTAGAAGTGAAAAGAGAAAAACAAAACATTCTGTCTATTACAAATCCAAAGACAAATTCATAAGCAATAAAACACACATTTGTTAAGCTTGTGCTAGCTGTTAGCCAGCTTTAGTTAAATAGTACAGTATAACAGACACAGTGAGCCAAATCGCTGCTTTATATTTGTTTCCTTCTCTTCTTGCGTTAGTGTTAAACTATGTGTTACAGCATCATTGTGAATAGCAGCTGCATAAAGGATGGGTTTATAATATTTCATATACGTCTAAAAACAGCAGTCAGGTGCCCAAATGAACACTGAAAGATGCTTTTCTTTAAATGATGGGGTCCAAACTCCAGAGTCCTCCTGCACCTGCAAATGAGTTAAATCAAGAAAATATCTTTCAACATTTTTAGTGCCAACGTTTTTCTTTTGTATATACTAAACAGGGAAAGAGGAAACACAAAGAGGGAATTTGATGCTACAAAGATGCTTTTTTTTTTTTTTGCACAAAATGACTGGATTTTGGCCTGTATGAACAGGAGGGATGATTACAGCAGGTCAAACCTCTTTCAGTGTTCATATAGACACCTGACTGATGCTTTAATTGTGAACTTATTTAGAAACATGGAATGTATTGTATTGTCACTAATATGAAAATCACTAGTAAAAGCTGTTATAGTTGGGCCTATAGTGCTAATGTAATAATTCGTTGGAGACTGTTTTTTTTTGTTTTTTTGTTTTTTTTTATAATACGCGTACGCAGAGGCCACTTACCTCCATCTGAGCCAGTCTCCTCTCCATGTACTGGATTATAAAGGTGTCCGGGGGCGAACCTTGGCTCTCAACTGAAGTCACAGTCAGACACAAAGTTAAGAGAAAGACGGAAACCACTCTGCCTGACATGACTAGCACTTTCAGCAGTGAAAACGACTGCAGCGACGACTTCTGTTTCAGCGATAATGAGACCTTTCCTGTAATTCTGAAGCACTCCTGCACTGTGCAACCTACTAAAACAGTCTGGAAATAAGACAAAAATGAGAACGGATTAATCCATGTGGTTTCAGTCACAGTTTATCACAGTCTTGCTGTGTTGAAAGGAGTCCTTGGTGGTCCTTTAACAGCTGAACATGCAGCCTTTAGTATGCGTTTCAGCTGTTCTGTGTTGTAGCTCCAGAACTTTCTGCCTTGTTTCTCTAATCAGTTGTTGCTCCAGTGAATTTTTGGATCTGAGTAAACGTCACCCAGCCCCTCTTTCTCCTGCTCTGTCTCTCTCTACCTCCCTCCCACCCTTACCCTTCTCTGGATTTTGGAGCTGGTGCATTTGAAAGGAAACCAGAAGAGGAGGGGGGCTGAAAGACAGAAAGAGTTAGAAACAACCAAGACAAGTTCATCGCCTATTGGTCAATCCTGCAATGTTTTATTTTTAATACTCTCCAGATGGCTCACTGACACGTCCTCAGTTCCCAGGCAGAGCAAAAGCTGTTAAATGAAGGTTGCTAACAAGGTTGAATAGAGTAACAGGATCAGTATTTATATCAGATTTCAAAACTACGCAGCCGATGATACTAAAATCAGGAAAACTTTCTTACACAACACAGCACACTCAGTCTACTCAGTATTATATACTTGCCTTGTAATTTGTTTGCACCCAATTCTGGACTAGGATGGTAAAGATATGCTGTTATCGAATGTTATTATCATTAAAGTAATGGTTATCCCGAGTGAAGGGTGAATATTAAATATAAACAGATCTCTGAGTCTGTAAATCCAAGTTTGAACATTTTTTTGGAATTGCGGTTATGATTGTTCTTAGTGATCCAGATGATATTCTGACTGATTTAGGTTCAAAGGTTGATAGCTCTTGGTTCTGCAGTTTTATCTCCATCTGGTTCTTTTTAAATCCACCTGGGACGGTTTCCTGGGCTTTTCTTTGTGATGACAGACAACATCTGGCTGTCAGCTTTGAGCACTGCGCTAGATCTGATGTATAATAAACACAGAGGTTCACTCGGAGTGGCAACTGAATGTGAATAAGACACAAATACAAAGGAACGCACTGCATATCTCATCTTCTTAACATTTTCTGCAGTGTCTTATTATTTATCTGGCCTCTGGAGTTATACCAGGTTTCTGTCAGGAGATGGCGCCACATTATAACAGGATCACCACTACTCACTACACGCATAAGATTTGATTTGATTTATTATTAATTAACTAATATTGTAGCTGTCAAATAAATGTCGCAAATAGTAAAAAAGTACAATACTCTCCTGTGAAAGGTCATGAAGCAGAAGTATAAAGTAAAGTAAATATTGTGCTGTAAATGTACTTTACACTGCTGGATGTGGAAAAAGCAACAGTGGAACTACATAATGTCATTTGAATTAAGCTGCAACTTTTTGACCATCATGTCAGGAGCTGTATTCCTGGCGTAAAACATAAAACTGTGTGTTATGTTTCTATTTAAACCACAATACCTGTTTGTCAACTCACTACTGTACAACAATACCCAAGTGAAAGCATGTGTTTTTGTACAAGGAATGTACCTGAGGTAAGGTAAGGATTTTAACTTGTTTCAGGTCATCGGATAACCACCACCTCGTATGTTCTAGCTACACACACACACACGCATGCACGCACGCACGCACGTACACGAGATGTAACCTCATGAAAGATTCATCACAATTTGTGGAGGAGACCTATAAAATATCCATAGAGTCTCAGCAAGACATCTGACTGGGTTCACATTCAGGAATGACAGAAGTAATCCCAAGAGCTTTGTGTGTGTGTGTGTGTGTGTGTGTGTCCATGATTCTGTATTTATGACTATCTTTGCATGTTCGTTTTCGCCCACGTGTTTACATTAAAAGTGTTTTGATATATATTTATTTGTGTGCGTATATGCATATACCTGACTCTGTGCATAACTGTTCATATGCACTATATGTGTGTGCTTTAATCTGTGTATGTGTGGTTGTGGGGACTCTGTTTACACAGTCATGTTGTAGGGACTCAACAAGCAAGTCCTCTTAACATAAACCATTGATTTGAGGGTGAAGACATGGTTTATATTTAAGGTATGTTTAGGCTTATGTTAAGGTTAGGTTTAGGTAAGTAGTGGTTATTGTTTGGGTTAGGATCCAAAGAAATTAATGTAAATCAATAAAAATGTCCTCTGAAGGGATGGAAACATGACTGTGTGTGTGTGTGTGTGTTGAGTGACTGATGCCAGCTCCCCACCCCCACCCCCACCCCCCGTCTCTTGACCTTTCCTGCCAGTCTTTGTGTTTGGCAGATGAGGTTTTAATGCCAACCAGTGCAGACAGGTTCCGTCTGGAGACTGACTCTGTAGAGGCTGAACATGTGGAGATCCACCATATCACACACATAGCCAGCAACATATGAGCTAAAGCATTTCCTGTGAGGGTGCCGGATATAGCTTTTAAACATAAATGTTAGATGCGTCTTTCTTTTCAGAAGGTTTAGTTGTTAATGGACTGGATGTGTTCCACTGGCTGCAACAGGATCAGTTTGAACGTTATTATATGTCTGTTAGAGCCAATTACATCAAGACTGCAGCAGCAGCCCTGACTGATCAAAAGTAGATCAATCTATTGAAGCTTGCAGTCAATCACTAATAATTGTTTTAAAGATGTTCAGTATGATTGGAAATAGCCCATTAAAATGACATTCGTTCTGCTTACTAGGGCGCTAGTTTCGAAATAACATCTACGAAGTATACAAAGACAACAAGGTAAATCAAAAAAAATACAAACATATGAACAGTATACACAACTATCTTAGTTTCATGCTTTTAACCGTACTTTCAACACATAAAATAACCTTGCGTCAGGAGATGAAAATGCTACAGAGGAGAAAAAGGCAGAAGTCTTTCAAAATAAATTGCGGAAACAAGCCATAAAGGGACTCTGAGTACAGGGCAAAGCAAACCACTCATGGCAAGTACAGAGCTGAGGTTACCATTGGGAGCTACTGAAATACATTTCTTATGATTCAGGCTCAACTTGACCCAACCTGAATTACTAGATCTCCTTTCTGAAGAGGTGCTCCATCTAGGATTTGACTTGCTGTCACCCAGCGCCGTCACGCAGCGGACTTAACCTTTACCCTACACAGCTGCTGGTAGGTGCACTGATTTTACACACTAATCATTATTAAAGTGTGCTGACTGTGATGCTACCTTCACAACTAAAATCCAGGTTTTAATCCAGCCCTGGGATTACAACCATACTCTGGCCAACACAGTTCATTAAGTTATTCCTTATGTTGCTTAGCCTTTACAAAGTGCACGTGGCTAGTATTTAAAGGTGGCTCATTTCTTGCACATCTTTCAGTAAAAGTGAGCTTTTCCTTGCAAATGTTGTGTTTGAAGATTTAGGCTTCTGTAATTTTAAAGGTGTTATTTTGTACCTTTAACACACCAGGCGACTAATTAGTTTTATTGTATTGTTTTATATTATACTGTTATATTTGGTTGGTTATTATTCTTCCATATTGAGTGAAGTGAACCGTTTTTTTTAACAATCCGGATCTGATTTTTTATTTTTTTTTATGCCAATACAGCACATTAACCCAACTGAATTAACGCTCATTGACATACGTCATCAAACTGACAGATGGCATTTGTATTCAGTTCTAGCAAGACCTGACGGGATCAAATAGACTTTTGTAGACGGTGATGTGGAGATGCATGAGAAGAGAGATAGATATGAGAGAACGGAGGGTGAACATGCAGTGGTGACATTTCTGTATCTAGTATGGATAGACAGGAGGAAAGAGAGAGAAAGCAGAACAAGGCAGACGTTTTCTCCTCCTTCATTATCCCCCTGCTCATGTCTACTCATCTAAAACTTAACACAACATGTCATCTTTCCCATTACATAAAACTACATGCACAATATCTGCTGCCATAGTTCTGCTTGTCTCAAACGTTGTTTCACAATTCCTCTCTGACCTTCCCTCTCTCTCTCACTCTGTGTGTTGCCCGACTTCCCGCAGTCACACTCTTTAAAAATTTCATTACTGGGATGCTCCCTGGTGCAGGAGGCCAATGTGAATGCCAAGCCAACCCCAGGTATAAAAATTAATTAGGTTTTATTCAAGCACAATTAATTGTTACTTCACTGAGGCGTTTCCATTGTGAGGAACCTCAGCCTTTCTGTTCCTTATATTTCAAAGCAAATTACTCTCATCTGCATTTGCAGATTGTTAGTCAGGAGCTATGTTTTGCATACATAGGATGTAAATATATGAAAATGTGAAACCTTGTGAAGATGAAATTAGAACAAACATAAAATCAGAACTAGGTTGATCCTTTCAAAGAGAGAACATTTCAAAGCCCTTGCATACACAAATATCCAGTCCACATTGGTTTAAGATATGGAAGATATATCATCTGTTCTTGCTCCTGTCTTTCTTTATTCTCTTTATTATACTAGTTTTACTTTTTTAAAGATTAAAAGGTGTGTTTGCTACCTGCGAAATCTTGTCTCTCACATCTTGTTTTTATTTATATTTGCTGTGTGCAAATGGGAAAAAGGAGGCAGGCAGTGGAGAGGCTATTGCACAGCGATAAATGTGAATGAAATAATCACTTTTAGTATTTAAAGCTGCACTAATCAATATTTTTATATTAACGATGCATCAAATGACTACGTGCAATGTGCAAGTGTTACCAAACTCTGCAGTTCCCAACCAAAACAATGTGCTAGAAGATGCTAAAACATTCTTTAGAGCGTTTTAGCATCTTTCAGCTCATTGTTTTGGTTTTACAGGCCACATCTCCCATGTTTTGGTATAACAGGTAACATGTTCACCTACCTCTACCTTTGTCAATATCAACATGGTGTTTTCAGCTTGTTGTGCTGCCTCCCCGTGGCCTAAAAATAAATAAATAAATAAAAGTTAATGCAGATATAAAGAAAAACATTGCAATGCACTGCTACAGTATGAGGTCCACTATTACCTTCAAGCAAAAAGGACTCATATGATTAAACGTCTTCAGAATGATGAATTTCAATAGCAAACCAGCTGTTTAGGAAATAATAAGGACTTTCACTTTTAACAAGGACAGGACCCCGGGGCAGGGGTTTAAGTCATTTGGTGCTTGTTTAAAAAAAAGCCACCAATGGGATCATTCATCATTGTAGCTGAATATTTCTACGCAATCATCTGTTGTGCCAGACAAAGGGTAAATAATGAAACAAGACCAAAACATGTGTAATCATATATCACCTTACCATACATACACATACACCACATATGATGTAGCTTGCATTTTGGGGTTTACTAATGTTTGTATCGGAGGCAGCATTTGTTCATGAGCAAAAGGTCTGCCTGCTAGTCTGAATTCAGGGTAAAGAAACACACTGCAGCTCTGGGACTGCCTGCCTCCAGAGCTGTCCGTGGTGCTGAAAGAAATGACGTATAGCGCACATTCAAATGTCATTAATCACACCGCTATTGTTATGACCTGATATTTGCATACAGTGCGCGTGGCCCGCCTCATGTGAACCTTTTTTCCTCGACTGCCATTGGTTGGATTTGGATTGTTTACGGCGCCATTCTTGTAAACACTTGACATGTAGGTGCTAAAACAAGTTGTGGAACATCAGAGCTGGTCTATCTGACACAAAATGGTCACAACATCTTCAATGTTATGTCATGTCCGTTCTAATGTTTACTGTATGTGACACATACTTAGCTTTTAACGTTTTAGCTGCCCAGAGAAGCAACTAGACTGTGTACATGGAGAGCTATATTTTAAAAAGTGCCCCCAGTGTATGCATTTGATTATTTTCAGGAGGAATTCCCATCCTGTTTTCTTTCTAAGTGATGCTTCCCCCTCCCTTGTCTTCCCAATGCACGGCCTTCATTTTCCCAAATGTGAGATGGTATGAAGTAACACCTCCAGTCGTGGGCTCTACAGCGATCAGGCTCTAAAAGCACAGGAGACATCAGACATGCATTAGGAATGGACAGGATTATGTCATACAGCTATTAATATTAGAAACCTTCGGCACAGTGCTGTGGGCTGAGAACAAATAGCGCTGGAGGAAGTGATCTCTGATCACCAAATGGAAGCTTAGAAATACATCTTTTTTTTTGAAGAAGAAGAAGAAATCGTTTTATTTGCAGGGCTTTAAGGGACTAGACTAAGTTTTACATGATTAGTGATATATGTGTTCTGATGATCTGAAGAACAATAAAATGCCACTGTCTGTGCCGAGATGCCGAGGTCACAATATCCCCACCCCCCACCCCCACACATGCACACAAGCTGCTACAGGCATATATAACAATACACATCTGGGAGCTGTTCTTTTTATCACTTCAGCAAGCTGCAAAACACAATGTGAGAGAGACAAAACGCCTTATTTTGCAGAGAAAGAGAGGTCGCTTCCAGGCTTTGACATCTAATTGGGAACAGAAAGCTTTTTCTTTTCACCTTACAGAACGCCGACTTGCATTCAGTCCTCTGATTATGTCCTATAAGCCTGAAATATCTGTGAATAATGCCTCCTGACAATGCAAAAGCTGTAAATTGTTCCTTTGACCCCGCCTGTTCTTAGTTGTAACAAATATATCTGGTTGAACACCCGAGTACTGCCATACTTAACTGTGGTGGGACTACTGCATAGTCATAAGAAATTTCTAATATTTGGCGGATCCCATTTATCCTTTTTAATCAACCTGTATACAGTATACGTAGTCTGAACACATTTCTCAATATGTAAGGATATTGAGAACCACAGAAAACCTGGACAGTTCCTTATATGGATCAACATACTCGTCTCGTCATCAGATCTGACTTCTCGGTTCTTACCCGATCTGACTTTTCGTAGCAGTGTCACCGTTTTCCTAGATCTCTGATGGATTATTATAAAACAATGTCCTGGTTAAATCATAATGATACTTGACGGCTTGAGAGATGCAGACACGTAGAGGGCTCATGTTATAGTATGTTCATCGGTTCAAGAGTTCGTCTGGGCAAAGAACATCTAAGTGTATATGAAGTGCACTTTGTTTTCCTTGCAGTCATATGTTAATTTAAGTAAAGCAGCAATCTATCGGGGAATATGTTTTTAAAAGATAATGCAATTATGTTTGTGTTCATAATTGCATTATGTTACTTAAGCAGTCATGCACTACAGACCTTATACTTGCTTGATCTTGATTTAAGAGCTTGTGCATTATATTTAAGAGTAAATATTCAATGTATATAACAATTCTCCTAAGATATAGGTTCTAGTCCCTATTGGTGGAGAGGAATTAAACAGCCAGGCTCCCTGTTGACTGTATAATTAGCAACGCAGAATCAGATATAGCCATATCCATACACTGACATTTCCTGAATGCATACTGTAGCGCCATGTCTCAGCCATCACAGCACTCCCAGTAAAGTGCTATTGTTAGGAGCTCATTTCCACTGTGGATTTGTAAGCAGTGCATATGCAGGAAACCACACCCTGGTAATGCTCTTATTCTTTCAAGGACAAACAAAACACTCGACCGGAAGGGACTGCAGATCAGTGAAGTGCATCGAGGTGTATCAATTGATCCCTGAACGAAAGACATTCTAAAAAGAGCTCCTCGTTCTCATGTAGTGTTTCAGGAAAATTGGTATGAAGCTAATTGGAAAAACAACACTTAAGGATAAATTATTGTTGGAGGGCACAGCCAGCCAGGAAAGTACGAAAAACAATAGTTCACTGGAACGTTAGGACCCATGGGATTTCTTGAGAGTCAACTCCTTAACTTCTCTAATCTGTTCTCGAATGGAAAAGTTGAAAAGTGGCCTATTAATTTCCCTCGTATTCTAAACCGACTCTCAAATTGTTCCTTTCAATTTACAATTACACAACACCCCCTTGAACCCTCGCTAATCTTAGCACTTACATGGTACTTATCTCGGCGAAACACCAGGCTTTCATCATCGTCTTCATTACGCCTCCTGCATGGATTTGATGCTTCCTTGCTTGTTCAACACTAATGAGAATTGAGACGTGTATATCCACACCTCGCCTGAATTAAACATCTGACTTGTTTGACTGAAACATCTGTTTGAATGTAGCCTGCCCGTATTCTGTACTAGTTTAAAGACAGAACAGCCGGTGCACATGACGTTCAGGTGAACCTTTCTGTTAGTGATTTTAACACTGACCACAAGGTCAGAATGTAGACTTCAGAACTGCAAGCATCAATATGCTCACTATTTCATTGTCAAAATACTTAGTGGTCATTTTGAATGTAAAGGACATGGGTGGAAAAAGTACTAAGGTGTTATATTTAATATATTTATATAAACAATATGTCAAACATAAATGTGTAATACGAATGGGATCCCTCGTAGTAACAAAGCCAAAGGAAAATATCACCCATCTCTGAGGTTTGCCCTCATTTCTACCTCTCAACTCTAGATATCCTTTTAGCAAACGACGTTAGCAGTTAGCTCGTGGACGGTGTGTAGCATTTAGCAGCTAAAGAGTAAAATATGTCAGGAGTTGGTGGAGAACTATATGTGCCCCTAAAATGATGATTATTTTACTTAAATCAACACTAATCAGAATAAAATGTCAACTTAAAGTAACAGTTCAGCATTCACATACTCAAATATGGAAATATTTCAAGTAAAATCCGTCCACAGAACAACATCGAACGTCTACAGACTGATCGGCCGCTTTCCCTCCAAATATAGGCAAACATTTCAATCATTGTGGCTGCTTATTGTTTTCAGTTCCCTACACCAGAGTCAATGCTATTCTGACAGGCATCAACTCTCTCTGCCTTCATGAAATATGAATAGGTTTATGTGGTGTTGTTAAGGATGAGGTTGTTCTTTCTTTTTATTACTGTCAACAATTATAAAAACCAAACCAGAACCAACAAAGCATATTTCCTGCTGACAAGGATTATATCCATATTATCTGTGTAGCTCACGCTGTTATTGCTAATTCATTGTCATTCCAAACCAAATCAAAACATATACATGTGTTTGCACTTGTGGGATAGTTTCCTTCACGGCAGAACATAGTTTATTAATTATAAAAAAAACCTCTATGGCGACATGATCGATCTCTGGAGAGTAGCTCTGATGTCTGATGTGAGCTTCCTAATAAGGTCAGAGGAATAAACTACGCTAGATGGTGAAGCACATGGTGAAGCACATGGTGAAGCACATGGCGAAGCAGTGTCACTCCAGTTCAAAGGTTTCGCTCTTTTACATCCTCTTAATTGGTTTTGGACGACAGCAGAGTCCTAATCAGCTTCATCAGGCTGCAGCTGCAGAGAGAATATGTGTTAGGATAAATTCATCAATGGCTTCAGTCTGCCATGGGATTTGTTGATAGACATGAAGACAAAATGTTGTCATCTGACCGCTTAGTCATCCTTTATATAACTCCATGAATGTGTCAAGATGAGAGGGGAGAAAGAAGAGGGCCCAGTGAAATATAGAGACTGGTCCACTGGTACTGAAAATATAGAGACTGGTGAATCAGTCTGAGGGCAGCACACATAAAAGACACACAACACAAACCGCAAAAAGACACACACTAATTAGCACATATACAGTGAGGTGAAAATTGCTTTGCATTTCAAATGCACACTGAAAAAAGGGCATCACTGTGTCATATACTGAAAAAAAAATAGATTTATGTTGGAGTATTCCTTTAACCTAGAAAGATGTATTTAATATCACTTTCAGTCTCATATGTGTGATTGAGTCCAACGGGGAATGAATATATCATTTTAATTGACAAAACATTATCTACAAGTCTGTACCTGTCTGTGCTGCTAATGTGCATCAGGCAGAAACCATGCAAAGACTATACTCTTGATTATGTTAATGCTAATTATCTTAAAAATAGCAGAAGCGTAATGGAATCATCTGATTTTATTTGCATAAATATACAGCTCGCTCCTCCAACCTCGCTCTGCACATGTTGAGGTGGTGCAAAACACACAGCTACCAAGTGCAAGTGACATTTCTTACATATCATGTAGATACAGAAAATATGTTTCCCTCAACTCATGGTGTCCAGCGATGGAAAGTAACAAAGTACATTTACTCAAGTATTGTACTTAGGTACAATTTTAAGGTACTTGTACTTGGTTATTTTCATTTTATGCTACTTGATAATAGTCCATTGCACTTCAGAGGGAGATATTGATATGTATTTTACAGCTTTAGTTACTTGTTACTGTTCACATAAAAAAGGAAACAAAATAAAACAACCTTTATTTATAAATCATACTATAAATCAAATATTTTCTAGCAGTTCCACCAAAGAGACATTTCGCATAATTTCAAAGAGGTAAAACTCTCCAATACTTCACAAAAAATACAAAATAAAAATTGAAAATTAAGGAAAAGTTCTGAAAAGTTCATCAAAAATATATTTAGCAGAACTGTTTTTGTTTTTTTTTTATATTTCCTACCCAATCTATCATCTCAAAACCTCCCAGATTTATCTTGTGACCATACTTGCTCCTCCTCAACCAGATACAACAATCACATACTGCTACGCACTGATACTGGTACTCAAAGTATATTTAGCTGGTAATATTTTCTGTATTTACTTAAATATACCATAATTCATTTAAATACAGTCACTATAGCTCAATGATGAAAGCCCTTGCATTTGCAGTATTATGATTATTATGAACTAGGTGTTGGTGGCAAGCGCCCATGAGCAAGGCATCCAACATAATACTGAATTATTAACACTTAACTCACAAGGAAAACGGAAGGAAGTCTATTGTACTGTGTGTGTACATGGTGTAAAAAAAACAAAAGCCCTAAAATTCTTGTGTACATGTGCACTCTGTAGGATGTTTAAACATTTAAGTGGTTTAAAAGCTTTTTTTTTTTTTTGCATAGGAGGAATATCATTAGAGGCAGGAAATATACTGAAGCCATAACTTAACAATGAAATATATATGTTAAGAGGAGGAAGAAACAGGCTGCTTCCTTATATTCACAAAATTTGCGTCAGTAAATATGATTTTCATTAGTTTCCACTAATTAAGTATATGTCAATTTGAGCACAGTAAGTAAGATATGATGAGAAATACTGTACGTGCAGGAGGAGGATGAAGAGGTGGAAGATCACAGAAGAGAACAGCAGAAAGACAGGACAGGGAGATGTCGACCGAACAGACAGAGATAATTCTATTATATTAGGACAGATTCAAAGCAGATGTCTTTGTTCTGTCGGAGAATGGCTAATAGGAAAATCTAATTCAAATCCTTCCCAGATTACATTATAAATTCACTCCAGGTCATAAAAAAAGAAGTTTACAATTTGTGGGGTGTGTCAGACTGTTGAGATAATGTCTGGATGAGCTGAAGCTTAAAACGTGCATCAGCTTTTTTCCTCATCATGGATTTTTTTTTATTGGATTCAGTTTGAAATGAAGTGTACAAATCTTGGTAAAAATATTTGAGTGTGACCATTGAACTTTACACTCTCTCTCTCTCTCACACACACACACACGGTATTAAGCAGAGCGATGGTTCAATAGCTATTGAATGGATATGCTGTGGCTATTGTCCAAATAGACCAGAGTCTGTGGGGAGAAAAGAAGGCATTGATGGCTTTTGATTGGACTGAAGGTCATCTCAAATGTACAGGATTACTATCCGCTTCTTGGTGGATAAGTCTGAAAGATCTCAAAAAAAAAAAAAAAGAAAAAAAAAGGTAGCAGTTTCTGACTAAACTCGATTCACAACAGGAGAATGTAATTTTCCTCTAGACACCGAAGCTACAAGCGCAAGAATCCCACAGTTATACAGTCAAATTATTACAGTTTATATGAGATTTTACTCACAGAAATGTAACATTTTACATGAGATAATATTAAAAGCTGCACTAATCAATATTTTTGTATGGCTTGAATGAATCATTTGAGCCATACAAAAATATTGTTAAAGGGTTGAAGGGGGCTGTGCTTAATAAAAATCCCCCATAGAGAATTATCACCCAACTCTGCAGCTTTACTGTTTGAGTTCTTCAAGCTAATGTTGTGTTGCAACAACAACCTGCAACACAACGTCTTTATTCATACAGAACAGTGCAACAGTTTTCTCCAGTTTGTCATTCACTGTTGATTTGCCCTTTAATAATTTAATACGCTATTGCTGGCCAAAAGCATTAATGTGCTGTAAAGCACTTTACTGTAACATGAAGCCAGGAACTGAAGAGGAAGATGGCACATAACAGCGGCGTGTATGCATGCCTGTACAGTCAATGTATAGACTGTCTTTCTCAGAGAAGGACCACATGCTCAGCGAGTTCTTCCTGTGGAAGTGTGTGTTGCTGCTGCATTGTGAGGGATGTAGAGCTGGTGGTCTGCTAACTTACAGTGTGTTGTAAATCCCATCTACTGTGACGATAGAAAAAAATAAATAACAAAAAGCTGACAGCAGCACAGGACAGATCACAAAGTTTAAACAAGCATCAACTCTTAATTCAGCTTAACCTTTAAAAGGCATTTGATGCGATTGTTGAAGTTCAGGGACCAAAAGAACCCTCAGTTACTCACAGGTTCAATAAACGACCCCTTGACATTTAGATCAGTGTCTGGCAAAAAAAAAAACGGACCTCAAACACACAGCTCACATCATTCACTGAAAATTTAAACTCAAACGAGCATTCGCAATAATTCAAAGCTGCATTAAAGGTTCCCCTGTGGAGTTTCTGACCTCGAGTAGTGCTATGGTTTTTGTTTTCTATTATATGCTTGGACTCTATAGCTGAAGTGAGCATGTTCAAGAAATATATGGAGCTACATTTACAGCTTGTTTCTATATAATCGGTCTGTGCAGCTGCATCACAAGCCTCCCATCAACAGTGCCGACATTTCTTCCTACTTGACAGTTGGCTGTGCCCAAATAATGCAACTTTTATCTGTTGGAAGATGAAGACTTGTGTCAAGAGTCCTCGTAAACTAAATGTAAGTCATACACTATGTTGCTAAAAAGTATGTGGCCACCTGCCTTGACTCACACATGAACTTAAGTGCCATCCCATATGACGTCGGTCCACCTTTTGCAGCTATTACAGCTGCAACTCTTCTGGACAGACTGTCCACAAGGTGTTTATAGGAATTTTCAACCATTCTTCCAAAAGCGCATTGGTGAGGTCACACACTGAGGTTGGTAGAGAAGGCCTGGCTTTCAGTCTCCGCTCTAATTCATCCCAAAGGTGTTCTATCGGGTTCAGGTCAGGACTCTGTGCAGGCCAGTCAAGTTCATCCACACCAGACTGTCATTCATGTCTTTATGGACCTTGCTTTGTGCACTGGTGCACAGTCATGTTGGAAGAGGAAGGGGCCGCTCCAAACTGTTCCCACAAGGTTGAGAGCATGGAATTGTCCAAAATGTTTAAGGGGCGACGTGCTTTACACCACTGCATCCGACGCTTTGCATTTGGACTTGGTGACGTATGGCTTAGATGCAGCTGCTCAGCCATGGAAACCCAATCGATGAAGCTCTCTGCGTACTGTACATGGGCTAATTTGAAGATCACATGAAGTTTGGAGCTCTGTAGCAACTGACTGTGCGCTTCAGCATCCGCTGATCCCTCTCTGTCAGTTTATGTGGTCGACCACTTCATGGCTGAGTTGCTGTTGTTCCCAAACTCTTCCATTTTCTTATAATAAAGCCAACAGTTGACTTTGGAATATTTAGGAGCGATGAAATTTCACGACTGGATTTGTTGCGCAGGTGGCATCCTGTGACAGATCCACGCTGGAAATCACTGAGCTCCTGAGACCGGCCCATTCTTTCACAGATGTTTGTAGAAACGGTCTCCATGCCCAAGTGCTTGATTTTATACACCTGTGGCCGAACCAAGTGATTAGGACACCTGACACTGATCATTGGATGGGTGGCCAAATACTTTTGGCAATATAGTGTATGTCAGTGCTTCCCAAACCAACATGTATGAACGTTTCACTGATCTGGTGTCCGCATCAGTTGGACAAAGACACACCAGCAGTACTTCTTTCTAAACTACTTGAAAAACATGCAGCAACGATTGCATTTCCTTGTCTCTCCTTTGAATGACACTACAAGCGCATACAATGCTCTAACTAAAAGGCCAACTGTTTCTTTTTAAATCCCACATATCGGATCTTACAGTTTTCCAGTGGTTTGTTCTAAAATTACCACAGTTCCAAACGCTGCATAGATCAAACTACATTTTCAAACAGCTGAAGGCATTTTTGAAAAAAAAAAAGAGAAACAAGAAAGCAGTGAGAAGATTATTAAGAGCTTTGTTCTGCTCTATTTCTGTACGCCCGTTTCCATGATTATGCCACGGTGCACCGCAACACAACCGACGCTGGAACTCATCTAGGCCTCAGTTGTTACGGTGGACGAGCGGGGCGCTCCCACGTAGAGATGATGAGAAACCAACAAGCTACAGTTCATCTGAGTTCTTGTGTGAAGCTTCCCTGTCAGGTTAGGTTTAATAGACACAAACACAGCCTGCCGTTGGACACGAGCACACTTCCTGTCACTCTAATGCAGCCTTTCAAACTTTTAGTAACGCAGATGCGATTATGAGGAACTGTAAATTATTCTGAAGTCTCTTGCTGCTCATCAAACTTATATACCTCCCCAACAGACTGCTGTAATTTATGCAGAGGCTTTTAGTTAATCCTTTCTAAAATATTTAAAAGCACAATGAGAACAAAAAGTATTTAGACTACTGTTTTGTTTTTTTAAAGGGCTACACCTGCATTATCTGTTTTTCATTGTGTTGATATTGGCTGCATGTCCATGACAGAGTGCCTCCCATGAAAAACAAAATTGAGTTCAGTTACATGCAAGAAATGTATAATACTGATCGTATCAGACTTAGACTTTTAAAGTGCTTGGAAACACCTTAGTCCGATCTACTTCAGACAACTCAAAATCAGATAAGAACACCAACTAATTCCTTCATAGTCTGCTTTTTATTGCCATGTTTACTCAGCAATTGAAACTAAAACAGATTTTGCATTCTGCGTGTGTGTTCTACTCTACCCCTATGCTGCTGTCAGAGCCTTTACAACTGCAACTCATTCCATTTAGTCTACGGTGAGTCCATTTCATTTATTTATACAACATGACAGGGCCCATCCTACAACAGCTCTGCTCATGCTGTATTGATAGAAGTAATATGCTTACAATGGCCATATGACATAAATATACTTGTTTTTGATTTTAGATGCCTGGAAGCATCTAGAGTGTCTGATAAAAGCTCCAGACTGATGGACGGTTAGTAAAGGTCCATGGGTCCTCTCAGGCTGCTCTATCTCTATCTGTGAAAAACGAATTAACTCTGACTTTTCCCCCCTCACATAATTTGCTCGCCCATCTCACATCCTGCTGTCAAATGCCAAGGCCTTCAAAGACTCACTTGTGTGTTCACTGAGCGCCTCGAATGCTGCCCTCCTCTAAATACTACCTCACTGTTCTCTACTTCATTCCTTTCTCCTCTCTTCTCTTCCTGTTTTCTCCTCTCTCCTCGAGCTGTACTCAGATTTTTCTTGCTCAAGATAAGAAATATTAAAATAAATAAAAAAGTAAATATATTTTGGTGGTTTTACTTTTTCAATCTTGCACCCACAGTGAGCAGTGAGCTGAGGTAGTACCGGCACTTAAAAAAAAAATCCATGTCATTAAATTGATCCATAAAGGATCTGACGACAGGGTGTTTGATTCAATTAGTATGCAGATTGGACCGAATGTTGAGCCTCAAGATGTGTTTCATTGATTTTCTTTATGGGAGGCGATATGAAACACACACACACACGCGTGCGCCCACACACAGCTGATGGTTAATGGTTTATCTTCTCTGACTGTGTCGAGGATGTGCGGGTTTGTTAAGTATCTGGGTGAAGAACTGCTGCTCTGGGACCAGTTTAGTTCACACAACGGTAACATTTCCAACAGTGATCTTTAGATGTCATTAAGTAGTCACCAGGTGGCCAGAAACACAACTTCAAATGAATGTTTAATACTGCTCCCTGTGCACAAGATGTGTAAATTAGCAAACATATTAACCATAACGTGTTTCCATGTTGATGATAGATCTTTTCTCATCTTATTCTACTGCCCCCAAAAGTCAAAATAAGTAACACTGAAGCCTTAATGAGCAAATGGCCTAAAGCTGATTTTTTTTTTTTTTACATATACTTAAATATATTGAAATCAATAATGTTTCCATCAGTGTCGTCTTGCCTTCTGATGTTATAAAGCATGCATTCATTGCTTCATTTCTGCATGTATGTATTCTGCCTGAATGTCTAATACGAGAGCCAGCGTGGATGTGTCTAAACAGTAGCAAAGAAATCCCAGGATCCTAATAGAAATTAGATTCAAAAAAGTTTTTTTTTTTTCTTCTTTTCTCTCATAATACGAACAAACAAAACTACAAACTAAGTCGTTTTTGCGGTGTGCTGTGTACAATTTGAATTATAAACGCATTTACTCACTCATTCATATAGTCTTGGTCACATTTGCCTATGTTCCGAGATGCATTATCTGCTGCTGCAACATTTTCTGCTACCACAGTGGGGTAAATGAAACGATTATTTAGATATTTTTAAACACCATTAATATCCATAAAGCTTGCTGAAACCTCGATTTTCTTAACCAAGACTTAACCAGGTCCACAGTGGTAAGCTCTATGGAAAGTCTATCCATCCCCATTAAGAAGGTAAATGTCTTAATGCTATTAGCAAATCAAAATAAATTCCACTCCTCAACACACCTGCAGTCCTAATGGGCGCTGGTAATGATTGGAAATAAGTCAGATAGGCTGTTAACCTACATACAACAGGGGTTGGCATTAGAACACGGTGTACCTTTATGTCTACGTTTATAGTTTATATTAAAGAGGCGTGGCGTAAAATGATTGTAACCTTTTTGTTGAAAGCACAGCCTGGCATTTAAGCACTGAAGGCCAGACACCTTAAATATACATTAAGCAATTATGAAGTCAGTGGGTGTTGAAATTAAATTAAAAAAACCCTAGCAGATACATTTACCAGTTTGAGCCGCAGGATAGTGAAAAATCATATAGTGATTATCCCTTTAACCTCAGTTAGGAGTCCATATGTGGATGCTGCTCTCCCAGAAGAGTTTACAAACAGAGCGACCGGTGTGGAGACTGAACAGATGCCCTTTGTTCCCCCGAGGCAGCTGGGCTGGCTCGGAGCCTGGCCGAATCCTCTCAAAATAATACTAAGTCAAACTCACCTGCATCCGAAAGACACACAAAGTGAAAGCATAGACTGTCTGTCTCTGCCTGACACCTCAACTAAGAGTTATGAGATTTTTACCCCCGTCAAAAAAAAAAAATAAATAAAAAAATCCCTGTTTGGTTGTCATGGTTACTCACGTCTTGGCCCTTGTCTGTCATGCATCAACCTGATAATTACATCAGTGGATTTAGATAGTGTTGGCTATATCAGAAGCGCCCTGTGTACAGTGGTGTTTGACCTCCATACTCAGTATCACACCAGTAGCTAGAAAATGTCCCGAACCCTCCAATCAGGTAAGTCAGGTAAAGTAAAGTAGTAAGAAAAATTAAAGGTTTTCAAAGGCTATTCAAATAAATGTGTTTATCATGATCTATCCATAACCAGCTTTCGGTGACATTTTCCCTGTGCTCTCCCGTTTCCTCCCTGCATGTTACACTCTATTATGTACATCTTATTCTGTCTAACAAAGAGCAGCGCTGATAGCTGTCTCAGTGTTTTCTGGGTCAGTAGTTGACTAAACACTCGGCTCAACGCATGACAGCGTCGAGCTTACTCACGGGCCTCTATTATTTCGCTGCATGTTCACTGTGTAAAATCACTGTTGCTCGAGCAGCACGTCACAGTTGGGATCTGCACCGATGAGCGTTGGAAAAAGTGAAGTCGGCGGAGTGAAATGCATGCTGGCAAAAGGGAGAAACTTAGCACATGATGTTAGCTTGTTGGAAAACTTCATTTATCACTGAGGTAATGGGACTGTTACCCTCATTCTGAGTTCTGAAGGCTTGAAGAAAATTCCCTAAAATAGACAGAGACACAGCCATCAGTTACTACATACCTGGCCCTCACCTGAACCGCAGTACGGACTGTAGCGCTCGATCATTCCTCCTCTGTTCCTGGTACAGACAGCATTTTGTCTTGTGCTGGAGTAACAGGTCGGTGCACAGGTGTACATGACAAAAAAAAAAGAGCCTGTAAGAAAAAAGGAAATGGTCTCCTGTTTGGGAACATTTTGAATTAATATCTCCTGATAAGGCAAAGGGTATATTGCACGATATAATATATGCACCGACACCAGGATTCAACTAATAGGCATATTTAATGGCTAGTCACAGATACAACCATGATGACCAAAGAGCACACAGACAGTAGTACATGTGTAGTTTGCAAAGGGCTATTCAAATATTATTTTTTGAGAATCAATACAGTCTGATTTGCCTTTTCATTAGTATTTATTACCATATACCTGCATCGTTTCTCATATAATATTTCATTTTAAAAGGTGAAATGCTTGCTGTGCCTCCAGGAGCTCACATACAGCAATAACACCTCATCAATGCTGAGTCTGCACGGGCTAATAATCCGGGAACCAGACAAAGTAATATGGTGGTTGAAGCCTTCGTGAATATGGTTATTAGAGACTCACAGCTGTTCAGAGTGGTAGACGATGGGGAACTTAGGGAGCTCACCAGGCTGGACCTTACTTATATTCTCTCCACAAGGCAGATATGTATGAATAAAGCAGATGACAATGGACTTTTAAGCACTCATCTCATTTTCAGGCTTTAAAGGCCATGATTATTTCAAGGTATCAGGAGGAGAAGGAGGAAACTAAAAAGCAGAAGGTCATAAGGTCAGTCATCCGATATGTGGACAAATATAAATACGGATGCCTCCCTCGCTGTGACCTGCCACTATATCGATGAAGATGACAAGCTCGACACTTTTGTTGGCAGTGGAGAACTTTTCTCAAAGACACAGCAGAAACCACGGCTCTGGTGAAAACTAACCTCATGGAGGAGCACGGAGTAAAGAACAAAATGCCTCGTGACAGAACACGGTGTCCTGTGCCAAAACACTGCAATATGTATAAACATGCAATATGTATCGCACATTTAGTAAACTTGTTAAAAAAGTTATTTGATCAGATCCCTGCCGCTCTCGTACCAGCACAACTGCAAAATAAGGACTAAGCCAGGTACAAAGACATCACTGAAAATGATAAAGGAAGTAGACACCTGGTGGAGCAGCACCTTCCTCATGTTGGAACGGTTATATCATCAAAGGAAGTCAGTGGCAGCCTCTCTATCAAACAGACATCACCCCAACTAAATGCCCAGCTGCATGTATAGTCTATGTGTATTGTCCCTTTTAAACCAGGCCACAGAGGAGCTCTTTGAAGAGGAACGAGTGTCAGGATTCACAGTAACACAAAAACATGCAATCAAATATGAAACAAGGAACTCGACCGACATCGGCAGCCATGTTGGACCCATGATTTAAAACACCTGGTTCCTTGAGTCAGTCAAATGGCTAAAAAAAAGCCTCATTCTGCCACCAGTAGCAGTTACCATCAACACTTCTTGGTAAACCTAAGACGGATGAGTACTGTTTAAGTTCAACTATTGTTTCTTAAGTTAATCATTAGCTTGCATTGCTACTTACCATGTTCATGCTTTATCTGGTGACAAAAGGGGGAGGCGCCCGACCACTTCCTTCTTTTATTCTCACGGGTTAAACCAACTATAGGGGAGGGAGAGGGAGGTATTGTATAGTAGAATGTTTTATTGATTAGTATATGTTTGATTTGTATGTAGTTTTTTTTAACGATATGATGAGGAATATTTAAAGTATTGTTTGCATGGATAATGTTTTCTGCTATAACTTTGTCAGTTACCGTTTGAAGGTGTTTGAGACTTAAACACCCCCCCAAGAGAAATGTGGTTGTGCCTAAAATGGTCAGAGGCCTATATAAGATGGTTTCTGATTGAAACAGACGTAATTCTACAAAAGGACACAAGAAATGAGTGTTATTGAATCCTATTTCAGTATCTTAGACTAACAAATAAGATTTTTTAAATAATATATTACTGATACACTTTTTTGTAAATACAGTAATACTTAATTCTGATCCACACTCCATACCACTGGGTGGCAGTAATACACCAATTTCTTGTTTGCCAACTGCTATTAAACGACAAAGAAGAAGGACGTCTGTGTGTAAGTGAGCTTGACTTACGGTTGACAAGGTCAGTGTTCCTAAGTGAAACCAAGTTAGCTATTTAGTTGTGTCTTTTCATTTTCTGATTAAATAAATCACCTTTTTGTAGTCCTCCTAGTCATGTTCTCTTGTTTGTTGTTGTTTGTTTGTTTTTTTTGGGTTCACAGATGTGAGTCAGGTCTTCAGTTGCACTCTCTTGCAGTTATTTGGCATCAGTTTGGTTTTCAGTCGATGGGTTTAATAAAAGCTTTATAGTCAAGTTATTTCTATGTTGCCTGTAGCTATTTGATACCTACAGAAAAGGAGGAAGAGACAGAGCGACCAGCACAGGGAGGCTTTATTAGCTCCTTCATCAGGGCTTTAATGTGACATTTATCTGCCGTTCTTGCCCTTCATTACTTCCATCAGTAAAGGTCAGGCTCATGCATGTGGGCCCTCTCAGGTGTTTGGGCACCTTATCGTGTTTAAACATCTGCTACCCAGGAGCACTGGGCATATTACTTTATTACTCGTGTTTACCTGGTGGGAAGAATCAGATCTTCGACTTTACTCATAAGACAAAAAGTAAGAGATTTCATGATCCTCACTCGAATCGAGGGTCTAAGGACAGAGGGTGTCACTCCCTGTACAGATTGTAAAGCCCTCTGAGACAAATGTATATTGTGATTTTGGGCTATATAAATAACATTTTTATTTAATGATTCATGACGTGACTTCTTCATGGTCCCTGGAAAACAAATCTTTATCTCGTTGTCCCTCCCCACACTCATCCTCACCGTGGGTTGTTTTAGCTGCATTTTTAAAAACTTCCAGTCTGGTTTTTGGGTCCATCACAGCACAGAAATGGCCTTGGTAAATGTTTGTATGACCTTAGAAGTAACTTGGACACAAAAAAAACTCTCTCGTTATTTTTTTTTTTTTGAGTGCAACACAGTCGATTTATTGATACAGTCGGTCAGACAACACAAACGTGTATGTAAACAGCATCTCTGCCAGTGTTGAGTCTTACCTCACAGGTAGATAATTCTTTGTTGCCCTCTTCCAAAATTCAAGGATTCAAGGATTCAAGGCTCATCAACTGTGGCAACCCACGACGCTTGATCCAAAGTCCAGTCCTCTTCAATCTTTATGTGCTGCCCTTTTGACAGTGTCATCGGGAGACATGGCATCAATTTTCACAGTTACGCTGATGATACTGATGATATACATATATATTGCTGTGTCTCCTGATGACACAAACCCTATTGATGCCCTCCACAAGTGTATCTTGGACATTAATCAGAACATCCTTCGGCCAGCATAAAACAGAGGTACTCGTCATTGGAGCAGAAGCACAGGGACAGAAACTGACCTCCAAATTAAAGTGACTGGAACTTAGACCCAGGCTGAACCTAGGTGTCATCACAGACTCTAATTTAAACTTTGATGCCCACATCCAGAACGTGACCAAGTCTACCTTTTTATCACTTGAAAAATATTGCTAGAGTTATTCATTATTATGTTTTAAATTTCATTTAAACTCATGTTCTTTTTAACTCTTTATATTCAGCACTTGGAGTTGCGTTTGAAGACTTCTCAGTGTGGTGGAAAGGCTGTTGCTTTGATAGCATGATGATGATGATGATGTTGGTGGTGATGGGGGAGGAGGAGGGAGGTTGATGGAGGCAGAACTTCCTGTCTGTCTCTGCACTCCAGTGCATTGAGAAAAAAAAATTGAGAGCAGTGAAAGCCGAGCATTCATTCAAGGACCTTGACTGGCGCAGCTGAAGCCTGGGGGCTCACAAGTGAATCAGCAACACCGCGGATCAGCGGACAGGAGGAGGAAAGGAAAGGAAGGGGGGAAAAGGAGGAGGAAAGAAATAAGACAAGGAAAGGAAAGGAGAGAAAAAAAAGAGAAGGAGAAAAACGAAAGCAGCGCTGGTTTCGGCCGTTATTGTATTTCTGAACAGTAAACATCATGGCAAGGAGATTTTTTTTTTAAACCGATGAAAACTTCTCTCATCTCAGCTAAAACCTTCTACTTTTACCTCAACAATCACTCAAACTCGGACAAATTCGGATTTCATTCGATTTCGCGGATGCGTCGAGAGCGCAGGACTTATCCAGGGGTGTAGCCGTGGTGCTTCTGGTGCGTCTTTGCGCTGGTACAGGCTGTGTTGTGTGTGTGTGAGTGAGAGAGAGAGAGGTGGAGGTTCAGCCGGAGTGGCCGACCAGTTAGAAGGATGCTGGAGGGCAATGCCTGCAGAAAGAGAGGATGAGATTTGTCGAAAGGCGCTGGAACTGCTGTCAGACCTGTGCTCCAAGGGAGAGGTGCAGGACGACAACTGCCTGGATTTCATTTACTACTTCAGGGACCTGGCCAGACCCCGTTACACGGACTCAGGTCAGGCTCAACAGACTTCTTTATTGACAGGCTGCATAGAATATCATAGAATATATAGCTGGATTGGTGGTTTGATTTCATAGTGAGCTCCGGGAAATGATCAAAATTAGTTTTTATATTTTCTAGAAGAGCAGTCAGCTGATTTACCTCCACCAGAAAAAAACAAACCCAAAACAATCTTTTTCTTTAACTTTTCAAACTGGGATTAAAGAGAATGAAGAGAATGTGGGTTTAAACATTCAACTCAGTTTGTCTCCTATCCTGATGTCCTTACATGTAATTCATCATTTTGCTTTTAAATTAAGACAGGTATTTTTATTCATTTATTTATGAGATTGAAGTAATATGAAGGGATGTGTCCATCTATTAATAGATGATTTTCTTAGTGTCTAATAAGAAAAGGAAGAAAAAAACTGCTTTCCCTACAAACAGAAAGTTACATTAACACACAGTGTTTCAGTGTGGGAATAGTGGGAACTGTGAACTTGTTGCATATTCACAAAACATGTCAGACCGACACAGTAGATGTGTGTGTTTGTCAAGCCCACCAGAGCACCCGCTATCTTTGTTGCATATCTGAGGAGACTGTAAGGGAGTGCTGGTTTGGCCCCACCCGATATTCCTCATAACGCTTTGCAGACATGGTAAAAACAAGAACCAGAGATCTGAACCAGTTACGTTGCTTGTTAGATTCTCAGCATGGAGCAATTGGCTGGAATCTCCTTAATATTGTTATTAGACACAGTATTTGTAAAGACAAGAAACTCACCCTGACACTCTCTGAAAGTTTGAACAGGCTCCATAAATGCAAGAAATGTCACTGCAACAATCCAGAGGAAAATCATAGGAATATTATGAAGAGAACACTTGGTGATGCTCAGTCATTTTTCTTTGTGTGTGTGTGTGTGTGTGTGTGTGTGTGTGTGAGGTTGCCATGGATATACATATCGGAGCATGGAGGCTATCAGATGATATTTTCCATGCATATATGATCTGCAGTGTACGTACATTTGTGAATTGATGTAACCCCTCTTTGCATCTGTGTTTTAGTGTGTGTATGTATGTGTGTGTGTGTGTGCGTGTTTGCATGCATGTTGTTTGAAGTTAATGGTAGCCGCGGCTGGGCCGCTGCCTTTAAACATGTTACAATCCATCATTAAACATGTATGATGAAAAGGAAGTTCAAGCTACCAGACTGATTCCCCTGAGGAGCTGTGACCCACTTCCTCTTCTATTAGACTGCTCTAAATGCACGCAGTTTGAGCCACAACAAACAACTCTCCCTGCGAGTGTAGCGGTGGGAGACTGGAGCCTGGCAACTGCTCTGTGATGCTCTAAGTTTTGGGAGTTTCACATTTCTTTCCCATACGGTTTCAAATATGGCCCCATCTAGCCGAGAAACAAGTGGTTTCACACTCAGAAGTCGAGCCGCAGGAGGAGCAGATTTTTGTACCATAACGGGAACACTGTGGGCCCCACATGAGATGAAGAGATGTGCAAGCGTTGTTACATTATAAATGTACAAAACAGTGTTTAATTATTAAAGTGCAAATTAGTACAAACACATGCTAAATTACAGAACCATTATGTGCCTGTTATGGTGCCGTACCTCTATTTTTGAGTGTGCAGTCTGCTCCTCAGTGGACCTCCACGGTGGCACCAGCTGTGGGTCCTGGATTAGTGAAGTCTTTTTCTTGACCTCATTTGTAGTCTCACTGTCCAAACATCCCGAGTGACAAATAGACTGAGATTACATATTCAGTGTTTTGTATAATCTGCATTTATTAGTCAAATTATGTATGTTTTCCTGTACACATGCCATCATTTCCTAAACCCTCATTGGTTTATGCTGCTAATACAGAATGCAAAGTTATTGTAATGTCATGCGAAGGCTACATTAGCTCCAGTGTTTTCATACAAAACAGTTTTTTTGGGGTTTTTTTTGCTATCAGACAACAACATCTGCCTCTGAATGCAACACGATGACTTCATAATTCTTACGCTATATACCAAAAGAGATTAAGTCATAGCTCCGGGAACAACGTTGCACTGGAAAGCTTTAATACAAAAATCACTTTCATTTCTTAGTCTCAAAGATGAGGAATTGATTAAATGTTGGGGGAAATAGGTTAGGTTTCATTACACCCTTGATTGCATTTTCGAGGTATGTTGCCAGGCAACATAACTTTATTGGACATTTGGTTTAGAAATCTTTGAGCCTCTGGTGATATTCTTGAATGAGCCCAATAAAGTTAATGGTTCTCTTCTCTTCTCTTCTCTTCTCTTCTCTTCTCTTCTCTTCTCCCTTTCTCACAACAAACTCTCTACATGTAAGTACATGTGTTATCAACCCCTCCCCCCCAAATCTGCGCTGTAAAAGTAATTTCCAGGACATTATCTGTATGCTTCCCATTGGACCTGTACTCCCATGCCCTTTCATTTCAGCTATTGTCTTTTATTGACCCACTGCTGACTAGGCTGTTGCAGCTTATTGAACTACACTCAGTGCTAGGCTCCCCAGAGGAAGGACTACTGTACATCGAAGAGTTTAATGAGATGACTCTCGCCCGAGGTTTGCTCTCTGACAGGAGCTGAAAACAATAAATTGGTCATGATCATAAGCTTTCTCCGCTTAATCTGATCTAATTAATCTGAAGGTTGCATCAGCCTCTAGATGTCTACTTCCCAGGAATATTATGTCAATATGGTTGATGGTTGGTTGGTTGGTTGGGGGGGTATCTGACCATGATTCATTATTAAATTATCCAGTGGGGTTTGAAAGAGATTCCATATAAGATTTAGAAAACCAGTTTATGTGAGCTAAATGCTACCTTCTGCATGCAACATTTTCACAGTGATAAAGATAACACGCTGCCTGCCATATTCACCATCTAAGTTTAGCTGATTAGTACTAGACAAAAAGCTAATATGCTCGTTGTCATTAGTCTGGTCATAAACTAAAGTTAACAAAAAATTTTGACCTGATGGTAGCACAAGATGAAACATTAAAGGATTGGAGAATTATGTCCGATTCATCCTCTGGTGACTATGAATGTCTGTACCAAATTTCATGGTAATCCAACTAGTGGTTGTTGAGATGTTTCAGTTTGGACCAAAGTATTGGACAGATCGACACGGACATATCTAGGTCCATGCCACTAGTGTGGCGACGAATCATTAAAAGTGGACTGGACTTTTCACATCACTGCAGTGTCCTATATCTCTGAGACGGATGATATCAGTCATTTACAGTCAAATATAAATACCAAGCTAATGCGTAGGATGGATACACTTTGCAAATTGTCTTTTTGAATCAGCCATTCAGCTGTGATGTTTACACCAGTACAGTAGTCTAATTGCAAGTTATTATCTGCGTAGGTGTGCGCTCAATAGTAAACGGGAATAAACTGGCATCATTGCAAATACAGTATCTTCTGTGTCTATGTGGTGTAATGGTTAAGGCGCATACCGCATAACTACAGTTCAACTTCCGTCTGGGGACCTGTGTTGCACGAGATATCGCTGTCTCTCTTTCAGTTTAGTAGTTTCCTGTCACTATATTGTTGGTCAAATAAAGGCAAAAATGCCTAGAAAAAAGTATCTTCTATGTCTCTAATCAGTGTTTGCCCTGCTCAGGTGGGCTCTTAATGAACCTTCCTCAGTGACACAGAGACCCCGGTATCAATTCATCACCGCTAATGCTTGCAACCACAGAGATGATACCGTACAAAAATTAAATCCAACAATAAAATAGGAAAGATGGCGTCTCCCCTTAGTGCCTGTTTAATGTCAAAAGGGAATGGAGTTAATAAGAAGGAACAAAAGTCTCTGCATGGCGGTCTGTGTTTTCACACCCTAATATTCCTATAAATAATGTTCATATTGGACAGTTCTGCAGACAGTCCAATGCCAATGCAGGAAGTAGTTCATGTTGCAGGGTGGAAAGTAAGGGTTTGCCGGTGGTGTTGGATAGGCATGACTGTAGTTTGCAGGTGTGCAGCATCAATCTCATTCTCGCTTGTCGCCATTTTTCTGTTGGATGTATCTAGCGATGTATGAGTATGACCCCACTCTTTACTTATTCAGCCTTTTATTGATTTTTAACAAATCTATGCTAACGATATCATGCTGCATTTCCATTAATCTGTAATTTAGATTGAGCCGACCGGGTCTATCTATCTTGCTACTTCTATGAGTTCAAGGTCTGCATCGTATTGATATGCAAGGCACATGTGTCTGTTCAGAGATCATAGCTCATAGCTCATAGCTCTCTCTCCTCTGTCTGGTGCGGAGCGTAGTGGGCTTCTAACCTATGCACACAAACACATTAGGTCCAGCGTGAATCTTGTGGGTTGTTTGCATTTAATTTCATTTGAGTGAAAAACACAGTCATTCTGTAGTTTTCCTTTTATCAAATACTGATATAACAGTATTGACTCTGAATAATGTATTTTAGTCATTCATAAATCTTGCGCTTTAGAGAAGAGATTTTCTCAAGTGAATGCATTGAACAATTTTTATTGACACTGATAGGCTTCCCTTCTTTAAGTCTTCTGATGGTTTTATTAAGATCAGCAGTTGTGTGGGCATCAGGTCTCTCGTGCCGTTGTGTAGATTAGTTATTAGTTATCTTGATGAGCCATTGGTAATGTGTACAGAAAACACTTTGGGTGGTTTGTAGAGTTCTGTTGCCAGACAACTGAAGAGACTGAACACACATCTGTAGGACTGTGTTATGCCTGCTTCAACTTTTCTGACCGCTGACCAGTATAGTCGTTTCTGATTTTATTTCATTGATTGCATTTATTTTAGCTCCAGGACTTTTCTCACATCTTTCATCCCCTTGTAGGGTACAGTCTGAAATCCAAAGCATGATCCAAGACTGATTTGATGTTTAACAGGAACTTGCTGCAATTTTCAGGTGGTGCTGACACTTAACAATATATTTACTTTAAAACTGGTTACTAGGTGGTTTCACTCTTCATTTCTGATTCCATCCTGTAGATGAACTGACTCTACCTGGACATTCATTCAAGCAGATAGATCTGTATAGATACATTTATGGCACTTCAGTTAGCACGGATAGCAATGCTTTCAGCATGACTTCCTAAGATGGACATGCAGCATTTTAGAAATTCAAATGAAATTATCAATCATTGCAAGATGTCCTTTGGATTTGATTTTGGTTCACCAAACATTCCTTGAACACCAGTCTGCACCAAGCGGGGCATGTGTTCCAGGGAGCGTTTTCACTGCTGATGATAATGGAGGCTGAGCACAAACTGAATGAGACAGAGTTGTGACAAAGAGAGAGAAAGAAAGAGAGAGCGAGGGCAGCAGAGAATAGAAAAACACAGGACACAAAATAATGCAGAAATCAGTGAGCTGACATGTATTCCCATCCTGTCAGAACACACAATGACTTAAAACATGACATGAGCAGGATACCGAGGGATAGTCGTGTATGCATGTCATCAGAGCCTACTGGTCATCACTCAGGGCTCATAGCAGTTACACGCAGGTTTTTAAGCTATTTATTTAAAATAGTTTATGGCTAAATGTTTTAGCCGTGCTAGCAGTAAGTATCTAGTGATGCTAGATGCTGGCAGTTGATTGGTTGGTCCAACACTTGAACTATTAGATGGATTACCATAAAATTTGGCACAGATATCCGTGTTCACCAGAGGATAAAGCCTACTGACCTACTTTGTTGACTTATCATTTAGAGCCAACATGAAGTTTGTTTTTTAGTGAAATATCTTGATATATATAAAGATAGAAATATAGAGATATCTTAACAATTATTGGTTATTCATGGTCCCCATAGGATGAAGCCTACCGACTCTGGTGACCTCCTGACTTATCATCGACATTTATGATTGTGAGTGAAATACTTTGATATATAAAGATAGAAATATAGGATGGATTGTCGTCCGAGGGATGATTAGGAATGACCGGTGACCCCCTGATATCGCCATCATCAGGTCAAAATGTTAATTTGTTCAGTACTTTGGTTTGGGCAGTGTCACAATTTTCACGCTATACATTTTCCGGGACACAGCGGTGTCACACCATAAAACATAATTAGTTTCTTAACTTTGAATAGAAAGTAAAGCTTGCACATATGCACAAGACAGATACCAGGACACACACACACACACTCTAAGGTTAATGAATAAATCTGCTTGGAGACTCTCCTAGCCCCTGACAAGAGACAAATGTGATGTTTTTTTCTGTACATGTTCGAGTTGGTGCATGTCACAATAACGTGTTAAATTAAACATGTGGAACTGACAGGTACATCTAAGTTTCATAGTTCGCCATGTTGACTCTTTCTGCTTGAGTCATTCTGAGGTTCAATACAAATAAGGCTTTCTGCAGCATAGCTGGATAATCAGTCAGCCTAGAGCGTGTTGTTGATTTACACAACGCCTCATCAAAAGGAGATTTAGTCCAAATCAATAAAAGCAGCCATCTGTGTGTCTGTTCACTTCGGGGTTTTTAAGCTTTATTTACTTCAGAGGCAGGAGAATGCCTCTGCCAGGGCCTCTATCAGGAAAATCCATTTGCATTGTTGGACAACGAAGGTCTGACTGATCTACACTGATGAGTGTCCTGGTGGTGTGACATTTTCTTTTGCTGGCCAATTGGCTTCAAAATTTGAAATGTATTGCTTTGATCATAATTTTTTAAAGCAACTATTGATTTATGGCATTTTTTAAAATTGGCTGGGGTTTTTTTGTTTGTTTGTTTTTGTTTTCTACTGATGATGAAAAAATAGATGCTCTGTAATGTTTTCACACCCAAACTTACTTTATCATTACAGGATTGACCATTCACTAAGCTCCGCCTCTCTTAGTTACTTTTGCCATGTAAATTAACTCCACCCTCCACAAAAATGACCAAAACAAAAGATGGACAATAGTATCGTAATATAATTCAAGACAGTGCTGTCGCGTATGTTGGATGGTTGTTATCTGATGGTTATAGATATTTGTCTCATTGACCACTTAAGCTTTTATGTGAAAGCCTTTCTCTGAAAGCCATGGGTACTCATGGCTTCTATCAGTTATTCCTTTCTCTATCACATAAACTCAAGCAACCCCAACCACTGACAATTACACTAATCAAAACCTCTCTAGCCTTTTTTTTAATTATAATTGTCGACTTCCTTTAGTGTGGAGTGAGCTTACTGATTATTGGAGCTGCTGAATCCAATTAACTGCCACCAGCTGTACAGGGTTTAGGCCTTGGTGCCTTGATTTCACCTTGCAAGAGGACTTGAAAAGCGGAGACACCCTGTGGCTTTAGAAAAGGCTCTAACAAAGGTAATTGAATGAAGCAGCAGGGTTGTGTGGGCTCTTTTACTCATTTTAAAAGGCCAAAGTTATCAGAGGAGCAACAGAGCTTTTAAGTATTTGTTTGACTAAAAAATGTAAAGCAAGTGGTTTAAAAGGAATGTGGATCGACTTGGACACAAACAAGATTAGTATGAGGATGAATTACTGAAATTCTGAGCTGTAGATACAGATGAGCTCAGTTTTGGGTGTGAAATATTCCTATTTTACATGAAACAAACACATCAACTATTTGGCACATCAGAGCTGGAGCACAGTGGAGCAAGCTGCATCCTTCTCTATCTGTGCCAGCTGAGAACACAAACCCTGCACTATGTTGGGACACACACACACACTGTGTATCATCTCTCCACTGCTTTCAATTCATCCCAGCTGGTGCCCAGCGCAGAGCTGCACACAGAGGACTGACCGAGCTCCACCTGCCTCATTCCACACTGCCACAACTCATAATGCTGACTGAGCGCACTGTACAACACAGTACTTCACAAACAAAGTGTCATCATTTTTCACTTCGCAACTACACAATCGAACAAAATCAAAGCTCCGGTATTGGCATTGAAAAGTTCGTTGTACCTTAAAAAACGTCTAATCAACGATATGACTGATAACATCCCTGATTGAGTTGTGACCAGAAGTACAACATGCATCAAAGTTTCATCATAATATATATTTTAAAAGAAATACACACAGATCCTAAGCACCCTATGATAAGGTTCAGAGCCACCTGCTTTGCTGGAGATGCCTATGACAGTTGTTGCTATGGATACCATTCAACATTGTAATCTCTACATCGTATACCATTTAATTACATGTTCTATACCCCAAGTCGACGTAGGTGGCATGTCTATGGGACATCTTTACATAGGTTGAAGATCATATAGAATTACATGTAATGATACTGCTTGCTGTGAGGCGTTTTACTGTAGGCAACATGTGCTGTACATGCAGTCGTTAAGAAGACTGTTACAGTTAAGACAAAGATGAATTTATTTTGATATAAGTGATGTAGTCATCTGTAATTCAGTATTAAATTGCCTTTCAACACACTATGGACTACATCTATAAATGATGAGTCCAGGTTTTTATAAAACAGAGCTGACGTTAGTTTAGGAGTAAATACAAAACCTTGTATTACCATGACAGTTTAAGCAAAAAATAACTATTTTAGCTCATACAGATACCGTCTCTCACATTGTGCTACAGAACTCTGGTGTTTGTCTTCCGTCCCATCAAGACCTTGGAGGACCAAGAAGATGCTTTACTTTCTGTTAACAGGAGAAATAAAAGGAAAACACTCTCCAAAACCAGACTGATATGTAACATAAATGCCTTTTTGTGATTTATTCATAATGTGGAACAATGTCAGGTGTCAATACGCCACATTGGAGGTGAATCACTAACAATATCAGGGTATCAAAGAGTCTGCCTGTCATTGTACTGTGCAAGGACACTCTTCAAGTCTTCTGATTCAGAATGACTAGCTAGAGAAAGCAGCGATGTAGTAAGATACAGAGAGCACCGTCATCTCTCTAACCCGTCTCACCTCGGCAGACAGTCTATGCCATGCTTTTAGTTCAGACGGTGAAAGGTTGCTTCACAAAGAATGAGCACAATCTGTCCGACTCCACGACCTGCTATTACCTAGCAGTTAAAGGGAGAAACCTCTCATCTGCTAATGGATGCGTCCACTAGTCTCAAATAACTGTCGATAGTTGTTGTCGTAAAACGAACTAACGGCAAGTATAAGTTCTTCTCTCAGCTTCTGAGTTTAAAGTATTTGTTAAAGTTAAATTTGCAATGGCCCACCCCCTTTAGCCCGATTCCAGACCTCTGAATCACTGCCCACATCTCCAATTTGTTTAGATAGATCTGGTGTTGTTCCCACTCATGGTTGCTTTCACTGGTCGGAGAATGATTTGATTGATAATTAAAGGGGACATATTTAATCTGTGGTTCTACTGCTCTACTCCAACTATGGAGACCTATTGGCTCTGAAATACATAGATGGCCTATCCGTCTTGTATGTATTAAATACGTTTGGGACATTAATGCCCAACGTGTATGGATTTGTATGGCATTGCAGTCGCCTGCTTCTCTGTTATGGGGAGCTTTGAGCTTATATCAACCGTATATGAAAAACACAAACACAACTTCCCAGTTGCTCCTCAGACTATGCATCTAATAAACAGATACTTTTCAGTAAATAAACTTGACTGAAAAAAGGAAACAATAATGGACATGCAAAAATGAATCTGCCGTCCTTCCTATAAACATGAATATATAATCAGCCACAATAAGTGAATATCCTTTTAGACTTTGAAGCTGTTTTGAATTTTGATGCTGCAATGTTTAATTTTAGCACCTCATTATCAAGGTAACGTGTTGTTGTGACTAATTTTTGATGTACATGTATTTGAATAATCCGTGGGAGTAATGTTTTTTGTTTTTTTTCTCTTCAACTTTTGCCTACACTGGGGTTATGTAATAGTTTTTCCTTCTCATTTAGCATTCAGAATAAACACAGTCTGTCCTCCTGGGGAGCCATGTTTGTCTTTGCCAGCGTTTTTTCACTGGCAAAGCTGTGTTCACTGTTCACTGAATCGCCCTCCATCTCTGTCTCCATCTCTAGATGTATCGGTGAGTCTGTTGTCCCTGCTGGTGACCACCTGTGGTCTGGCTCTATTCACCGTCTCCCTCTTTGTTTCATGGAAGTTGTGCTGGGTGCCACTGAGTGGCCGTTTCCTCCCAGATGTCCTCAAGGGGGCGCACTTCCTGGGAGGAGACCAACAGCCCGTCCTCACAGAGGTAAGAAGAAAAGAGGCTCACGCTAAGAAGTGTTACAGTGAGCAACATTTAGTTTTCCAGGGTACTTATTTGACCTTAATTTAAACTGAGCATGCTTGAAGTTATATTCTTGTTTTGCATTTAGAATTCATAAGATATTTTACACAATAGAGATGCAGACAGTAGATCCATATTAGTTGTGTCTACAACAACATATGATTAACAGCTACCGATGAGACATTTAATTTACATTCAGCCTATGTAAAATAAAAAATCATGATATATCAGATATGTCAGTTGCCATTAGAAATGTAGATTGTCACATTTTTCACAAATTGATTGCAGATCGAGTAATCGCAAATAAAAGAAACATAGTCCTAAATACTGGGCAACCCTGATTATAAGAATAAGAATTAATTATGAAGTACTTTCATTAAAGTCTAACTTAAAATTTGTGTACCTCACAATAATAACAATAATAATGGATTATATTAATAAAACACTATCTTGATACCCAAAGTGCTTTACAGTTAAAAGATATTCCTGGGGACTTTCAATATAGCCACCAGAGAGTCGCATAACATGAAAGCTTTTTCTTGTCTACCAAACAGTCCAGTAACTAAAGACAAACCATATCACTTCTGTTCAGAAAAACATTCATCTACTATTACTACAACTCTGTCCTCAAGGCACCCAAACCTAAATTCAAGTTCCAAGTTAACATTTATTCAACAGCATTCACTAACACTGGAAACACAAATGTCTGGTGCACAGGTGGATGGGGATGAGAGGGAGTACAGCGAGGATGGCTGCATGAAAGAGCCCTCGGGGCCACCTTCGGCTGTGGCTGTCCCAGAATCAGCCCTAAAGATAAGCCACACATCGCCTGACATCCCGCTGGAGGCCCAGGCCAAGGTTGATAAAAACCAGGTCCACACTCTGGCCAGGGACAGGGTCCAGAGACAAATTACTGAGCCTACGTCATCTGTACGGTCAGTACACATCAATCCCTGAAGCTACTATCCAACCTTTGGTTAAACACAGATAGACGCAGTCATAGACACCTGGACCTCTGGGTTCAGAGAAATACTTCATCACAAAGTTGACAATGTGTAATACATTAGGCTTAAGGGAACAAGGTGGCTTCAGTTATTGCTTTACAGCAAGAACAAGAATATATAGAGAGAAAGAAAATAATTTCATCGATCGTACGTTTCAATATTACTTTTTGTTGCAGTCACAACTCCATCCGTCGTCAGATGAATCTCTCTAATCCAGACTTCAACCCTGCTCAGTTCCAGCGTCAGGAGTCTCTGTCTGGTTTGGGTCGAATCAAACCAGAACTCTACAAGCAACGCTCAGTGGACGCGGAAGATGGCCGTCGGACTGACAACTGCGGGTGCCTCAATTTCATCCTCAAATTTGACTTCGACCTGGAGCAGCTGATTGTGAAGATCCACAAGGCCCAGGACCTTCCTGCTAAGGACTTCTCAGGGACCTCCGATCCTTACGTCAAGATCTACCTGCTGCCTGACCGCAAAACCAAGCACCAGACCAAGGTGCACCGCAAGACACTCAACCCAGTGTTCGATGAGGTGTTTCTCTTTCCAGTGGCGTACGCCGAGCTGTCGAGCCGTAAGCTGCATTTCAGTGTCTACGACTTTGACAGGTTCTCTCGCCATGACTTGATTGGCCAAGTGGTGGTGGACAACTTCCTGGATCTTGCAGACTTTCCGCGGGAGACAAAACTGTGCCGGGACATACAATATGTAACCTCGGTGAGATACCAGCCTTTACTAATTTCCTCATATACCGTCTTTGGGGTGTGTTTTTAATATTCATCTTTACAATACGGATATCACATTTCTCACTATAGAATTCTGTTTTCTACTGTCTGTATGATGGTAGGTGTTGAGCAACTGAACAACACGTTGCAGCATGTTTACAGATAGATTCATTAATAGGTTCTACTAAGCCAGAAGTATCCATACCAGCTAAAATCCCATGACCTCTCTTCATTTTGGCCAGAATCTGCTTAAGCAATCAAAAAGAGCCAAAAACCCTGTAAAACCTCATTACAACAGCAGAGGGAAGGACATATCAACAAACTCATATCATTTCCCCTCCAAGTGGAACTCATCTGTGGTTTCAGGAGGCAGAGACATAGAAATATACTTAGACACAGTTAATGTTTAATGAAAGCAGTAGGAAACACTTGGGGGTAGTGACCCAGATCTGCACTGACATAAGACTGGGATTGGTTTGACAGAGATAACCAATCCACCGTCTATATTACATTATTCACTTCTCTAAATCTACAGCGTTGCTACACTGTGTAACTCAGTAAGGAAGTTAGATCATCCCGCTGTCAGGGAATTCTTCATGGTTTCTTCACCTGTCTTTTTGAGTGAGGACGGCAGTGTGGTGTGGCTCAATTTGGGATAGAGACTTAATTTTTCATGCAGTTTGTGGTGTTTCCTGTAAAAAGCCGACTGTTGTTTCTTGTTGTCTTCTTCTTGCATTATCGCGGGAAACGTACAGTGTTGTTTTGAGGCTAGATTCTGTGAACAACAGTCCCTGTTTCTTTCTGCTGTTAGTTACTCACACGATTCATTGGGGTATGAAATTGATTGAATCAACTACCCATTCAAGACAGCAGCTAACTAACTGTACACTCACATACAACTCACATACACAACACATATAAAGCAAACTTAAACTTAATAAAAAAGAAAAACTGTCGGACAAAGATGACACTGCCAACTGTCATGGGCTAGAAAAAAACCATTTCTTTTAATGAATGCCAGTCCTATGACGTTACCTCAACGTGTGGTGAGCTGAGGTTAAGATGCAGTCAGACCTGTTTTAGCTTTCATTTGAGTGAGTAAATGAGATATAATTAATTGTATGTGTGTGTGTGTGTGTTTGTTAGTATACACGTACTTAATGTGTTATGTAATAGACTGAACTTTTCTGTCTTCTCATGCATTTATTATTCAACCTTGGAAAAACCTCATTCCCTTGTGTCTAATCCTTTTTTTTATTACAAAATGTACTTCTGAACATAATAAGAACTTTTAAAAGTTGTTGGAGTCAGGTAGACAACTGAGTCAAGGCTGAAGAGATGAGGTTCGGTGAAATTTTGCATCTGTAACAATTTAAAAAATGAGGACAATTTGATTACTTTTTCTTGTGCTTTCTTTATTGTACTGACTGTACAGAGTCTGTGAATATTCTCATTCATCCAGGTCATTGTTATCTCAAGGTAATCGAATCAAACGCAACTGGACTTGGTTATTTGTCTTTGAAGACGTTTCACCTCTCATCCAAGAGGCTTCATCAGTTCATGCTCGCTTGACTAGGCTGGGACTAGTCCTCTTGGATGAGAGGTGAAACGTCTTCAAAGACAAATAACCAAGTCCAGTTGATTGGACAGAGGAATTAAAACAGCGATTTGTCCTATTCCCTTATATTATATTATATTTGGTGCACAAAGTCTAATACAGACATATGCTAATTGCAAAACATTTCTAGCTATTTATAAAACCTTGCGTATTGCATATTTGTTAAGAAACCCATGAATAAGGCATATCAAGAGTTTTAGGAACCTACGTCTGGTATCTGGACTGTGGCCACCACTCTGCCTAACATTGTCAAAAGGCTTTGAAATGTACATGGACAACACAACAGCTCCTCATCACGTTATTAAGTCAAAATGATCGTTAGCTGGGTCAGCACTAAACCAGTTCTGACCTGTTTGTACGTCGCTAACAACAGTAATGCAAAGACCCACAGGGATAGCACCTCCACCCCCTTAACATGCACAAAAACATACGCACTAATCAAGCCGCTTCGCAAATATTGTGTTAACACCTTCCAGCCTCTAACAGCATTCCCAGCTAAATAAGGTCAGTAGAAATGGGTTAGAACCTCCTCTGAGGCATCTCACTTGTGAACTAAAGCTGTCCGGTCTCCTGTGTCCAAGTCTGAGGAGTCCACTTTCTAAAATTATTCTTTTATTAATCATCCATTTATCCAATACAATCAGTGTTGGGTGTGTACATTTTCCAGTTTTATAAAGTATTTGCCTTAAAGAGGATATAACATGCACCTTTTCAGGTCTGTACTATATTCTGTGGCAATACTAGAATATATTGGATGATTTACTTTATCTTTATCTCATACTGGATGAAATGTAATCCAAAATATGCAAGTGGACAACGTGAACAAACGGTGGAACAACTTTAGCAACACGGCCGTCTCTGGGCGTGCATCTGACGAACCATCTGACGTCAGTTTGGTTAGCTTTGCAATCTGAGCCATCAGAGCAGGTCGAAGCTTTTGACTTTCAGGAAGCATTTTTATATACGTTCACAGAATTATATCTAATCAAGTGTTTTTGTCACAGTTCACTCTGTTTTAGTTAATAAATACAGCCGTGTACTGTACACAAAATATCACACTTAACTTTTACTTGTGATTTACATGTGTAGATGAGATCCAAAGCGTGTTTTTGGCTTTTATTTTATTGTGTAACTACAGTGATTGTGCGCTGCCAGAACATAGTTGACCTACACTCTGTCCGGTGCCTGAATGCATCCCATGTAGATGCTGATGGAGGACTGAAGCTGCTGCTGCTTTTCTGACTGAACCTTTTACATCAGGGTAATAAGATGATGACCAAAATCTGAGAAAGTGGAGGGACATACGGTTTTTGTTTCTCCTGTGCAATGCCGCCATCTTTATACAGTTCTCTCTGGGACATGCATACAAGTAAAATACTAAAGAACATCAGGTTGAGCAAAAACTCAAGTATGTTAAATGAGTTACGGTTGGTATAATTTGATCGCAATATCAGGTACGTTACAGTACATTTACAGTTGCCATAGCGCTCCCTTAATCAGATATGAATCTAATTATTAGTGTGAAAGTTTATGTTCAAAGCTTCATCAGCTTCTGTATAATTGCTTGTGGAGTGGTTGTGTGTGTGTGTGTGTGTGTGTGAGTGTGAATCTATGAAGGAAGTCCAAAGAAACATATAGTTATCCAGAAGGACATTAGTTTTACAGAAAATTTCTGGCTATCTGTCTTTGTCTCTCTTTATGTGTCCCCAGCAGAACTAGGTTACCTCCCGTGGGATCACAAGTAAGGACCCTGTGCTGGTCCAGTCTGTAGCCTGTGTGCATTAATCACGGCTCCTGGCACAGAACGAGCCTCTAGCCATCCGCGGCCATATGCACTGGACTGTAATGTACATATATTTATGAGCTGTGTGCTTACAGAAAAACTAAACTTGATTTATCCTGCGCCGTGTATATTATAAAGGTCAGTAAGCAGAGTCTCTTGTGCCTGAATTGTTACGCTATGCTACACCTTGATTAGTTTACAATTAAATTTGATATATATTTGTTTTTATGAGCAAAGCTTGCCATGGCGATACTCCTCTTCTGTATGGATTCATGTTGAAGCTATAGCCCCTCGCCATTAATCCACACACACACACACACACACACACACACACACACACACACACACACACACACACAATTAATTACTGAATCAGTAATTAAAATCCCTTCTCTGGAAACCATGCATACCTCTGCTGGCTCATGAATGAATTCAGCATGGTGATGCCTTGCATTTGTCCTTAGCTTAACAGTCCCATTGTGCCCAGAACTGGAGAGCCCTTATTATTAAAATGCTCCCCAAACAAATAATGTATGAGACAGGAGTTGATGGAACAACTTCGTCTAATAAATAATCTGCGTGAATATACTGTTTTAGCATGAGCATTGGAACATGACAGTTAGCAAGCAGCTAGCGAGCTTTCTTTCCTTCCAACTCTTTATAGAATCAATGTACAATCAAACTAAATACCTGGGGATACCATACCTCGATGGTTTCTGGGTGGCTTCCTGTCATATGTCTTGCTCTATCTTGGTGCGGATTAGTGCATTTGATGATTTTTGGAGTTCCGAGAGGATTTCCAGCAGTTTGGTACATGTGACATCAGTCACATTATTTTGTGCACTTTGCTGTCTTCTTTCTCTATAGCTGATTGTTTTGGAGACAAAGAGAATGAAGAGCTCAGAGACACTGTAACCTGCAGCTCCTGCAGGGGCCAGTCAATACTATTGACTGGCCCTGGTTGCCCTTGTTGGCCTATAATTAGGGACTTGATTAATGGGGTCAGCGTGTGCAATCTCGAATATGTGTGTGTGTGTGTGGTTAATTCAGTAAAGGAGGTTCCCATTTCCCAACAATGACAAAGGGTGCCATATAAACATCCACTTGTTGTCTCATTTGCCTTTATTGACTAAGCAAGAAATATGACTCTCTAGATGCCTACAGCCAGCTGGGTCAGTCGAAAATCCTGAACATAAAGTACATGGAACCTATGCGCAGATGTGTACAACGTGTTTCTCTCTGTTTTGCCAGTGCATGCTTAAAATTTCACCATTAGCTTGTTGGTTGTGTCTTTCCTCTTTGTGAATACTCAACGTAGGGGAGGATTTTTACATTTGGGGTCAGCAAACAGTTTCTTTGAAAGCAGTAACTGTACCCACACCGTGTGCACAACTGTCGCTGAGAGTTAGCGTAGCCTGATTTTGCCAGGACATATTCATCTATACAGCAGCGCTTCAGCATAGAAAGTGTTTTATTTACTTCCACCACGTTCAGCCAGGCGGATACCGTATATCGGACAGGTTGATTGACCCCCATGTTTAAGGAAAGTGAATTTCCGTGCCTGCTTTTTCCTTTTCATAGAACTGAATCAAATTATTTTGGTTCTTTTGTGATTAGTATAAAAATTGTGAGTTAATGCCAACTTTGAATTTTTATTACAGTATTAAATAAATATGACTATATAATGGTTAAACACTCACACCTACTGTCAAACATTGGTAGTAATTGAACTGCTAACTACAACCTCTCAATATGGGAAACAAAATATGAAAAAAAAAAAAATCAAGCAAATGGATACAGGAAACATTTATGGAAGCTGACTAGATGCCATGAAGCCACATAGATGCGTAATATTTGCCATGGATACAGTCCCTGCCTTGACAACATTACAATCCAAAAGAGCACCATCTAGGCTAAGAATAGTACCTTTCATAGTTACAAGTGACAGCAGAAGACTTAAATTCAATGCTTGAATAGGAGCAGGAAGGTTTCAGTATGAAAACCACTGACAACAAGTAATGTTCATGAGAAATCAGGAAAGCATGTGTTATATGTCATATCCAGTATATTTAGCAGTAGAATCGAAAAGTTACCCTGATAGCTTAGTAGTTAAACATCTCGCTGGGCGGTGGGTGAGTTTGACAAGGTTATTCTGAGGCTACAGGGATGGCATTGTCATGTGTTTGGTTGGTCGGTTGGTTGGTTGGTCGGTTCACCACTTTGATCTACATTGAAATATCTCAACTACTATTGCAGGAAATTTTGTACAGACATTGGTGGATCCTGGCTGATGACTCCTATTGGCTTTTCTAAAGTCACCAACAACGTTGACATTTGTGGTTTTGAGGGAAATGTCTCAACAACTCTGATGGATTCAATTAAAGACGTCCATGTTTCTCTCAGGATGGACTGATGACCCCCTGACTTTGTAGCTAGTGCCATCATCAGGTCAAAATGGTTAATTTAACCAATACTTTGGTGTATGACCAAATCAAATACTAAGATAATTCATTCTGAATTTAATAAAAAAAAAATTAAAAAAAAGTTAGCCTGCTGACAAACTATGATGGTGAACACAGTAAACATGATACACGCTAAAGCACAGACTAGACTCCTAGACATTTCGAAGTTATATTTATGCACCATAACATAACTTCATTAACAAAAATAATATAATGACTGTAAATAAACAAGATGATTATTACATATACGCAGAAATCTATGCCTTTATTGTCTTAAACTACATTTTACGTGTGCTAGGTACACATGCCTCTACAAACAAAAGAACATAATCATCCTTTTCTATCACGACAACAACAAAAGATGGAGTGGGCGAGTAGATTTACCAGGGTTTATGGGAAAATTAAAACGTGACTCAAAGTATTACACACACATTCACAGGGAGTTACGAATGAAGGAGGAGAAGGAAAATGAATGAGAAAGAGAGGAGAGCGCTGGAGTTAGACTGAGCCTGTGATTATTAAAGACACGGCAAGAGGGAAGCTTGAAGATAAAGCCTCGCTGCTCCTGTGGGAGAGAAGGTGCTTGTATTATAATTGGAGAAGATGGACTGTCCACACTCTCTCTCTCTGCCTTAGAGCACCGGTCTAATTTCATTGGACGAGCAAAAGTGACCATAATCCTGTCCGCAGGCTTGATTTGAGTGCTCATAAGAGCAGTGTCTGACACGCTATAGTTTGAAAACTTAAGTGTGCTCCATGAGTGTGTGTGTGTGTGTGTGTGTGAGTGAGTGATGGGAGTAGGATATCACATTATATGTGGAGAGCTAAAGGGCTTGCTGATCCATGGTGTGTGTGTGTGTGTGTGTGTGTGTGTGTGTGTGTGTGTGTGTGTGTGCGCGCGCCAGCCTGTTTTGTGTATATATTTATATCTGTGCACGTTCCTACACTTGTGTAAGCATTCATATGTGTGTGTTTTATACTTCGGAAACATCATAAGATGCACATCGTTAATACCAGAGGCTCAAAGTAACAACGATGACGCAGTGTCAGAGGTGGAATCTGTCTCAGCGACACGTGTGATGAATCAACTCGGTGCACAGACAGAATGTCACAGATCCTGGGCTAAGCTGTGTGTGTGTGTGTGTGTGTGTGTGTGTGTGTGTGTGTGTATTTATGTGCTTGCAGGCATGTTGATAGTCCATGTTGACATCCGTGATGAATCAACTCATTTTGTTTATTTGATTTTCAGTGATTTTGAGAAGAAGACCCACAGCAGCAGTATCCTAGTGTGTGTGTGTGTGTGTGTGTGTGTGTGTGTGTGTGTGTGTGTGTGTGAGTATGCTGCCTGTATAGACAGACCCCAATTCATCTTAATCAACCTGAGAAGGTGGATTTATTGATGTCTGAGCGAAACAATGATTTTCCAGTGGAACCACTACATCTGACCTTTAACTAGGCTTTCTAGCTAATTGGTTGCTTCTGACAAAGACTAAATACAAAATCACTAACAACCTTTATATTAATCGCTGATTAGACAGAATGCTAAATAGACGCATTAACCTGTTTCCACTCAAACATGATGCAGCTGTATTCAGCGTAGCGAGACAGAGGTTGCATTTGCGTTCGAGGAGCCGTCTCATATTTGCAGCTGTTAAAACAATCGGAAGGAAGTTGCTATAATTTCCTTTTATAATCCATGGTTGTGATTAAATAATTATAAATATATTGTTTAAAAGCATTTGAGCCTGAGGACTGATGTTCTGATGCTCTTTTCACTTCTTACTGAAGATGTTGTAACAGCCCAGTGTGTGTGTGTGTGGGAAAAAAAAAGTGTGAAGCTACAGGGCAGAGTTTCCCCTGTAAGACACCTTGTGAGTGTTTGTGTCTCGAACACACCGCTCACTCTCACACTATTGCACGTTATTTTCAGACTTGTTAATTGGGGAAAAGGAGCTCAGAATGTGCATGAATGTGGTAAAGTCATGAAAGCAGGGGTGTTCATGTAGGAAAAACACGAGTAGTCCCGCATCATGGCGAGATCACAACGAGTTCAAGCAGTCAAGCCGCCGTCGTGTTGCATGTCGTCGCTTAAAGACCCGGGGCCATGACGTTCCTCTGTAACAGGAAACATGCTGATTATTATGATGAATCATGTCAGAGCTGCAGATGGGATTCAGAAAGGGTTTTTATTTTTTTCTTTCTGCTGCTGAAGGTGTCACAGGCGTGATCCATGTCTCTCTGAGGTGTAAAGACTTGTATCATTTCTTCGACATATTATAACGAGCCTTCTGTTGAATCAACCCATTGATTTTCAGCCGCTTGATTCGTAATTATTTCACCTGAACTAACCCTGCTTTGTTTTAATTGGACAACTGAGCATATCTCAGAAGAACAATACTAATATGAACATGTCATATGTTATTTTACAGGACAACGTGGATCTGGGAGAGCTGATGTTCTCACTGTGCTATCTCCCCACGGCTGGTAGGCTCACCATCACAATGATCAAAGCCAGAAATCTCAAAGCCATGGACATCACTGGAGCTTCAGGTGGGTGCAAAGGTGGAGTAGTCGCACACACACACACACACCAGGTGTTCAATGTTTTTTTCCGTCAGTATTGTATTTTGTTAAATGGCTGTCCATGTCAATAGAGTTTAGCATCTCCCATTGATCATGTTACCTCTCTCCAGATCCATATGTTAAAGTGTCCCTGATGTGTGAAGGCCGGAGGCTGAAGAAGCGGAAGACGTCAACCAAGCGCAACACTCTGAACCCGGTGTACAACGAAGCCATCGTGTTTGATGTTCCTCCTGAGAACATCGACCAGATCAGCCTGCTCATAGCTGTCATGGATTACGACCGGTTCGTTAGTTACCTACATGCTGCATATCGCTCTGATGCAGTGATGCATAGGTGATTTTTGAGCCTCCCTGTGTGTGTTTGCTGTTTCTCTGTCCTGCAGGGTGGGACATAACGAAGTGATCGGAGTGTGCAGGGTGGGCAATGAGGCTGAGAGTCTGGGTCGAGACCACTGGAACGAGATGCTGACATACCCACGCAAACCCATCGCACACTGGCACCCACTCATAGAGGTACGGCCTTTTTGTGTCATTTTCACAGGACAAGAAGACAGAAGTGAAACAAGACTCATTGAGGAAAAAGTAACAGAGGAACAGTGTGAAGGCAGATTAGTTTGCTCTGTTGAATAAGCACGAATCATAAACAATAAATAGATGAGTCTTAATTCACAACAGAAAACATACGTGAAACACATCTAAAAATGTGTTTTCATAGTCGATGTTGCCACATTGCGTATGCCATTTCAAAGAAAAGAAAACAATTATGTAAGAAAATGACTGCATAACCCTTATATATATATATATATATACTTGACTTGTTTTGCTGTGATTGCCACAACAAAGGCATCGACAGACACAGAGAGAGAGGTGGCTACATTCACAGAGCTGTTTCTATTTCTGAATTCCCAGCCCACACTCATTAAAAAAAAGAAAAAAAAAGAAAACAGCAGCACGCTAAAACAGATGCTGCTGCGACCGATTGATGTAGATTCACATTGACTGGTCAAAGCTACATGTACTGGTGTTCAGGTGAAGGGGTCAGGTGATAAACGGCTTCAGAACGGAGCTCTGTCCGGATAATTGTTAACACCTCATCATCAGCATTAACATCTGTCACTTCTCTTTTGAAGAATATAATCATTTACTATAGTAGTTATACTTTAGCATTCCTTGTTTTAATGTAATGAGCAGCGGGTAGCTGGAAGTGAGCATGTTAACTATTAATATTGGTCATCGCGAGGAGCAATAAGCCCTTTCTAGACATCATCATTATTTTTTACCAGAGGGGGTCTGCTGATGCTTATTATGAGAGAGGCTACGGACCCCTGGGAATATTATTCTATCGCTAATGAACGCGTGTCAGTGATTTTCTTCAGCTACCTTTCAGCTGATGACATTTCCATCTGAAATCAGGCTAACTAAAGTATAATGAGTGTTTAAATAATTTTATCGACTTGAAGTTATGTATGTGTGGAATACTAATAGGAATTCATGACAATGACAGCTGCAATATATCCAATATTCTCTCTCCTTTTTAGTTCTGTTTTTTGACAAAAGTATATGGCTGCTAAATACTCTACTGTGTTCACCAGCTAATTGATAACTTTGTCTGTCTGCAGTTTGGTGCTGAGCAGGAAGTGTACAGTGGTACAATTTATTTGAGCTTTTTTTCACTGAAAACTGGATGCAAGGTTGATGAGAGCTGCTTTGTCCCCTCAATTTCTGGTCTGTTTTTTTTTGGATAAATTTGGGGGAACTGGTTGGTACAACATCCCACATGGCCCTGTGTTAGCCCAGAGGCACCTTCGATCTGTGTCTGGCAGGAGCCGGACGCAAGAACCTGAGACGTTAAAAAGCACTTTGGCGACCTGATGACCTGGCAGCTTGTATCTGGGAATAAATTTTGGTCTCGGTTAAATCAAAAAGCGATATTCACCTTTTGAAATATTGAGCAAGCCCGGCGTGACGATGCTTTGCTTAATTAACTGTAAAGTCTGGACGTGACCCCTCTCCTATAAATGTGCTTCAGTTACCAGCAACTCTCTGAAGACGCTTATAATTTCACTCTAACTGCGTGTGATTATTGTTATTGTTGTAATAAGGCTCATTTGCATAGGACGGGGGCATTTTGAGCCAAATGTAATGCATATTATATAATTTAAACATGAGCAAATAGCAAAAGGAGCAAGCTATTTGCTTGGCAGCACAATTAGTGGTGCATTTCACCCTTTGCGGGTGCTTTGTGAATTTTCTTTTTGTCTTATTTGTGCAGCAAAAGCCATGCAATCCTTTTCTGAATTCACCCCTTAGTCTTTTACTTAGCACTTCATCAAGCCGTACAATTTACTGAAGTACTAGCCGTCACGCTGTGTTTACCAGAGGGCTTGCAGTAGTACTGGTGGGAGGTCAGTGACCCTGGCATCGCCAGCAGTGGTGGAGCTAGAACGAGTTCTCTCGCTGTCTCTCTAGGGACGTTTTTATAGCGCTAAAACACGCACATGCACTCTCCAGTAGCAGCGTCTTATCCAAGGCCATTAGCAGCAGCACTGGACTACAGCAGCACGGCCTGAGATCCAGACTAATGGCTTATTTGTGTTTCCTCAAAAGATCCACATAACTCCTGAGGGGAACTGCCCCACTGAACATGTCACACACACACACATATGCACAGCTATCTATGTAAAGTACAGATAGTGATATACACATATGTAACACCCGTCTCATTCACCTATGGGGCGGGGCCTGGGTTAAACTTATGACTTATGATATTCCCTTTTGTTGTTATGCTTAGTAAATAAAATATGACTTGACTAAATGAAAAACACACACACACTAGCACTTTAAATGTAAATACTTTTTTAGTTAGAAAAATGATTTAGTTCAAAATAAAGAAAATAAAAAATATGCAATAATCACTTGGGTTCAGTGACAATAAAATTAATAATCAACATATATTGTACCCGTTTTAAAACACTTTAAATGCTGGAAATCACTGGTTATTCTCACCAAATATCACAAAAAACATAGAGCAAGCAAATAATGCAAATGGCCCACACACGCTTAAACACACACACACCACAGTCCGTAACAGTCTGGGAAAGCTAGGCTAACACCCTGTTGCAGGCCTGTTTCGTTGCTCGTGTGCGGTGAGGCCCAAAACACACTGGCCGCTTCGCTCTCTGAAAGCAAAAATAAAAGGCACGTGCAAATCACAGTTTACTCACGACTACCAACCACAGTCCATACGCTCCTGACAGTCCGTGGGAAACGAGGGTAGGGGGGATGGCGGCTCACCGGCAGGTGCAGCCGAGACTCACAGTCCGCTCGTAGCGATTCAGTCCGACCGGCTCTCGTCCACAACAGAGGGCGAAGATCCTCTCAACCAGGGCTAAAAAAGACTACGTTATCTGGTAACAGTTTGTACACCGTAAAACAACAACTTTTAGCTTCTTAAAAAGTTTCAACTTCGACGCGGTTGGGCTAACTCGCGTCTCTCCATCTTTCTTTTCGCGCACAACCTAAACTAAAACCCCGTCCACTCACGTCAGACTGCTCACACGATTGGCCGGAGTCTCTGAGCTCTGCACAAACCAATCACAGTAAAACATTTCTGATTGACACCTCGTAAACAAATAACATTGTGCAAATAAAATAATAACGTAAATAGACTTAGAAAAAACCTGTCTCAACTGAATTTACTCTTTTTTCTTTTATCTGCTACGACATAAGAGAAGATGAACTTATACCTTTTTAACACATACTTCTGGTAGCTTTTTTAACCATGTTTATGCATTTTTAAACACATTAATATACAATCAACTTTCCATGAATCATTAATATGTACATTATATTATTATCAACATGTAAATAGACCCATTACTTTTAGCAAGGGCTACATCCTCCCCCATCTAAGTGTCTGGATGTCCCCATCAGACCCAAATAAATGGTTCAACACTATGCCTAATGTATCTTTATGGCGTCTGGGTCATAGCTGATCTGGATTATCATACCTCGAAAACTGATAGTCACAGGTCTGTCAGTCGGCTGTCCAGGTTCATCATAACTGAGGCGTAGGACAGGTTTCACTTTCCTTTTTGCAGTAGGGTCACGGCGAGAGTCAGCATCCACAACCGAGGTGCTAGGGATAGGGACGTCTCCCTCGTCTAGCTCTGTGTCCACCACAGAGGCTCGGTGTGTCTGTGGACTCTCCTCCATTCGCTCCTCTGCTGTTGGAAGCTCATCCGCTTGCTCCTCCATTTCAGGTAAGTCAGTTACAATGAGATGATCATTCATGGGACTGTTGTGCACGACTGGAGCATTCCTTTTTTCAGTCTCATTGCTCTGAGAGTCTACACGGGCACGAAGCGTCAGTGGAGGTAAGAAGTAGACCTGTTCCTCATCAGACTCTGAGGTGTACTCATCTTGGCTTACATGTCTTGGGTTTTGTGTCTGATCTTTGTTTTCACACCTAGTTTGCTGTCCCCTGGTCACTGGTCTCTTGAGCGGTGCTGTCCGATCTGATGGAGCGGGCATTCTCACCAGGTAACCAATGGGTAGCAGGTGATCTCTGTGTAGTGTTCTCACTACGCCGGTTCCTCTTTCCGGTTTTACACGATACACAGGGAGATTGGGTAACTTGGCGACCACAACATAGGGTACGGAGTTCCATCTGTCCTGTAATTTGTGTTTTCCTGGGATGCCAAGATTGCGAACCAATACCCGGTCTCCTTCCTCCAAGGTCTGATTTCGAACTCTCGCATCATACAGTTTTTTGTTCCGTTCATGGTTCTTGGAAGCTGCATCAGCGGCTAACTGGTAAGCGTTCCGTAGTTCCTTTCTCATGTTGACCACGTACTGGTGATGTTTCAAATCATCCTCTTCCTCAGATCCAATGCCAAAACACAAATCAACTGGTAGCCGCGCCTCTCTTCCAAACATAAGGAAGTAGGGCGAGTACCCCGTGGCATCATTTCTTGTGCTGTTGTAAGCATGCACTAGCTGACTGATATGCTGGCTCCATTTTGGCTTCTGCGCTGGATCCAGTGTGCCAAGCATCGCCAGAAGTGTGCGATTAAACCGCTCAGGCTGAGGATCACCTTGAGGGTGATACGGTGATGTTCGTGACTTGCGAACGCCGAGCAGGGTCAAGAGCTCCTTTATGAGTCTGCTCTCAAAATCTCGTCCCTGGTCGCTGTGGATGCGGGCAGGCAACCCATAATGCACGAAGAACCTTTCAAAGAGGACTTTGGCTACAGTAAGCGCTTTCTGATCTTTCGTGGGAAATGCTTGAGCATATCTGGTATAATGATCAGTGACAACTAGCACGTTAGCTATGCCTTTTGAGTCTGGCTCAATGGAAAGAAAATCTATGCAGACCAGATCTAGAGGGCCAGTGCTTGTGATCTTCTGTAAAGGAGCAGCTTTCTGTGGGATGGACTTCCTAGCTACGCACCTTCCGCAGTTCTGGATGTATGTTGCAATTTCAGAGGCCATTTTGGGCCAGTAAAACCGGTCCTTAATGAGCTCTGTGGTTCGGTCTGTACCGAAATGACCAGAATCATCGTGCACTGATTTCAACACCATCAGCCGATATTTATCAGGCAAGACAAGCTGGCTCACTTCTCTCCCAGAGGGTCGTTTGGTGACTCTGAATAGAAGGCTACGCTTTACTTTCAGTTTGGAACTTTCTCTCTGCAGCAAGGTCACTTCTGGGTTAGGATGCTTAGGAGCTGGAGCACCTTGGCCTTGCTCAACTTGAAGCTTCACTACACCTATGACCGGATCAGAGTCTTGAGCTTCTGAGAGCTCTTTTAAGCTCAACTGCTCCAGTGGACTCATTTCAATCTGAGTAAGACCAGCATACACAGCAGGAATGGCGCCAGGCGAAACACCTAGCTGGTCAACGAATCTGGTGGTGTGTTGGTGGAAACCACCTGTACTGACCCTACGACATAGGGCTTTGATGCCAGAGGGAGGTATATCCACCCACCCATCTCCTGTCTCTTGCAGACTCCTGGACAGTAAGTCAGCGTCAATATTTTCCCGGCCGGGCTTGTAGCGAATGCTGAAGTCGTAGGTGGAGAGCGCCGCTAACCACCGGTGGCCTGTCGCGTTCAACCTGGCAGTCGTCAAGACGTAGGTAAGGGGATTATTGTCCGTTCTTACCGTAAACTTCGCGCCATACAAATAGTCATGGAACTTATCAACGACCGCCCATTTTAGAGCTAGAAATTCTAGCTGATGGACTGGATAGTTCCGCTCGGCTTGACTCAACTTGCGACTGGCAAAGGCAACTGGACGGAGCCCTTCTGGGTACTCTTGGTTAAGCACAGCTCCCAGCCCATTTAGACTTGCGTCTACATGCAGGATGTAAGGTTTAGCCGGGTCAGCGAAGGCCAAGACCGGTGCATGTGTGAGCTTGTGAACGATGTTCTGAAAGGCTTCATCGCAAGCTGGAGTCCAACGACTACCAAAAGGCTCAGAAACATGGAAGTAAGTCTCTTTCTTTCCTTTGATGACCTCCTTCCTGCTCCGCTGTGCAGGAGGATAGCCTTTGGTCAGTTCGGTGAGTGGGCGGACGATGGATGAATAGCTCTCAATGAACCGCCGATAGTACCCACAAAATCCTAAAAAGGATCTCAGGGACTTTAAGTCGGTGGGTTTCTTCCAATGGGTCACAGCCCTCACTTTCTCGGGGTCAGTGGCAACTCCAGAGGCCGAAACAATGTGCCCTAAGAACTTCACCTGAGGCTGGCAAAATTGACACTTGTCAATGGAAAGTTTGAGGCCACATTCCTCCAACCGATCCAGAACCTTTAATAGTCGCTCCTCGTGCTCCTCTAGGGTCCTGCCAAAAACAATAAGATCATCAAGGTACACGAGAACTTGTATCAGGTTCATATCTCCGACGGCTTTCTCCATTAACCTTTGAAAGGTTGCAGGAGCGCCGGTGATACCTTGAGGCATTCTCTCAAACTGAAAGAAGCCGAGAGGACAGATAAAAGCTGTTTTTTCTTTATCTGCCTCAGACATTTCCACTTGGTAATATCCACTTCTCAAATCCAATACAGAGAACCATTTGCTCCCTGTCAAACAGTCCAGTGCATCATCTATGCGCGGCATAGTATACTGATCTGGAACGGTTCTAGAATTCAGCAGACGATAGTCAATGCACATTCGCACTTTGCCACTCTTTTTTCGCACAATGACAATCGGAGACACATACGGACTCCGCGACTCTTTGATTATTCCTGCTGCCAACAACTCTTGAAGATGGCGGCGAACATCTTCAATGTCCGCTGGGGCGATCCGGCGGGATCTCTCCCTGAACGGCCTAGTGTCTCGCAGCCTTATGTGATGAGTTACACCTTTTGCTAGACCGACGTCCCACTCTTCCAACGAGAAGACATTAGCTCTCCCGGCTAGCTTTGTGGCTAACCTGGCTTTCCACACCTCAGGTATGGGAGAATCCCCAAAGTTAAACAGCTCAGGATCAATGGACTTCTCGTGGACTGAGGTCTTCTTTAACTCAGTGACTGTGTCTACCAAGTACACTTGGGCGAGTACTGTGCCAGTAGGGACAGCAGTCTCCTTTTGGGACTCATTTCTTAGCAGAAGTTTGAAACCATTTGTATCCATAGCAGATGCTGACAGTACAACAGGTGGAACCAGTACACCAGCTGGGAGGTTTGCAGTTTCACCTACCTCAACCATCAGGATACTTTTTTCCAGGGGCTGCTGCTGCTCCACTTTACAGACAGCATAGCGCTCTCCCCCTGGGGGAATGGTGAGAGATCCGGGGCCTTGCCACTTCACTTGACCAACCACGCCCAGTGGTGAGACGCTAGGTGATGAGAGGTGTTCTGGTGGGAGAGTTTCTATCCTCAGTGAATGAACCTCATCCTTGCCTTTAAACTCTCCACAGTGTGTAAGCAAAGAATGCAGTTTCTTTGAGTTTGTGCCAATGATAGCGGGAACTGGGTCTGGACTCTTTGGGTCGGGGCATACTAGAGCCAAGATAGAGACTGCCTCTTCAGCTCCCTCAGTGTTAGGGGGAAACCCCAACTCAACAGCCACATACCCCTTGTATGGGTAAGTAGAGTCACTCAGGCCCCATATGGCGAGGTCTGTGAGCGGAAGGATGGGTACATTGGGGAGGTAACGAGAGTACCAGCTCTCAAAAATGATGGTAACTCGAGAACCACTGTCTAACAGGGCTCTACATGGCTGCCCTTCAATGGTCACATTGGCCATCATGGATGGACCGACCAGCCCTTCTGGCAAACCACTGAGTGAAGGTGTATGCACTGAGCTCTTCCTGACTGAACCAACCCCTTTAGACTCAGCAGAGCCTTTTGAAGCCCCCTTCTCTTCTTTGTTTTTGCGCAACGCTCCGAGTAGTCTCTGGATTACTTTAGCTGTGTTCTCTGGGGCTACGCAGTGAGTGGCGATATGGCCGTTCTCGCCACACCGGTAACAGAAGAAACTGTCAGGATCTTTTGCAGTGTATGGTTTTGAAGCTTTGCTGTATCTAGCTCCCCCATCTTTCCTTTTTGTGTCGGCTGAGGTCGCACCATGTGATACAGACATGACAGTTAACTGGTATTGTAACTGTTGCACTTGCTGCTTTAACTGCTGGACTTCACTTTCTGTTGCAGTATCTGTACTTTTCTTGGTTGGTTTTTGCGTTAGCTCAGCTTGTGTGTCTTGTCGCTTGTGTATTAGCTCTTTAAGCTGAGAGCGTAGCTCTTTAATCTCTGTTTTTAATTCTTGAACTTCGGTTGATTTGGTTTTTGTCTCATCACCAACTTTAACTTGTCTCACTGTGGTGTTTAACTTACGTCGTGCTGTCTCATATTCTTCCTCCTCCCGGATCTCATTCAGGAGCTTCAGGAAGGTAGGGGGTTTCTCCTTCCGTTCCCTTAGTCTCAGCTGTAGAAGCATGATGTCAGACTCAGCAGCGCCCCTTATGAGTTGGTCGATGCGTGCACGATCAGCTCTGTGACTCGGGAGACCTTCTCTCTGCACCACTTTGGTCAGTGAGCGTTCCAACCTCCTCAGGAAGTCTGACAGCTTTTCTCCTCTCTGTTGGTGGAGACTCCTGAAAGCAAAATACAAATCTTCACCAGATTCAGGAGTTCCGAATGCACTTTCTATAGCTTCTACATAGCACTCAGGGCTAGCATCAGGATCATTTAGCCGCACAGCTTGGATGATTTCAAGAGCAGGCCCCTTTAAGCTCTCTACTATTCGCTTTCGCTTCTCTCTGGCAGAACAGTCACACTCTTCAATCATCAGGCGAGCCTGCTCGAGCCAGTGTTCAACACTCTCCTCACCTGCTGGTGTGGGGAGATGACCAGAGAACGTCCGAAGACGTCTGAATGCATTGTTCTCACTGGTAGGTCTCATTGTTTTTTCTAACAGATCTCCAACTGCACGTATGATCGATTCAGGTGAATTACCCTGTGGAACATCTGTAGACAGCATGCATTGAACATCATTAACTGATTTTCCCTCCTCTTTCATTAGCTTGTTTAGCTTGGCTAGGAAGTCATCAGCCGGACTCTCGGATTCAACAAAGAGGGATAGCCTCCAAGCATGACCTCCATCCAATGTCTGAAGTTGGGGTGGTATGCGGTCTGGATGAACATCTTGACGACATTCACAAAGCACTAGACTATGGCCAGTCTTAACGTCTAGTATTGTATCTCTTACTTTCACTTTTCCAAAAGCTTTCACTGTCTCAGCAGTCTCTTCAATGGCTGAATGGTCAGTGTCATTAGGAACATCATGCAGTACAAAGGCCCGGTTTGGGTCTATGCCTGCCTCACTACACCAGCTACTAAGCTCAGGTGCTGGCTGAGAAACTGTCTGAGCAGTGGTCAGACTAGTCGTCGGAGTAGTCGTCTGAGTAGTCATTGCTCTAGCCTACTACTGGTGTGTAGCTGTGTAAGACTAAAAGCGAAATGCACCTTTAACGGGCAAAACTGAAAAGATTAAGCATGGGAATATCCCAGCAGTGCCTCCAAATTGTGTAACACCCGTCTCATTCACCTATGGGGCGGGGCCTGGGTTAAACTTATGACTTATGATATTCCCTTTTGTTGTTATGCTTAGTAAATAAAATATGACTTGACTAAATGAAAAACACACACACACTAGCACTTTAAATGTAAATACTTTTTTAGTTAGAAAAATGATTTAGTTCAAAATAAAGAAAATAAAAAATATGCAATAATCACTTGGGTTCAGTGACAATAAAATTAATAATCAACATATATTGTACCCGTTTTAAAACACTTTAAATGCTGGAAATCACTGGTTATTCTCACCAAATATCACAAAAAACATAGAGCAAGCAAATAATGCAAATGGCCCACACACGCTTAAACACACACACACCACAGTCCGTAACAGTCTGGGAAAGCTAGGCTAACACCCTGTTGCAGGCCTGTTTCGTTGCTCGTGTGCGGTGAGGCCCAAAACACACTGGCCGCTTCGCTCTCTGAAAGCAAAAATAAAAGGCACGTGCAAATCACAGTTTACTCACGACTACCAACCACAGTCCATACGCTCCTGACAGTCCGTGGGAAACGAGGGTAGGGGGGATGGCGGCTCACCGGCAGGTGCAGCCGAGACTCACAGTCCGCTCGTAGCGATTCAGTCCGACCGGCTCTCGTCCACAACAGAGGGCGAAGATCCTCTCAACCAGGGCTAAAAAAGACTACGTTATCTGGTAACAGTTTGTACACCGTAAAACAACAACTTTTAGCTTCTTAAAAAGTTTCAACTTCGACGCGGTTGGGCTAACTCGCGTCTCTCCATCTTTCTTTTCGCGCACAACCTAAACTAAAACCCCGTCCACTCACGTCAGACTGCTCACACGATTGGCCGGAGTCTCTGAGCTCTGCACAAACCAATCACAGTAAAACATTTCTGATTGACACCTCGTAAACAAATAACATTGTGCAAATAAAATAATAACGTAAATAGACTTAGAAAAAACCTGTCTCAACTGAATTTACTCTTTTTTCTTTTATCTGCTACGACATAAGAGAAGATGAACTTATACCTTTTTAACACATACTTCTGGTAGCTTTTTTAACCATGTTTATGCATTTTTAAACACATTAATATACAATCAACTTTCCATGAATCATTAATATGTACATTATATTATTATCAACATGTAAATAGACCCATTACTTTTAGCAAGGGCTACACATATATATATAGTGTTTACATGTAAAAACAAACAGATTGAAACACAGGCAGACACACACACACACACACACACACACACACACACACATATACTGTCTCTGGCACACAAATGTGCACATGCCCAGTTTGTTTATCCACTGTCATTGCTCTTCTGAAGTGTTAGCCTCACTGACTCTCTGACCACAGACTGATAGCATTAATAATTCACCAACTTGATCTCTTCAGCCAGGGTTGTAAACACACACACACACGCACACACACATAAAATCAAGACCAACAACAACAAAATGCTCTTGAATTCCCCAGAGTCATTTAAAGCCACTTCTGACGCTATTGAGCAAAAAGCAAAAGGAAGTGAAGAAGGCAGAAAGCTCAGCTGCCTCCACTTCGTCACATGAATGAGTGGATGGAATAAGTGAAAGGCAGACTGCAGGGGCCGCTCTCACAAAGGTAAGTGTGTTTGCAAGCAACTTTGAGCTTATATCCCTGACTTTCAAGTCTCACGGGGCTGGCTCAGGTTAAACCAGAACAGATCGCCATGGTAACCTACACAGCGGCAGAATTAGTGATTTGCCCTCGGCATCAAAGATCATTATTATTAATGAATGTTATTATATCGCACCTGCTGTGACATGTCAACATGTTTGTGAAGAAGGTCAGTCACATTCATGCTGTGGAGTTGGGTGATAATTTTTATGTTCTTGTGTTCTGCTCTTGACAATTGAAAATCTTTTTGGCAAGAAAGAAAGGGGTCTCTGGTCTCCAACTCACTGGATTCATCTATCCAATACAAATGAATCAAATTATGTGCAACTGCAGCTCTGTCTTTGGGCGCCCCTGTGGTCTCTGCATCGATTATCCAGCCTAGAACTGTATTCTGCAACTAACATTTCTCTCTCTTTGTTTTCGTCCAGTGGGTCGGACAGGGAGCGACGGGAAGTGGAAGCCAAGGAGGATCCACCAATTCCCTGAAAACACCGCCATCACCATGACCACACACACACACACGCACACACACACACACACACACATACACACACACACACACACACAGAGCCTCAAACTGGTAGAATGATGACTGATGGACCTGTTAAAACATACAGTACAAAGTGTGACTAACAAGCGACTGCAGTCGTAACATCAGCTATTCTCAAACTGACGTGTCTTTAGATTTAACTAGCAAACGTTAATCCCAACTTCTTACTCCTTCACAACCAAAAAACACTTAATGACATTCCAAGTGAGCTACAACGGTACTTTATCATTTTGAGTTGTATGTAACTGATTGAGATTATCTAACAGATCAAGCCTTTTCTTTTCTTTTCTTTTCTTTTCTTTTCTTTTCTTTTCTTCCCTTTTTTCTTCGAATCACACGATGTGGACCAAAATCATTCCTTGTTAGGCGAATGTGTGAAGCTGTAACTGTCGTCATAGTCGCAGCACTATTATTTGCTCTACGGTGAGCGTCAGAGCGGTGAGAGTTTCAGAAATGACGGCAAAAAAACATTCCTGTTCAGATCAACGAAGATTCAGCTCCTTTGAACACTCGCAGACATGAACAAATTTTTTCTTAGTGTAAATCTTAGTTTTACTTTATGGGTGACTTTCTCATAGAACACTTCCTGTAAAGATGTAAACTGAAGAAAACGCTCTTCATGAATGTGTAAAAGCAGCTGGCAGAAAGAACAAAGTGTTTTTATTTTACTGCATGTTAAATTGTCATACTTTGTTAACAGGGTGTGGTCGAAATAAAGAAAATGTAAGCATCATATTTGTCATCGGTGTTGAAATTGGCATCTTTTTTTTTTTTTTTACCAGGCAAAAGGTCAAACCACTGACCTCTCTGAAGGCAGCATCATTGCTAATGGCTAAGTATGACAGCTAATTATTCTCACTGATATTGTTGGTCTTTTACGTTAGAGGATAATTCCAGTCTATGGCAACATGGACATCTTGTAGTTTTGACTCATCATTCCTATTTGTAATTTGTAAGATAAGTAGTAATGTGATGTGAAACTGAGGCTTTTAGGGACCCTGGAAGAGTCAGTGTTACCACAAATGATAGAAATGATGGCCAAAACTTTTAAAATTATGATTTATCCTTTAACGATAAAGCTTTAGATGCAGTCCAGAAAGATGCATAGTTTTCAGAAAGCCTTGTTGTGTGGCCAACATCACTCCTATCACACCTTGTGCCTTTTCGATCGAGGGACTTGTCACTGCAGAAGGCTCCCATGAGGGGAAGATGTCCAACAAATAATGAAAGTGATCACTCAGACTCATGCTGCCATTAGTGACTGGTCGTTCCTTTGCCATGACATTAGTATATAAATACAACACATTACACACACTTGCAGCAGCCCTGTCCTGCTGCAAGGGGGACCATGCTTTTTGTCTTTAATTTAGACCATACCCTGTAGTTGTTTTTAATAAGTCAGTGTTTGTTTTTTAGAAAAATTCAAATTAATGCCCGTATTGTTTATGTCTTTGTATTGGACACTGTCACAAATAACAATGGCAATTTCTTCTGTGTTTGTAGGTACAATGCATGCGTCATTTTTCTGTGACTCATTTTTAAATCTCTTTTTTTGTTGTGAGATACTAATCATATTGTAAAACACAAGATGTACTATGAAACTAAGGCAGACTGTGTAAATTGTCCATTCAGATGTTATTAATAAATATTTCTATATATATATAAATATATAGCATGGGTTGGTTTGTGGGTATGTGTACGATAGAAACAGAAAACATGTTTTTAAGAGTGAGACAGAGAGGGAGATTACAGTAAACACACACAGACACACACACACACACACACACACACACACACACACACACACACACAAAATATGCATTTATGTATGATGTTTTTTTCCATAAAATTTTTTAAATAATAATTACCTTGTTAATTAAAAATTCTACTCCCAGTTTAACTGCTGGACACAGAATGTCTCCTATTTAAATCAATGTTCACACGACGTGAGGAACTTTCTCCCTTCAGCAGATGCAAAAACATATCTATTTATGAATGTTGCAGACATGGTGCAGTATTTAATATGTCATGGTCACTCAGTGAATCTAAATACTGAATCTTCTTTTAGCTTTGTTTTGGTCTACACCACCATCATCCTGAGCAGAATATTTAGTTCTTCTAGCTGTGAAATGCTCCACCAGCTAAGATCATTTACTTAGAAAGGATTACTGTAATACAACAATGTAAAAATACTCAATTACAAGTCAAAGTCCTGCATGAAAAATCCTACGTATGTACATAAGTATTATCAGCTTGATGCAGTAACAGTAGTGGTATTATTATATATGACATCATTAGACTATGAATACTAAAGTATCAGTGTTAGAGCAGCATGTTACTGTTGTAGCTTCTGGAGGTGGAGTTTAAGTCCAGTGGTTCCCAACCTATGGGTCAGACCCCTTCAAAGGGTCATGAGATAAATCTGAAGGGTCATGAAGTTCTGATACACAAATCTGTTTCCAGTTTTTGGACTTTTGGACATTGTTTATATTAGTTTATATTAGATCTCTCAGCTCCCAGTGGTGGGCAAAATGTATTAAGCTGGTGGCGGTTATTGCTTTTTTTATTTTTTATTTTTGCAATGCACCGTTCATGCCCTCAAACATCTGCACGCTCCCACCATCGCTCCCTCATCCATGTGCTTTTGCAGGGGTCTCATTTCTAGTCTCTCAGATGCAGTTTTACCAGCAGCTGCAGTGCAAGCTCGCAGCTGCAATTATAACATCATCAAGATTCTTTAGGCAGCATCCACATTTTCTTCTTTGGTTAACTGTTTCCACAGTGACACAAGATAAGCTTATCCTTTTTTTTAGGATGTTGGATGGTTATAGATGTGTTTCTCTAAAACAAGGCTTTGTGTGGGATTTAGGGTTTATGGCATCCCCTGCTACCTAACCTGTAACTGTTGCTGGTAATAGAGGGCACAAGTTGGTCAGTTAATTGTAAATGCAGGTCATTTTAAACAGCTGAAAAAAAAATACTCATACTGTCCAAATTAGACTGCACAATTAATAAAATAGCATCACGACTTTAACCAATTAATTAGACTAGATCTGCAGCGTTATTGGTGCTCTACATTGTATTGTATTGCATCAAATCAAGCCAAAACTGGCAGGAATTTGCTATCAGCACAATTTGATGACCAGTGTGTGTTTCACACGCTGCTGCAGCTGCAGGCTTAAGCAACCCGAGGTAACTGAGTTACAGCTCATTAGTGCAGCACTCAAGTTATATGACAGCATATACTTACGCATAGCTCATTACTGAAATGATTTGATTTTCACCAAATCTATGTTATGTTTGTTTATATCACGTGATCTGATGGTGAACATCATGATGATTAATACAATTAATCTTGATAATCAGTTAATAGCTGAGGAGTACGAACAACGGCAAAAATAATATTGCCAAAGCATCAACAACAAATGAAACTAAATAAATACAATTCCTAACTCACTCTGAACTTACTCGTATACTTCAGTTCAGTTATTTGTAGCACTGCAGTACACTTCTTATACAGAACAAAGGGTCCTGCTGCTAAGATACACACTGGCGAATGCTTCATCTAATTTAATTTTCATTTAAAAATTTAATCAGGTGGCATACAGAGAAGTAACAGCATGATAACAATGCTGCAGATTCCAGAGGAAAAGTTAAAATCGTGGCTATATGCTATATGCAGACTGCATGCTATATGCAGTCAAACCTTCTGACACGCACTCAAACATGTGATGCCTGCACTGTATGCTGGTGAACCATCTTCACAGTCTATAACAATAGATCTATCTATCTATTCACACTCTGAGAGCTGCTGAAGGGACACTTTGCTGTTTGACCTGTAATAACCCACTCCGCAGCTGTTATTTTGTCCCTGTGGAATATTCTTTTCTACCCCGGTGAAGCAAAAAAGAAGAATATTTTAAAGCCATTCAACAAGATTCCCCTTGTTTTGTGGTTGAAAGTATGACAATGCAGGGAAGACAGGAACAAGAGTGAAAAAGGCGGGAGATAGCTGAGCCAACAGCAAGACTATAAAGCCGCAGTGATGTGGAGTCTGAGTGATGTCTGGCAGGATATTCTGTCTGAGGCTCTCTGTGTTGCTAATACAATGCAGGTGACGCTTTAATTTCACAGCGTACGAAAGGCTCCAAGGGACCTGAAAAGTGTTTCCACGACGAGACTGCAACAACAAAAAAACAACAACTAAGTAGTCAGAAAGCTGACGCGGTATTTATGCTACAACATTAGACATCAGTCCTTTAGATTCAGTTTCAAGCCACAGATCGCAGAGAAATCTGCCTCGTTTACAAATTAAGGGACATTAGTGAAGACAAAGTGCATCTGGGATGTAATTCAACTTGTCGACTAGAGCTGATACAACGGTGAAGCATCTCCACCCTGCATGTTTGGCCAGTTTGTCCACCTTATTTATCCCCGTTGAGCTCTCAAAGGCGATTAGCAGAAAGCTGCTGCCAAGCACTTTTGCAACAATGTGTATTTCTCTCTGTGGATATTTTTGCACTTTTCTTGTCGTGCCCGCTGTGGTCGCTCAGAGCGAGATGAGACTCACCTGTAACCCAAAAATGTCTCATGATAGGTTGAGCTGCTGTTTCAATGAGCCTCTGTTGTCGAGGAAAACTTAGAAACTTAGAAATCTGTGCACTCGCTTCAGCTCTGTGGTCTTCATGCTATCTCGGATCTTTCCTGTGTGCAACAAATTACACATTTATCAAATTACAACGTCGGCTGTTAGTGCGGTGGGGTATGATTGAAAGAGCGGGCTGCAGAGAAGTATGTCCTCAGCATGAACGCTGTCAGCTACAGTTTTCCTGTTGGTAATTCTGCTTATGCAGACGTGTAGGTGTTTAGCTATGGGTTAATTTGAATACACACCCACACACTGTTGCTTTCTGCTGCTCTCCCGTTTTAACAGATTGCTAAGGAGATCACATCCAACCGAAGACAGCCAGTTGTTTTTTCAGGTGTGTGTGTGTGTGTGTGTGTGTGTAACCTTCTCGTCTCAATTGGTCCCCCCAGGCTCCATGTTGATGGTCAACTTGGAGGCTTGAATAAGAGTTCAAATAAACGTCAAGCAGCAGTGTTAACAGATGGTAATGCTGCCAAAGAGGGATGAGTGAATGAATGATTATTTGTATGTGTGTGTATGTTGTCATAATATATTCCGCAAATCCCCTTAATGTAAATCATTGATGATTTTACGGCGAAGACTTGGTTTAAAGTTAAGGGAGTTTAATGGTTAGGGTTATGTGGTGGTTATGGTTAAAATAAGGATAAGGAAATGTATGTGAAAGTGTAATATCTGGAGAGATGGAAACCCTACGTGTGTGTGTGCGTGTGTGTGTGTGTGTTTGATCTCAGAAAGAACAAAGAAAGAGAGGGAAGGGCTTGAGAGAGATCATCCCACCAGTAAGAAGCACTTAGTTCAAAGAGCAGCAAATGAGGTCACTTAGTCTGCAACCACACTACCACCAATGGGATTCCATCAAGCTTTAACTGCGATACACACAAACATGTACACACACACACACACACACACGTACTGAAATTGCTCAGACATGCAGCTAATGGTGCCACGATGGAGATCTTCTTCCTGTCACTGAGCAGTTAGTTACTGACTTGTTTGTGGGGGGAAAAAAGGACATAAACATGAACTGGATGCACTAAAGTAACACTAAAACACACCGATACTGAACATGAACTGAATGTACGGACATTCAAGAGCGCAACGTGTTGGTAGCATCCTGCTGTGAAATAAGTAATTAAAGGTTGATTCTGGGGTTCACACATGCATTTGTACGTATAATATGAGATGCTGATTTTCCTTCCTCAAAGACACGGAGCAACATTAGCTTTTATTTGGATGTGTCTGATTAATTTAAGTCCAATACTCACTTTCCCTTTAGCTTTGTTTCCCTTTAGTATATACAGTACTGTTATGATGTCAGATGTCGATATTAAACATGGAACCTGCTATGAACGCTTCAAATTGTTAATTTGAGTAGAGAGATGTTTATTTACGTAGACTTCAGAGCTGCAAAGAGCCTGTCAAGTCAAATGTCAAAGGTCATTTATTACATTATTAGTAGCCAATGTCTCTCTTTGGCAGTGCCAATCATTTATATCAATACGTGTGAGGCGTTGCTAGTATATGCAATCAGCCAGTACGAAGAGGGAAAGAGAATGTGTTCCATCAGCCAGAAATGCAGAAAAATATGATATTGAATGATGGTATTAACCTTTCTGAAAAATGCCCAAAAACCTGGACATTGTTGTTATAAAGCCTCAAAGTCATTATAAGGAGGAGTTGAGAGGTTGACAGGAAACAAGAGACCACTTACCCATCTACAGACCGTAACCATGAACACACTCGTTCCCTAACCTTCACTAATTATTCTAACCCAAGTCATAATCTCTTTCTCTAACCCTAACCGCGTTGTTTTGGTGCCTAAATCGAGCCAAACCTCAACCGAAGCAAAGCCGTCAGATCAGAAAACACTTATATGGGTCGATTTTAAAGGGCGATGACAAACTCTGCGTTGCGATTTAGTTTTGAGGACTTGTTGATCGTAAAGCAGATCGGGCAGAGTTCAGGTCTCCAATATGACAGTATAGCTTATATCTGATCTGCTTAAAAATGCAGAGTAACTCCAGTCAACACTTTGAGGCTGGATTCAATCTGCCTTTCATTTACAAAAGTATGAAAATCCTACAATAGATGCACATAAAAATGATTTCCTAACTGCCCTGCAACACTTCTCTCTCACTGTATTCATTTAATAGGGGAATCAATGAGGCATAATACCTTTCATCAACAGTAAAGGTCACAAATACTTTGTATTCATTGTGCAAAACTGTGAATAGTAATGGCAAAGCAACAATAGCTTGTCTTCTAGAGCCTCACTTGACTATTCACTATCACACACAACACAGGCCTGATTCTCTACCCACTGTTCATCCTGCTACTGAACGGACACACTGAGTCTCTAATATAAAACTCTAATATAACCGATGAATCATTTACATATCCATTAGTCTATACATTGATGTACAGCAGATAAATCCTTTATGGTTGTGATTAGGCGGTGTGTATGTGTACTTTTAGACTGTGACATGAAAAGCGTCGAGAATATATTGATTTATGTAGATAAGACCATGAATATTTCACAGCTGCTGGCAAATGAGAGCGCCGCTGTAGACTTTGAGCTCTCAGCCGCTTTCAGCTGTGTCCACCAGAGCTGGCAAACGCAGCTACATAAAGCTGAACCCATAGGGACCGGCTGACTGACTGACAACAGAGAGCATGCTGGGAAGGAACCCCTGAATAAAACACAGACTTCAAGAAATCCTTTGCTGTACCAGAGGTTCAAAAGTGCTGCATATTTACTGTACATGTGTGTGTATGCATAGACCAGCCGAATCTTATAACATGTTAGTACGTGCTGGAAAACTGAGCTGGATTACAAATGCTCCAAACCTCCAACAGCTGTAAACAGTAATGTCCCGCTGCTATGTGAGGGTGCTGAAGTGCAAAACTGCCCAACAGCGCTTTAAAAAAACAAAAAAACATAAACCCAATCTCTGGTGTTTTTATAGGTAGAATAAAGATGGATGATAAAGCACAGAGACCTCATGTAACCTCATTACTGTGAAAGCTTTTTTTCAAAGAAACCAAACCCTAGATCTAGGGCCTAGATAATGGCTGAGATTAATGAAACAAAAAAAAGACAAAACTTTATTATTACTATATTAAACGATATGTGAGGCTCTTTGGTCGCACTATAACCAGATACACAATGTCTTGTTGAACATGTTGAAGGAGTTGTACACAGATCTCTGGCTGCAGTGTTTGGACTCTGTCTTCATGTTTATCCATCATATCCCCGTCCCTTCTCCATCTCACACACACACACACACACACACACACACACACACACACACACACACACACACACACACACACACACACACACACACACACACACACACACACACACACACACACACACACACACACACACACACACACACCGTACTCTATTTGCATATACATTTGTAATTTTAGCTATTTTGTAACTCCTCATCACGTCTAAAGAGGGGTGTTGATCCCATGGGTCATTTTCTTTCTGATTCCGGCCTTTGTATTCCCTTAAAAGGTCCCAGTAATGCAGTTTAGTATGCAGAGGCAGCAATGCATTATCCCCGGGACAACAGGAAATAGAGGTCATATTTGAAGGAAGTACACATACAACTGGAGGAAAAAAAAAAAAAAGATGAGAGAGGGAGAGGAGCACAGAGCATTTCCTCTTTATCACGACATGTTATGTAACACTTACCTCATTATGAGCCTTTTAGAATCATGTATACCAGCGAGGAATAAACAGATATTGGATAACAGAGGCTGTAGGCTTCCCTAAAGGATAATTCATGTTCTGGATGATGTCCTGAGCTTGAGTCTAGCACCACCAAGAGGCCAAAGTTTGCCCTGAACCATGACCCGCTCAAGTGCCTTTAGAGTAGTGGATACAATAAGGGATAACACAATGAAGGTTTCTGTGGCTTGAGCTGTCTTTCCCCCAAGCTAACCGCTATTTAAATTGATTGTGAATTTTAGTGCTTTCAGGTACTGATTTTTTGGCAAATTAGGGTCTACTGAAAACACGAGAGTCACACATTACCTCACAGTTATCACAAAACGTGAGCAAACACAGAGCAACGTTAGCATTTGTTGAGTCATTTTTCTGTAAATAAATCTAAGTCCAATATTCACTCTGTGTTTACTCTCACTGCTAAAATGTTCCATCAAACATTCACCGACTTTGTCTGCTATTAGTTTCTGAGGGAGAATGAACCAAAACCATGTGCTGAAAGATGCTAAAAAGCTGTGGAAAGTCACAAAGATCGCTTGATAACACTGTGATCCATTTAACTCCCAGAAGTTAGAAGTGGATTAAGCTGCATGTGTGTTTCTATACACATTTTCTGGGGCAGGACAGGTTGATTAATAAATAACAAATAACTGAAATACAAAAAAAAAAAAACAGGTTTACAGTTGGAAATGAAAAGGCAGCCCAAATGAGTCAAAAAGGGCCAATCACAAACAAGTAGAAGGTCAAAAACACAGGTAACAAAAAAGAAAGCGGGAAATCAAGGACAGGTAAGCCACACAGACAGGCTGGAAGTGAATAGAGGGTGGAGGACCCATATATATAAGCTTCTGGGGGCTGATGAGATAATGAGCTGCAGGTGAGGATAATTGAGGAGTAACAACAGGTGAGCAGGTGGGTGTAGAAACCAGGAGGAGGAGAAAGTCTGAGGGCATCTAATGGCAAAACCAGAGGCAGAATGGGCAAAGATAACAATGTAAACATATATAGAGCGACTGTGAATGCTGCCGTGGCCTCCAGTCCCCGTGAAAGAGCACATTACAAACCTTGTTAGTGTTTCAAAGAGTAACATTTTGGAAAGAGTATGATCAAGTACAAAACACGAGGAAGGTGAGCAGAAACTGCACTCCTTTATGTTGTAGCAGGCCTTTACCACCAGAGGGCAGAGCAGGACAGATAACACCAAACACAGGGAGCAGCGCAGGTGTGGAGGGAAAAGCAGGCTGGCCAGGGATCCAGATACATATAGTAAAAACACAGAGTCTAGACACAACCAGGACAGAGTGAATATGACAGCAAAGCCTTTACAGAGCGTTCATCCAGTATACAACACCTCACAGTCACTATGGAGTCATAAATGGCTTTGGTTTAGTTTAACAGTGTATTTTATAAACCCATAAACTTTTTTTTTTTTTTAATGGATGTCTCATCTTAAAGTCGGTACCCAAAATTCAGTAAAAGTTGACAACAACTCTCCCAGTCGTTACGTTACACACCCGGTACATTTTAAAAGTGTCCATTAAACGTAGCTCTTGTGGTCTTTCTGCTTTATTTAATTGGACATTGCTTTGGAAGAATTTGACTCCCTTTTTTAAGAGTCTGTGACGCTTATAATGTCACTTTATTTTTCAGTTATTGAATTTCTCATTTAGAGGCAACAATGTACAGCACGGTGAGTGTGGCGTGTGCCTTGTGCTCCTATAAACCACTTTCTAGACTTTTAGTGTCACGTGACGCTGTTTCCGAAGCTAATTTTTCCCAGCATACACCATTCGGTATCTTGTTTGAACAACAGAAGTCTTTGGGGGTTAAAGAGTTTAAATTATTGAGTATCTAAAGTTGAAATCATTCCTCCACTGCTCGAGGACGCATATCCTCAGATAAACTCTTTGAGTCTTTAAGGGAAACGGATTGCAGGCATTATCATGGGAACTGTCGCAAAGTGCTTCAATCTGATATTCTGTTTGAAGTTGAAAGCACGGCTAATTGTTACGCTTACTGCATGAGCTGAAATACCATGCCCACAACCCAACCGCTGCAAAAACATCATTCAATATTGATCGTATTGTACTTTATCTAGCATTTATTATTCATGAGCATCCTTTTACTCTCTTGATATGTGGGCTGATTGCTCTTGCAGTCTCATTGTATGCCACAATTCACTTGAAACACTTAAACAGGCAGCTGAGTTGATGAGGTGCAACATCTAAAGACTTTAAGGCCAACAGGTTTATTAGATTTACTAAGTGATGTAAAGTTAGACTTGAAAGGTTCGCAATTTATTTTGAAGTCTCTTTTTAAAACAACAGTCAGGTGTAATGCATTTTATAGGTTGATCCGAAACTTATATGAGGCTTCAACAGTCTGAGTTAGTCATATATTTATTCATATATGACACATTTACAGTCTGTTTAGGATAAAATTCACTCTGTGTTTCCTCAACAGGACGTAGAGTAAGAAAAAGAGGGACTTTGGCTTGATGCAAGTGCAACAACACACTGCTGGAGCGTCCCTTTAAAAAAAAAATATATATATTAATTTTGTATCATGAATTTAACCTGCCTATTGATTCATAGTAATGTCTGGAAAATGTTAGAGACATTTATCTGTCTCCATCTAGTGGAGTGATATTGTAATAATACCACCGTGGTCTGAGGAAGCTGTTTTCAAAAGGCCAAACCATCCGTCAATAAGGGGATTACTTTCATCCAGCAAACAAAAAAAAAGAAAAGAAAAGAAATGTCAATGCACAGTTTTACCTGGTTTAATGATCTTTGTTGACATTAGTTTTACTTCCTTGTTGTCTAGTTTTACAAATGAAAAGTCAGCTGACAGTATCTGAGGTCTCCTGGACCCCAAACAGAACAAATCCGGTTCAGAGACGTCATGGTTTTAACATTTACATTGTCTTTTATTGTAAAGGTGGTTTCTTACAAAATAGTCACGTTATACAGAAGCAAAGAAAGAGGCCTGAAAAAAAAAAAAAAAAAAAAAAAAGTGACAGCAGGAAAGTCAAGAGAGACAAAAAAATAAAATAAAATAAAAACCCTACAACACAATCTGCTAAGGAATAAAACAAAAAGATTTTACAGATCATTTTATCATGGCAACACAAAGGAAGGCACAATAATGATAATAATAAAAACAAACATGGGAATAAAGTGTGTTGTAACCAAGGCCTCAGTAATAACAGCCTGTATGTTGAGCTGGTGGAATGTTTTCTACTCGTCTCTTTTTCACTGCGAACGCTGCGGCGGCGCAGCACGTGTGTAAGACGTGACACTGAACTCCATCTCTGTGTGTTTGTGGGAACCGACAAAGGCAGACAGTTGTTTAGCTACCTGTTTTTTTTGTTTTTTTTTTTGTTTTTTTTAAGACAACAACTACGGTGGATAAAGCGTAATGTGCAACCAAAAATAATCATCTTTGCAACATGCTAAAATAAAGTCTTCGGGCAGAGTGAGAGCTATCGCAGGTTTAATGCTACATCAGCTGAGACGACAGATAAACAGCAGTACAGTATAGAAAGACTAATTTAAACAGTATAAAACATCTCCATTTAAATGTATCTGTTTATTGGGGAAAGTGTTTTTTTTTGTTTGTTTTTTAGTAATTACATAGAAGTGTCATTTATAAGTGTTGGTTAGATAGTAGATATACAGTACATCCATGAGTCTTGACAGACTTCCTGTGTTAACGTCTATGTCTTGCAAAAAAGAAAAAAGAAAAAAAGGAAAGAATCCTACATCTTCATTTTAGCCTGTTTTTCTTATTTTCTCAAGTGAGTAACAGTTGCCAACTTACAATATGTCATTGAAGGTAATGAAGTTATTCAGATTTTCTGATGTTATTCTTCAGGTTGCTTCGTTGTAGAGCAACAAGAGGTGCGATACAAAATGAATCTTTCAGCATATCCTCTTAAAAGAGGTCTCGTTTGACTTTTTAGAAAACATGCATGTTACTTTCCTGCTAAAAGTTAGATAATTGAAATCATTCTAATGTTTGTGCGCTAAAAATTAATCGAGAGCCAGCAGGCGGTTAGCTTAGCAAAAAGACTTGAAACAGGAGGAAACCGCAAGCCTTTGGAGTTCCGTAGAGATGAAACACATGAGATCTTGATGCTAAGCTAAGCTAACTGGCTGATGATCAATGTAGCTTGATATTTATAGTAAGGACAGGACATATTCAAAAATGTCAAACTACTCCTTTTTAAGATTTTGCACACCAATTTACACTTAAACTAAAAAACTATGTTGACATTTTAGCACTTAAAAAGTGTTGAAAGTAACTGCTGCAGCTAATCCACTTATCATTTATGGCATTTCAGTGTCGAACTGTTGCATGGTAGCATTAATGAGGTTTGTAGGAAGACGTCTTTGTTGACAAAATCCAGGGTTCCTGCTGGGATTTTCCTTAATGAAAGGGAGCAGATTTCATTGATAATTCCAGGTTAATATTGAGATCTCAATTTCCAGTACTCAACCCCAACTGTTTCCTGCCCCAACAGCCAAAATACTAAGAACACATACAAAGAAATGATATGTGGATAGGAAAGCTACTGCACTATAGTTGTTGTTCTCAAATTCTTGAAAAGCACTTTTTTTTTGCAGGACACAGACATCACTCTCTAATACTCCCATAGTGATCTAAAGTAAGTCAGCCTTGTCAGCTAAGTGTCTACAATGGCTTCACTAAAAACACATCATCTTCTCCTCTATTCCTTCCTTCTTTCCTTCTCTCTTCTCTACTTACCTTGATCCAGCTCCTTTTTTCCTCCATGACAAACTATCCCATCAACCAACCCTCACCATCCCTGTACACAAAAAAAAATCCCCCTCCTCATCTTTATCAAATAAACGCAGATTAGACGCTGCTGCCCTTCTCTCCTCTGTAGCTCAGTAGTGCCCCCTAGCAGGGATGAACGTTACAGGCACGGATCTCCTTCCGGTCCTTACAGCTGGCCATCAGTTTGCCCTTTGACCTTTTCTTCACAGACATGAAACGCTCCTGGATCCCCCCTCCACATGGTTTGGTGCAGTCCCTCCAGCTGGTCCACGGCTGCATCCTGCAACCTGTTACAACAAATACTACACATCTCACCTGTGACCTCATGTAGCAGCTTTAATACTAACAGTGAAGAACAGATTATCAGCACTAACCTGTCTGTTCTTCCACCGCTGCGTCTTTTCCCTGCTTGCCCCTTCTTCTCCTCTTGCCTCCACCTCCTCCTCTCTCCTCCTTCGTTTTTGTCCGACACTTCCTAATCTTGCATTTCTTCCTCTGGATGGTCTCGGGACAAGCAGTGCCCCCGAACTGCGGCTCCAGTTTGACCATGCGGGTCCGGATGGTGTGTCCTTTACCGCAGGACTTGTTGCACTCTGACCACTCCGACCACTCGGACATCATGCAGTCGATGGCTGGATGGAGGAAGCAAGAGAGGTATAGGTTAAAAAAAAATAAAAAATAAAAAAAAGCATTTTTTTTACTCACATACATTTGTATATCACATATAGTTATTTTCCACAAACCTGTGATAAGTTTATAAAATATGACACATAGATTGAACAAATCATCAGTATGTAAAATATCAACCAGGCGCAACATTAAAACTCTATTTACACATCAATAACAAAAATCCAATAATATAATATATAGTCACCTATGTTTACTTACTGTAAGTAAAATACTGAATGCATTGCTGCTTTTACTCAAGTAAAGGATCAGAATATTTCTTCCTATTATACTATACAGAAATTGTGTAGAAAATAAATGATATTTTAATTTCACTCCCATTAAGTAGTTTAGATAATACGGTGCAAATCACTGCACACCAAGAGGCTTGTATTCATCTTTCACTTAAAAGTCCTGCACACCCACACGTGGGCTTTTAGTTTTTGAAAAGCTGCTGATTAGGCCTCTGCTCAGATTGAAAGCAGGCAGAATTAGACTGGGAAAAATACAATGGCCCCAGACCATATATGCTGCACTTTTATGTATAATAACTATAATAAAGGACAGATGTAACAGCACTTACAAAACAGTCTGACAGAGATACCAGTCTGCGCTGGTCTGAAGAAAAAGTTTCCCTGCTTTGTGCTTTACTTCCTTATTTATTTAAAGAAATGAAACGTCTGTCACTTACGGCACTCAGGCAGCATGCACTTCTCCGTCTGCTCCAGCTCCTCATTGCACTCTGCAGGATCAGACTTCAGCATCCTCTGGCGTGTTCGAATGCCCCGCCCACACGTCACGCTACACTCACTCCACTCCGACCAGGGTGACAGCATGCATGGGATCGTATCTATGCGCAAACACACAAGCATTATATATATATATATATATGTTCACAAACTCATGACATGATCATATAATAGATAAAGTGTTAACTCACGGCATTCTGGCATCATGCATTTCTCCACTTCAGCCACCTCCGTCTTACACATGGATCCATCTAGAGGAGGCATCTTCACCATGCGCTCACGTCTCCTCATCCCCAGCCCGCAGGTGACGCTGCAGGGATCCCACTCTGCCCACTCAGTCACCACACAGTTGCTAGGCGCTACAAACACACAGAAAAAGACAAAAAAATCAAATGTGATGTGTGTGAATAGGCTGTATGGAAATGAACAGCGATGTCAAAACGTTCAGCGGTGAGTCCCGGTTGTGCGACATCTGAGTCAGCGTTTATTGCCAACTCAACTGATTTAATTTGAGTTCTGTGCGTTTTATTTCAAGTGTAGTAAAGGTGGCAACACCTAAAGATTTCACTTTTTATACATTACTTATAATATTGGGCATACAATAATGCAGTAGTAATGCAAATGACAGCATGTGGGTCAAAATCCCTGAAACAAAAATATTTGTCTGAAATTTTTGACTTTTCCTATTTTTACATTAAAACTCCTACATCATTTTTCACTTCAAATCTACTGTGGATAAAACTATAAACAACACATTCCTGTAAATCACAATTACTGTGATATAATTGTGTATAATATAGTGCCCCCCTATACAAGAAGAGGCATGAAATCTAATAAACCTCCCAGACATGACATTTTCATTAATTTTACCAGATTTGTTCTTCACAAGCATCACATCTTGAACAACAAACGGTTGGCCGTTGAACAGCAAAGGTTTGTTGTTGCCATTTTTCTCCCCTTAGATCCTTCCTTATCGTTGTTAGAAATCTATTATATTCTTAAATGAATTAAAAGAAAGAAATAAAGCGTACAGGCCTGCTTTTCCACCGTTAACAGCCCTGCAATGAAAAATCCCGAAGAAACTGAGCCGTGGTTGAACCTAACTGCTGACCCCTGCAGTAATAGTGATGCATACGGGCCTGTTGGCTGTTCCTCGGCCCAGACTTAAATCTAACAAAAAGACGCTGTGCCATTGAGGTTCTGCCTTTTGATCCCTGTGGAAACATTTTTAAAAAGCAGCTCAGGTCTAGATGTGTAGATTTAGCTTTGTTTAGTTTGTGAACCACTTTGTGAAGTCGGCCTTGAGAAAAACTTTTTACTTTTCTTACTCAAATTTTTACTTCAATGTCTTTTTTCAAATTTAGAATACAGAGAAATACTGGGTTTGAACATGTATGCTTTTAAATTTTACATTTAAACGGCGTATTATATTCAAAAGGCAGCAGATTGCAGCCAAAGTGGAGCTACAGTACATATTAATGCAGTTTAGAACAACAATTGAAATGCGTGTTTGAACGTAACTCACATTTGGAAGTACAACTCACCCAGTGTAACGGCTGAATCAAGTTAAATGCGCAGTTGATTTGGCCACTTCAAAGAGACAAAGGTCATTTAGAAAATTACAGTTTCATGTTCATACCGCTTTGATTGGTTGAACTTTTAACCGTTTAGTTCTCAACAAAAAAACAAAACAAAAAACGCTCACACGCAGCACACATACAGCCGTAAGGAGGACTCACAGCATTCTTCGTTGACGACACACTTCTCTGTCTCCTCAGAGTGGAGCTGGCATAGTGAGCCGTCCTCAGGATACTGTTTGACGTAACGCTCTCTGGACCTCATTCCCATCCCGCAGGACACACTGCAGGCCGACCAGCTGATCCACTCCGACATCATACACGTCGGCGGCTCTGTCCCCCAAGAAAAGAAAAAAAAAAAAGAAAAAAAAAAGAGAGCAAGATCCACTTAGCAATGGATACTATAAAAAGAATACCTCGTTTCTCTTTGTTAGAACATGTGGTTATTATTGGGGAAAGTTGTGCATTATTTGTACTTTGAGCTGTGTTATTTGTACTCTTACGGTTTGCAGGTGCAGCTTCCTCGTTTCCATTTCTCATTGCAACCAGTACATAAGTAGGCATATACATTTATTTCAATGAGTAATACCAACAAGCTAAAGACAAATATAGATTTAATTAAAGATCACAGTGATGTTTAAAAGACTAGCTACAATTTTCAGTCATACAGAGACAACTTTACATTTTGGTCTATTCCTTAGTCACATGATGATTTTTTTAAGAAAAATAAATGTAAAGTGTTAAGAAAAGCTATATAATATTCAAAAAGACAAAAATATTCAATTTACTATAATGTAAGGTCAAGAAAACGCAGCAAATCTCACAACCTGTAACCATTGAATTCTTGACATTTCTGCGTGAAAAACAACTGAGACGGTCCATCAGTTATCTAATTAGATAACTGATTAATTCTCTGTTGATCGACTAATCGCTGCAGCTCTAGTCACGCTTGTTTAACTGTCCTACTCAGATGCGGCTTTTGCATTATATTCACAAGGTGGTAAGAAGGTGCCATTTACAAAACAGCTCTTCTGCTTCACCTCTCTTTTAATAAGACGAGTAGCCTGAGGGACAGTCAGCGTGAGCCTGAGGGAGTGGAAGTCAATATGTATGACCCTGGCTTGTATCAGCTGAAAAAGTGAACCGCAGCTTCTCGGGCTTAACAAGGCTTCACTCCGGTGTGTTTTATCACTATTAGCCAGCAAGGTGCACCGAGATCTCCCCATTCTTCACGCACAGAGAGCCACTGGGTACGTCTAAGTACGCCTCACTGCTGTCTTCTTTAAAGGACTTTTTTCTAGACAGTTTTATTATAAGTGAGAAAGAGGGTCGCTGTCAAAAGGAGACGATTATGCCACAACAGACCTTGTAAATAAGATGTTTGTTTTTTTTTAAAATGATTATTGAACCTTGAGCAGTTTAGCATGGATTTTCTTTGACACTGAACACTCTCTTGTACTTTCTGCCTTCAGACAAAGTGAGAGCAGCATTGCTTACCAGTTGTTGCCTAATAAAGTAGAACTAAGTGAATCATTAATAAAAGATACAGGTATCCAGCTCAGGTGAGGCCTCCAGAGAGCCAAAGTGTTTTCTAGGAATATTAATCACCTTTGGCGTCGGGCCCCATGCTACCCCAGCATGAACCCTGCAATTATCAATCTCCCAGCACACGCTAATGGAGCGCTAAATGAAAACAAAGGAGGGGTGCTCAGAAACAAAAAGCTATCCGTGTTGCTGTCTGATAATCAATACAAGGAGCAGTGAAGAGTGGAAGTCTCTCTCTGTGTGTGTGTGTGTGTGTGTGTGTGTGTGTGTGTGTGTGTATGAGAGGAGCTCTTTCAGCCTTGAACAGCCTGAGCTTCACTCGTCTGATGACTGGTACACATCCTGGGAGCGAGGGAGGAAGAGTGAGGAGGAAGACAGATGCTGACTGCGCTGCATCTCAGCATTTGTTCCAAACTGACAGTTTCACTGGAAATTGGACAAAAAGCAAACTCCTGGGGTTTTTGTGCTCATGCGAGTTTGTTAGCCGGATCACAGTAAAATAGCATCAAACTGACAATTTTGATGGAAATCAGAGGGGGAAGTTTCCCCTTTGACAACAACAGGGAGAAACAGGAGTGAAGGAGGAAGAATTAATGGGGCGGGGTGGTGGTGTGTGTGTGTGGGGGGGGGGGGGGGGGGGGGTCGATGCTAATACATTAGTCATCAGCTTTGATGCCTGGATTACTGTGAACATGCTCTATGTTAAACATGTTTATGTCTTTGGATCTAGAGTGTGTTTCTGAATCTTAACTAGACTCCTGAACACACACAATCCTCCTGTGTTCCCTAATAACAATGAAAGCATGGCGCATTGATTTCTTTTAGTTAAAGATAAACACCATCAAATCCTGGTTTAAGCATCCTGGATGCAGGAGGCCGCTCAGCATTAACAGCTAATCCACATAATGTTTTATGTTTTAGTGAAGTAATATCCAATCACCAGTGTTTACACTTTGTAATTAAGAGATTTGCTGTGTTGTTGTAACCATATCATCTTCAGGGATCAGCTCCTGGTTATACGTTCTCCTTTTAATCTCCTTTCTGTTGTACCCGTTCCTTCACACTGTGTACAATCCCTCAAAAGTCACCTAATGGCTGCACAATTGAATCTCTGGATAAAATAATTCCATCAGGCCATGAAATAAATGAGGCAGCAGCTTTGTGTTTATTTACTACAGATTCCATCAGTTTAAGGCAAATGAACCAACCGTCACAATGAGATAAATACCTGAGTTTTAAGCTTCTTATTATTTTAAGGGTTCAGCGATCGCCCCTCTTGTTAATAGGAAATAAACGTCCCAAACTCTTCCTCTCTGTGTAATGTTGGAGAAAGCAAAGAGGGAGTCACTCCAAGTAGCCTGTGTACAATGTATATCCTGTATAAAATAATATTAGGGGCCAACAATTTTGCATAACTGCAATTTTTTATTAAGCAAGTTATTTATTACTACAGCAGGAAACTGCAGTTCATCTGATTTGCATAAGGTCCAGCTGAATAAGATTTATGTATTGACATGTGGAGAGCAACCGAGAACAAAAAAAACTGCTGCTGAACTATATATCGGTCGAAGAGGAGAAACTTTTGGGAAAGTATTCGGTAAACTTCCTTTGACTGTATTATTAGTATAGCAAATAATGAAACAGTAACACTTTCTAAGTATTACTGTCTGCTTCTGAAGCTGCTGTGAGCCATTAATGTCAGAAGAAATACATATTGAAGTCAGTTTTTTGTTGGGTTGTGATGTGGCGCTGAACCAAATGCTACTGTTAATTAACATTACAATGCATCCTTTAATTCGCCGCAACATTGTTTTCTTCTGTCACTGAAGCATTTTCATTGTCTGTTGGCTGTCACGACTCATTGTTTCAACCTGGCTGTATGTTTCTCCCCGTGTGACTCTCTGATGAAACAGTGTGTTTACCAGATGTAACATTTTAGACTTTCCCTTTCCTCCAATGCTGTTGTCAGCCCGTATGTACGCTAGCTATCCGTATGAATTACAATTGTCTTCTCTCATATGTTTATCTTTTATTTAACCTTCTTCTTATTTGCATTTTCTGAAATTTTATCCTTTTTTTTTGTTTTTTAATCTGCGCAAAACCTTGGTACGGTCCTAGATAATAAGGACAAGTGGAAATTAACATCCATGCTAGCTGCCCTGTGAGCTAAATGCTAATTTCAACAAGCTACCAGGTTCAGAATGACAGTGTTTACCTGCCCATGTTTAGCAGGTAATGTTTACCATAGTTGCCATCTTAGATTAGTCTTTTAGCATGCTAACACTTGCTTATTAGCATTAGAGACTATCATTAAACTTGTACATACCATACAAAGTATTGGAATAATTGAAATTCACCCGCTGGGGAACATGAATGTCCAAAATATACCAAATAACATATTATATTATTATTATAACATATTCAATAGCTGTTGAGATAATTCAGTTGGAACCAAACCAGTGAACAGGCTGACATTAGCACCGCTACAGCTCTGTTGCTAGCGTGGCTAAAAGTAGCATTAGTGCTATATATAAACCATGTTTATGTTTCCAGCATGCTTTGTAGTTGGACTATAGTTAACTAGTTTGACCGCTAGCTGCGGTCAACAACAGCTGTGATAAGGTATTTGCACTTTGGTAGCTGCGCTATAAGATTTACAGTAGTTGTAAGATATGGTAGGAATTAAATTAAATTAATTAATTAAGGAATTAAAGAGCAGCTGCGTTAATGTAACAATGTAAATGAAAGAATTATCTCTCCTATTTTGGCTACAGGAACTGCTTCCACACCCCCAAATAAATGTTCTTTATTAAAGGAAAACTACCTAAATATATTTGTCCTCTTCTGAATCCTCCATTATTTATATCTATATGATTCCATAAATGAACATAGCCCACACAACCACAGCTAATAACTACACTGGAGTGGGTTGTTAATGAGTGTCCTGCTCAAGGACTCAGAAGTGGTTGTTGAGCAAGGGTAGAGTGTACAGTTTACTATCCCTCGCTGATGATTGAAAGCTGTGGATCTGTTATAACTATTGTGTAGGTGTTTGTGTGTGTGTGTGTGTGTGTGCTTGTGTGCGTGTGTGTGCACACTCACCCTCAATACTGCATCCCGGGCCCATGCAGGGCTGGAAATCTTGAGTGTGGGGACAAGGCACGCTGAGGTCCAGCTGTGCTTTAAGCATCCTCTGCCTCATCCTGCGGCCTTTTTCACAGGTGGCGCTGCTACATGCTGACCAGGGAGACCAGCCTGAGTAGATACACGTCTCTGGTGTGTCGTCTGAAAGCATAAGACGGTGGAGGGCAGACAGAAGACAGTTTCTCTGCTCATTTTGTGATCGACTGGGGCCACATGGTCTTCGTTAGCAGTTCCATTTGTTTCACAAAGCTTAATTTTCTATTTGCTTCCACTAATGCATCTGAGCTCATTTGTCAGATGGGAGCGGAGGGGTGAGGGATGTGGGCTGAGCTGACATTGATTATTTAACATTGTATCCAAAGATGATAACTGCAGGTGGACCACAAGAGACATCAGAGTGGGGAGAGAAAGGAGCAGAGGGACAGAGTCGGAGAGAAAGAGAAGAGTGTGATTTGTGAATGTCTTGTCCAATTATCAGTGGTAGCAGCACTACAAGTACTACCGGGGGTACTGGCTTCAATTAATAATGCTCTCTTGGGGGTTCAGAGAGGCAGAGAAAATGAGAGGAAAGGCGAGAGAGAATATATTGTCAGGCCTCAGGGAGTAGGTCCAATTCTCTAGGATAAGGTGTAATGACAGAGGCGGGGGGGAGAGGGAAGAAAAGAGCTGGAAATGCATAGAGGAAGGTAACAGGAGAGTTGGGTTGATGTGGAAGTGGAGGCAGTGAAGCTCCAGGCGGACCAGTCTGAATGGATATTCGTCCCCCAGTAGTGTCATCTCACACAGAGTAGACGGCAAACGAGGGAGAAAGAGAGGACAGGTAGAGAGGGAAGAGGAGGAGGGAAAAGAAGCAAATGGTTCATGAATGACTGAGGAAGACATTTATTAGGCGGCATGAGATCCTTGTTAGAAAATATGCTGCGTGTGCAAAATCCTGCACCATAGCCACTTACAGTAAAAAATAGGCATGAAGCATATGTGTGCAACACAAACACTGTTATGCACTGGTCTGGTCTGGCCGGGTCCCTGTAAGGCTAAAGCCCATTCAAGGATGTTCAAAACCACAGCCCATGTCAACTGTACACTCTTTGTGTACTTTTAACACCATAACAACACTAAAAAAATAGGATAACAAGATGTGTGTCTGTTTGAAAATTTCATATCAATATCCTAATTTTATCAACTTAATAGTTTTCCTCCAATGTGCAAAACAAATGAGAGAAGAAAGGTATGAGACAGGAAGAGAGAACTAGACAGACACTTAACTTCTGTCACTGTGGTTGTTTACTACATCACAGGTGAACCCCTCAGCTACACTCAGACCAGACATATTTTGTACTGCTGAAAGCAGAAAGGTCAGTGTCCTGAGTTAAAGGCATCTATGATGCGTCATAAATATTAAAACGTGTTTTATAAGTACTGAACTCGCCCTGCAACAGCGCGGCTCCAACTTTCTCACACTAGGTTGAAGTAACGGACCTGACAGATGTGTATTTTCTGACTATCTGACCTGATACTCCACCTTAACCAGTTGTCTCTGTAATGAGCAGTCAGTAGTGGATGCATGCCAGCAGCTGTGTTTGTGTCCTTGAGTATCTTAAGACACGGTATCTGCTTGACTTGACGAGCGAATGTTTAGCAAATACAGAGAAAATGGTCTAGTGCAAAAGAATGCAATATCATGTAATGATAAGGTTTGGATATCAAAGTCATTCATCCACTGAAACTTGTTTGGGGTCTTTACCTGAAGAACTGCCATCAGATGTGTGTGTGTGTGTGTGTGTGTTTTTACTGTACCTTCCTCCTTCTCCTCCTGTCCAATGTCAGCTACGATGTCATCTATGCTGTCTGGCACCACATTACATTGTTCTCCCTGTGCAGACAAGGAAAACTGGGGTCACACACTGACACACACAAATCACAAAACCATGTATCTAAAGCTTTACTACACAAAACAATCATTCATTTTTTCCTTGGAAATACTTCTCACCACCTTCAGTTTGCTTGGTTGTCATGGAAATGGTTTAGCTGTCATCCCGTAACTTACGCATGGAACTTCAGTTACATGTTAACATGTGGTTGTAGACAGTTGTTTTGCAAGTATTTGGTCATAAAAGTAGTGGACAAATTAGAATTTGACATGATGATTGCACCGGAGGGAAAGTACAGTGATCCCCAGAGTTATTACAACAGGAATGGCTGCTCAAAGGTCATAGCATCCATCAATAATTATTGCATGGTGGCACTAGAGGAAAAGCCAGAATCACCAAAATCAAAACCAAAGTCATCAACTGGGAACCGTGAATGTCTCTGGAAATGATATCCAGTCCATCCAGTAGATGTTGAGATATTTCACTGGATAAGAGAAAACGTAAGAGTCAAGGGAACCAAATAAAGGTTTCATCATCTTGGCTCCATGGATCTCTCCACCAAACATCCTGGCAACCATCTAGTAGTTGTTGGGATATTTCAGTGTGGAGTGACGGACAGACCGACAGACAGGCGGCGTTGACATCCCTAAAAACGTTCGATATTTCACACAAGCACACACACACACACACTCTTACAAACTACATTGTACCTTCCTAGCAATGCGTTCCACCACCACCTTGGCCAAAGGGGTAATTGCTCCTCCTTCAGGGTCATAGAAGGGGCTCTGGGGGTGATCCAAACTGGTCAGGGGTCGAATCTTCTCCTGAGGAATGGTGGGCTTGTTTGGTGACTGAAAGAAGCCGAAAAAGAGGTAAGTTAGCAAATAAGACAAAAAATGTAGTACAGTAAATACAAAAGTTAAAGCTGCTTCTATCATTTGAGCATTTTGACGTCTTTCAGCTCATTGTTTTGGTTTTACTGCCCAGGACTTGATTGATTTGGGTCAGTTTCACCACTCCCAACACATATATATCAAATATCAAAGTAACCTTCCTCGAAAAACAAAAAAACACTGGGTGAACTTTTATTTATCACTTAATTATAGGATGTACTGAACATCCAGTCATTAATTTCTGAGCACTATAACGGCCTCTCAGGTTTCACTGTCCTGAGGTAGTCTTTCAATTTGCAATATGATTCTAAAGGTGAAATAACTCCGACGGCTCTTTAACGATCAGGGGCAAACAAACGCGCGTAAATAAGACGCCACGGGTGAAGATCAGGTCAAGATTTGTGTAAATCACGCTCTCTGTGTTGGAATAGTCCGTGTCCTCGAGGAAAGCATCTGCTTCGATATATGGGATATCAAATTCGCCTGAAGAAGGAGAGTCTCGGTCATCCTCTGAGGAACGGTTAGAGTAATCAAAGTTTAAGAGAGTAAATTTACGGCATGGGAATTATTTGTGGGACAAGAATACTAATCCAATAGCAGCACATAGTATATGCATGCCTGTGAAACAGGCTTTTAAAAATAACATCAATTGCAGTAGAGTGGCAGTAATTCACCGATGGGACCCTTGAATTCATATAAAGTAATAACATTATAATAGCTGCATTGATTTTTATACTTGATTCTGACCACAAATAGTAAGGGAGGTAGGTTTCAAGGGCCTGAAAGAGTCACCGTTTCTCCCATCAGCCATCTGGTCCAGAGTCTCTTTTCTGTTTGATCTCACTATGCATCATTTATATATCCATTTTAACAGCCTTTTAATAAGAGATTCATGGCATTGTTTCTAGGTGTGTGACGGTATGTGTGTCCGTGTATTGTTAGAGCTTTAAAAAAAAAAAAAAGCCTCTACGGGGAGAGAAGATAAAAACACGTGACAAACATGAATCATTCTCTTTGTTCTTTCAGGTTAAGGCAACTTTGTTGTTTCAAGTTTCAAACTAACTTTTGATTTAATATATTCAGCAGTGCTGAATAAGACAAAAGGAAGATATCTACAAAGGGAGTATTAGGGAGATGCAAAGTTACATCTGCGGTGCTATAACAACAACGCCAACGATTCTCTTTTTTGTCGTTTCAAGTTCATTTAAAGTTTCTCCTCTGACGTTTTGGTTGAAAAGATTCTGTGCTGAATGAGACCAAAGAGAATACATCCATCACTCATTTGAGACAGAAACTACAGTACTTGTAATGACTGAAATGCAAAAAGAACAAAACTATAACTGACTTTTCATATACTGTAAAGACAAACAAGGAAAAGGGTGTTGAAGACGTGTATTTCCGTGTGTCTGTCTGTAGATGGCAGCCATTTAATGTCTGCTGTATAGTGAGATGCATGTGTTATCTGGTGGCAAACCTTCAAAAACGAGACATTTTGTTTTCAGGAAACCACTTTCCAGAGCAAGAGGAGTGCAAGCATACTGTGTATCGTTAGACTGGAAACTGTAGTTTAAAAGACTGGCCAGGTCAAGTACAGCAATGTCTAAGCACTGCAGGAATATATGAATGTGTTATATTCCATATACATATTGCACAATACACATGAAACAAAAGCACACAGATGTGAAATATTGAAACCGGTCACATTCATCTAATTGAGAACAAAAAACCTGACTCATTCCAGTGTCTCTATAATCACAACATTTTCTGACGTAGGATATACATACTGTACAAAATGCAAATAAACTGAGCACCAGGGTCAGAGAGCTGAAGGAGACCAAGCAGACTTCGGTTTGTTAAAATGCTAAAATCAGAGCCAGAACACCTCAGACGTTTAAAAAGTAGACAGAAGACGAATTAAAAGAGCCCTGGTTTTATGTTAGTGAAGTTTTTGAAAGGTATTTACCTCTTCCCCTCAGCAGGATAAGCTTATTGCTTATTCATGAGTTTGTAAACTATAAATAAATTGCTGTGGTCTCCAAACAGTAGGTGAATATGGATGAGCACCTTTTCGTTCCAAGGATGAAGAAAACTAAAAGAGGATGTCTGTCATAGTCACAGGCAGCTAGAAGTCGAGCGTATTGTGACATGAGGGGTAGATATAAATACAGCTTAACACTGCCGACTGCTATAGTTAGCAATATAACTTAATAATTGCCAATTATATGCAATACACTTAATAACACCTGTCACATTTCAGTTGTTCTCCCGCAGTTACACACATATTTGATGAGACATTTCTCAAGCCAATGTTACAGCTAACGTGCAGCAATTTATGGAGGGTCAGAAATGCTGAGAAGACAGTAAAAACGTAACATTATGAATCTGTAAATTAAAAACTTTAAGATGATAACAAAGACCACTTTTTACTCATGCTGGTTAACTAGACTGACATTTGTCAAACTAATGTTAAAGCTAACGTAGCGTTTGGGGCCGGAGCTAGCTAGCTAGAAAGACCGTAAAAATGTAACATTACTAATCTGACCAATGGCCACGGGCATTTGCAGCTAATTTATCCAGAAACATCACGTTAACAACAGCTGCTTTGATCAGTATTTATACTTCTAGTTGATAAAAGGCGACTTTCTATTTATTTATGGTAACTACGTTGACATTTCTCCAGATAACGTTACTGCTAATCTTTTGCCATTTTTTCGTTACAGTGAATTTTCCAGTGGTTGCGCACGATTTAAAACAGCTTGTAGATTTTGACCCAACTTCAACGCCTCTACTTGATGTGACGCCGTTCGGGTCTCTGCCTTCAATTATGACCGTTACTGTATGACAAAAATATACCTCGTACGTGACACCACCGTCAGTGCCTGCATCCCAGGGAATGAGGTCTGTCACCAGCCTCTGGACCCAGCCACACTCCTTGGTACAGAGGTCCTCTCCCGACAGCCCCACGTTCCAGTCCGGACTGGGCCCGAGCATGGTGAGGAAGGACATCAGGTGACGGGTCCGGTCCACCGAAAACTCTGCTGATGGAGCAGCTCGCCTGGTGATGATGGTGAGGAATATGAATATAAAGAACAAAGGAAGAATATATCTGTTTATGTAAATTACATTTTCATATCTTAATGAGCCATACGTACGGGTGCATGTAAAAATCATCCCTGGAGAACCATCTCCCGATAACACTTTATGTTAATTATTTCCAAAATGGGCATTTCTGATGTCATGACCTCTGCCCCTTGTCAGTCAGCTAATTAGATAGATAGATAGATAGATAGATAGATAGATAGATAGATAGATAGATAGATAGATAGATAGATAGATAGACTTTATAACTGAGGATCCAACATATCCAATTAGTGGCAGGAATACTGCAGTTAATGCCCTATTCTCTCTGAAAATATGGTCTGATGACATGATATCTTAATTATCACATCTCAACCAAGACATTAGTGCACAAACACAACGATTTTTTAAAAAACCTCTTGACATCTTTGCACGCAAAATTGAGCAAAATTAGTTAATATTTCATATTGTACATCACAGTGTGAATGTGTTACTGTGTGGGAGTCTATGCTTGTGTGTGAATGTTCTCATTAGTAAAAATAATAGCGGCACAATATATCGCAAATGACAGACAAACGCTAGGAGGGGTAATTAAACAGATGTTTGGAGAAAGATACAGTACATTAGTGTGTGTGTGTGTGCCCATGCAGTGCTGAGGGCTAGAATTGTGATGAGTTTGTAATTGCTCTTGAACTAATTCAAAAGAAAGCACAAGATGCCACAGTGTGTGACTGTTCAGGCAATTCAGACTCACTTTTAGAGACGTATAAATGAAGGCCACCTTAAACAATAAAGAAAATAAAAAATATTATACAATAGTTTCATAATTTTAATTATAATTTAGAATTTTATTCAGTCAATTTCTAACTTCAGTACTTATCCTGCTAATTAAGAATTTGATACTGCAAAGAATGAAGCTGAAAGTATTGTTGTTCAGGTAAAGGATGCGTCAGTTGTCTCATATAAATGTGGCTCATATTGTTTCTGTTGATCTCCCAGTGTGTCCTAAATTATGTCACATGTAATTTATATATATATATTACAATATACAGATCACCGGGCAAATACTGTGTATGTCTTTGGTTTTCACAAGCCAAACAGATTGTTGTGCGAGAATAATCTGTTTGGCTTGAAGGAAGGCTGCTTCTCAGTGGCAAAAACTGACATGTTGTTTTGTGGCCCTGGAAAATATCAACAGAGAAAAATCAGCCGTGTTTGTTGTTTGGCCACCAGACCAAAAAATGTTTTAGCAGGACGAGGTTGTACAGTTTTCTTAACCCACAGAAAAGTATGTAATCCCTCAACCTAAATGAAGACAATAAGCAGCAGGTAACAAACCGTGGACCGTAAAGAACAGTCACGTTGAAAACATGACTGATCAAGTGTGGATGACACTCTCATGGTTAACCAGTCAAAATGTAATGCATCCATTGGTCAAAGACACTATAATAATACTGCAGCTACTGTGGGTTATGTTACATTTTTGAGTCCAAGGAGACGTTTGCAGTTTCTGTTGTGCATTACTGACTGGAGCACATTAATGGGAGAATTAGTTTTTTCTTTTTTCAAGAAGTCCACATGATTGAAGCTGTCAACAAGTCTAGATCTAGCTAGCATTAGCTATCTCTCTGGGTCCAAATGTGGTAATGCAGCAAATGACTGTACGCACTCCATATGTTACACATAATTATTCAAATAAGGTCACATGTATTGGATAATGTTTGGAGTGCTGAAACATGCTGGCTGTGGTGATCCAATTTTTATTTCCTGCCAACATGGATATTTAACCAATCAAATTACTCTGAAAAAAAAACACGACAGTGGCAAACACTAATGTATCCAAAAATAAAATGGGAAAAACTATTAATTCCAGTTTTTATTTAATGCTGCTGTTACACAATTCCCTGGATTTTCGTTCAGGTTTTATTTCAATTTGCAATCTGATCTCTCACAGAAGAGCTTTTTTACCTTTAGTGAAACTGACATTGAGCGATACTCACAGGTTGAGCGGCTGCCACGCCGGCCACTGAGCCTTAGTTTTTATGACAGTCAGTACTTCATCTCCCTGAAGAGAGAGAGACAGAGAGAGACAGAGAGAGGGACAAAAAGCAATTTGTCACTGAATGGTTGACTATAAAGGAAGGGAAAAAAACAAAAAAAACATTGACACGGAAAAGTCCAAAATTGACAAATTGACATGACTGAGGGTGAGTACTCTCATCCAAGGACAGCAAAGTGTATTACACTTTTCAAAGGCTTAAGAACCTGGACAAAGTGTCTCTTATCGGGACAAAATGGCTCTGTGCTGTTTTATAATAGTCGTCTGTCATTGTAGCGGAGAAGCTCACTCTGCAGTCCACACATCGCCCACCACTAGTCTCTCTATAGCGTTACGGCCACTTTATGGACCCCACAACACATTATCTATCATAATGGATAGGATGTAATTATGCGGCCAAAAGCTGGAAGACAAATGGTGGATTTACTGTGGCTCAGCAGTTGATTAGAATTGGGAAGTCCAAATGATGTGCCCTTTTTTGCTATTATAAGAGCCTTTGTTGTGTTTTCTTCCCTTCTCCGTCTTATTGTCTCTTTCTCTTTTAAACACACACACAGACACACACACACACACACACACACACAAGCTTCAGTTTGGGATATAAAAAAAAAAGAAGAAAAATCCTTTTTTCTGGTTGACTGAAGGTTCCACAGCCTCCTCTCTTCCCTGGGGCAGTGTGGAGAAAACAAGTTTGTGTGTGTGTGTCTGTGTGTGTGTGTGTTGGGTGTTTGGGTGGGTGCCTGCATGGGTTTGTGTATGTGTGTGTGTGGATAAAAACAAGTTTACAAGTCAGTGTCCATCTTCTCCTCAGAGCAGCCCGCGGGCCTCTGTGGCCTCTCCTGCCTCAAAACTTCACTCCATCCTCTTACAAACATATGCACACACACACACACACACACACACACACACAGATGGAAACTGACAGTATATTGAGATAGACAGCCAATGGGACAGAAACACAAAAGCTGGCACTGAGGCAAGAAGATACACAAATAGAGGGACTGATGAGCAGTGGACAAATATTCAGACAGATGAGACAGGTAACCTGGATCTGGATTCAAATTTGAAACTAAGCAAAAATTTAGGAAGTTTGTTTCATCAAACCACATGAACATGTTCTCACACTCACAAATCTCACGTGGAGTGTGTGCTGCTAAAACACTTATTTGAGTTTCATCAAATTATTGTAAGTAACTTGTACAATTGGTTGTTAAACAGGCAACAAGCAGGGATTGGTTCTCAGCCATGTCAGCGATATAACCTGCCAGAGCAAGCAGAAAGGTTGCCTAACTCCACCTCTGCCTGCTGGCATAAGGAATCCCTGGAAAAGCTACAAGTAGAAGAATTAGCTATCAAGTCTTCACTGGCAAAAAGTGAAATGAATGACATCCATCATTTACAAGTCTGACTTTCACAAAATGACCTGTTTTTATATTATTTTAGTCCCTGAAAAGGAGTTTTAGTGGCCATGTGAGTTATGACTGTTGTCTGTCAGTAACAAAGGCAGAAGTAGCATGATATTGTTGAGTGTGACTCCATACAGCACTGGTCAACAGGTGAAAACAAATCAGACAGTGACCGGACTAATAAGGTTTGATACATTAATTAATACAGTTTGGTTCAAGGTACCAACTTCATGATTGTTTTAATGGTAGACTTTGTCATACATGGGCAATATGCTCTTGGTGAGAAAGAATTTTTAATGCCACATAAATTAGAATTTTCTTTCATGACACAGACATGCACTTAGTTGCTAAGCAAATACTTTAACGTGAGTATTATACATTAAAATGTAAAATATTTGATGTGGTTTAATGTGAACATACAGTGCTCCAAAGCACCAAAGAATTTCTTTAAAATACAATTTTCTTTATCTTTAACCAACTTGGTAAATATGCAACTTTGGATCAACTATTTTACAGGTTAAGAGATTGACTTTTGAAATGTTGATATATGGCTCTTTTATTATGCAAAACTAATGGCTTTGCTAACCACTACTAACAACTTTGTGATTAAATTATTTAATTCATTAATAATCAACTAACTATACCTGTACAGCCTATCACATGCAACTCAGGGCTCAGGTTGGTTTACAGACCCACGTCAATAACGATTCCCACCCCAGTGCAAGACAACCTTCCACAAGAAGCACTTGAGGAAAAATGGGAAAAATGTCAATAGAGAGAGAGACACATCCAATATAGATTAACTCCAATACAGTCAACCAAATGAAAGAAGTCCATTCAAAGAAATCCAATATCAGTGCTTCACATCATCATCAAGAGGTAGGTAGGGGTGGGGCAAAGGTCAATGGAGGAAAGGCAGCTTCTCCGTTTCTGTTACACATAAGCAGTACTACAAATGTACTACACAGTACAATCACAGTCAGAGACAACTAAACACTTAAATGCAGCCATACTTTTCCCACCTTGGCTCAAATGCAAAAAAACAAATCCAGTAATAACACATTTCAAACTTTCTAGTCTAGTTCTAGTTCTCACACCTTTGTCAACATGTTAACAAGTTTCAAATTTTAAAAGTATTTTTTTCCCCATCTTCTTTTCACTCCTTCTACAATCTGCCATTACCAGAACCTCTGAAAAGAAAGCTGTTCCTGTGAGAGAGTGCTGCACGTTTTATCGCAGACCTGACTCGGTATCACGTAATACAGAATGCTTAGAAGAGGCCGGTGAGATGCAAATCTTCTTGTAATGGTCCTGTTTGTTTGTGGTAATTATCGTAATGGCACAAAATGACTGTTATTTACCAATGTTCAAATGCACGGTAGATTTTCAGGAATGTTTTCAAGGATAAGAGGAAGAGCAGAAACAAAAGGAAGAGGGGGGCGGTGGATGTAGAGAAGCTGGTCAGATTAAAACTGAAAAGAGGAGGATACAATAAACAGGAGAAGAATGAGTATGGTACACACACCGAGACAAGAGATGGCGGGAGAGTGAAAGCAGCGAAAAATAAATGAATAAAAAGGAAGGATGAAGAGCAGAGACAACGAGAATGAGACAGAAAGGAGAGTGACATACATATACATATACACATTGTGTTCATTGTCTTCTGGCTCGAGCTCCATACTTAATGCACAGACATGTGCAATGACGGTATTGATCCCTATATATCATTATTATATATCTATGTTTTGTAAAGAAAGCAGGAAGGATATTTCCCAAAATATCACCACTTTGTAAACCCTGCATCTCCTCACATTTCAAATCAACCGCGATCCACATGTAGACTTTTATTCATCACTGCATGTGTTTGGGCGCCTGTTGCACTGACTGAATTCCACCAAGGTGAGTCTCTTGTATACATAGACATAGATCTGTCTGCAATTCATGTTCTGTCAGTCACTACCGCAGTAGGTGTGACAGCAGTAACAATGAAGAAGAAAGAGCTGAAGCAGCGCAAACATCCATACAAAGAAATTACAGAGATTAGTAAGCGACACTGCTGGCCAACACTCTGGTATGTGGCGCTCAGGCTAAAGTAAACAACGCAATGACGTACAGTTGACCATATAGCATCTGAGCTAAGGAGGAAACATGCAATCTATATCTAGGCCATGAGGGTGACAGATACGAAGGCGGAGACGGTGTGAAAGAGATAATACAGGCAGGCAAAGATGACAAATATCAAAGCAGAGATGGAAATAGACTCAAACAGCAGCTGGGTTTTAATCCACACATTTTTTGCTAATTAGAATGTATCAAATTAGAAAAGCTGAATGGAAAAGGGCAGAGGTTGATAAAGTGCTTTCCCCATTATGCCAAAAACAGTTTACAGCTTATTCAAATGCCAATAAAGAAATTATGTGATAAGCAGCGACGGAATTAAAACTGTTGATTGGGCCCAACAGTTTCCTCAGTGTTAAAGCACAACCCCTTAGCAGCCTTGGATAGCTTAACTCCGCTTAACTCCACTTTTTTCTTGAGCTTTTTAACCACATTTCTACAGAAATGTTATTCACTGTTGCTGATAAACATGCACCAAGAGAAAAAACTTCCCTGTAAGAAGCCCCTGTCTTGCCCCTTGGCTCGATGAGGAATTAAAAATATGTATGGCTCACTGGGATGAAATGAAATGTGTGGCTATAAAATCGGGTGACTCGATTCAGTGGAATAAATACCATGGACTCAGAAATAAAGTCACAAAAATGAATGGACTGAAAAAAAACGTCACAAGCAAATAGCCCTTGCTTCATAGAGTCAGACGGTGCATTCATAACAAAACCCCTCGAAATTGCTATTTTAATGACTTCTTTATTGGAAAAGTTGATAGTCTAAGACATTATATGAACACCTCAAATGGTGAACTATCAGAAAAGAACTGTTATAAGAATGTATCATGAAAAACAAAAATGAATAATAATAATAAACCAGTACCACTGGAGGATATTCTGATGTCTGATGAAAAAAAATGGATTGGATAAGCAAATTAGTAAGAATCATAGCTGAATACATTGCAGAACCGGTTTACCACATTTTTGGCTGGATTGCAACAGCAGGGAACACAGGAATGTCACTGACTGACTGATAAAGTTACACCATTGGTTAGGCAGCTAAGTGTTGGAGTTTTCTCATTGGCTGTTTTCCCTGCCATTATAAGACTTAGGTGCTGTGTCTTTTTTCAAAGTGCCTACAGGACAGGCAGGATAGGACATACTGACCGATGTCTGTGTGTTTATTGACATTGAGATCCAGTGAGACGTTATTGTGTTGATATATTTATATATCTTGGGGGAGGGTCCCTAAACCACACAAACATTCCCTTCCTCCATCCAGACCAGAAGCGAAACTGGTTTAATGAGTCCAGATTTGACAAGTATAGTGTTCTTCGATCTGGATGTGATCTAATGTGGTCCGGATGGCAAAAAGCTTTTTTAAGCATTTAAAAAAAATGTAATATAAATAATATTGGATGTATAATGATATAAATGTACTCTAATAATTTTACTTTAATCCGAGTTTTGGGTGAGCGTTATGTGGGGTTGTCTTATAGATTGTTTATGTATGTTGTGTGCAGAGGTTGTGTAAACCAAATATTTTCCATCAATGACTGAATTTTTTTTCAATGATGATGGAAAAATCTGAATGCCATCCATCATTTTGATAGAAAATAGATCACACCCCTGTCCACTTGGCGGCTAGCGTGCATATTTATTAGCTATCGTCTAGTCTTGTGTGCATGACCCTGTTAAAGTCTCCAGTGTCCCATCCAGGCGTCACATGTGATGTGATACACCCCAGTCTTCCTCTGAGGACGGTTCTTCTCTTTAGGGAGTATCAGCAGAGATCTTACAGTATTGAAAGGCTTGTGACTTTAAGACTCCAGCTAGATGCTCTGACAACTAAATCAGATAAGGACTCCCAATGGGATGCTTCCGGCTGTTGACTGAGGAGTGTCCTTTCTGGTCTTAAATCGTGATGGGATTACTATCATTCACTTTTAGGCCAGTGGAGTACCTCCTGGACCTCTATCCTTCGTGTGTTGTGTAGGAATGTCCTTACCACTGTTTCTTCATGTTGTAAGTAACTGGTTAGAAATGTACATGTTGATGAAGACTGCTGATGAAAACTGTGAGATGTAGTTAAAAGCTCTGGAAAAAGTGAATGGCCCTCTACCATTTCTGAAGTCAAGAATAACCTTTCATGCTCATCACAATGCACATCCATGTTTAGCGTTCGTTTGCATTAGCATTGTCATGTTCCAAAATACATCCTTTTTTATCTTCAGGTAGTAGCGCGAGTTTTGAAACAAACATAGGATGACAAATGCATAAAAATATCAAATTGCTAATGCTTCTTTCAGAGTGAACAGGGTTACTTGACCAATGGTCAACCCTTTGTTTGTCAGTTCAAACCAAATCCGTCAACACTGGTTAATCCCAGATCATGATAATTTAGACAAGACCTTGGGTCACAACCCGGCAGAGATGCCTAACAATGAGCACAATCAGCAAACAATCAGCAACCCAAGAGGAGCCGTTCACACTGAAATCAAGCCTTGTCCGACAATGTGGGTTGACCCTTTCAATTCACTAGATCAGTGTGAGCATAACTCTGGTTGAAGCTCAGGCTGAAAATTTCAATGATGGAAGAATTCCAATGCAATGTTTTTTGGGTTTTTTTCTTTGGTGACATTTCAAAATTTGGAGGACGTTTTTCTTGACAGCTGGTTGGAAACATACTTCTGTGAGCTGGACAGAGGCAGACACAAAGACAGACTGCACCATTCCTTCACACATCCCCTCAATAGTCTCAGCTCTGCCCACTTATCACTCGCTCACTTTGGAATGAAGTTTCGTCTGTAGGGACTCTGTGCGCAGCGGCCGCGTGAGGCTCTGTATTGTCTTTCCAGACTTAGTCTAATAAAGGAAAATGAGCCTAGGGACTTTGGGAAAAGGTGTCTAATAAAAAATCAACACTGCACTAATGCAATTACAATTGCACAGAGGCTGTGGAACAGATGGATGACTGGGCCACTACATTGTAACTCAGTCGGATGAAATCCACAGCTTAGGTCAAAATACGAGAACACACACACGCACGCACACACACACATATATCCACTCACACATGTAAATACTCACTTAGAGTCATAGAGAAATATAATCATATGATGAAACAATCTGTCCTTGTGGAAATAAATTGTAATACCTTTCATCTACCAATTATATCACAAAGACACACACACCAATTTCTGCTCCGCGGGTTATTTATCAACCACCTGTGATGTGGTTATGAAGCCTGGAGACATGTGGTATTATGTGTCCAATTACATTGTAATTTACTTGTCCCTCGAGATAGTTGCTGTAATTGTACCATACAAAATAACAACCTGTGTTCCTGTACAGCAAAACCACGAACAGATTGGACATACAGCCCAAATCTTTCCCCTGAAAGCTTGCTAGTGCTAAAGCACAATTTAATATTTTATAATTTAAAATTGAATATGTGGTATTATCATTTCAAGTCTGATTAACTGACAGTGAAAAGATCTGCATTTGAAATGTTTCTAATTCTGGTAATAACTTGATAATTCTACATCGTAGCCCCTGGAGAGACGAGTGTATGCATTCCCGTCTCCATGTAACCCATAATAGCTGCAGCTCCATGTTCAATTTTAATACCTAACATTAAACACACACTTAGAGCTTACAAAACAATGCAGCACCGCAACCCAAATTAAAATAGACTTGAGACTTTGATGACTGTGTTTCCTAATGTAATGATGCAATGATGCTGCTGGAAAAGGTAGCAATATCAGTGTAGAAAAACATGCAGGTTTATTGAAAGTAGCCAATTTAAAGTCTTGGCGCTCATGTAGAAGAAGAATTCCCCGATGGCTTAAGATTTATGGATATTATATCTGCTGCTACTGCAAAAACCCCGCCCACCGTTATAACTCCAGAAAACTTGGTTTCACTTCTCAAGTATTGTTCTGGTAGTGATATCAGACACAGCAGGGAGTTTGATTTAAACGTTGTTTGTGATGTCACCCTTTTCCAACCGAGACCTGCCCACTTCAAACCAGGAGGAAAAGTACTGACAAAAACACGAATACAGAAATATCTCAGTGTTGCCTGATAAACTGAAGCATCTGACCAGGATGTAATGGATACAACTTGTTATTAATTCAAAAAACGTTGTGTGAGACACCATCACTCACAGTAAGGTGTGTGTGTGTGTGTGTACATTCACCTGCATATATTAATTCTGCTTTCTGCTGTTTGTAGCCACAATGCTGTATGTATGTACACTTTTGGCTGTTATGTGTATCTGTGTGTGCATTTCCTACAAGTTGGTATAGCCTGAGGGTTTGGTAATCCATCACACCAGTGTCAGGTGTAATATGTGACACATTCACCTGAGGAAACACTGTCACACTGGTCAGTATGGATCACTGTCACTCTTCAGCAAACCTCTGTGTTTGTTACCAAGAACAAAACAAACAAAAACAAAAACAAAAAAAACAACAAACATCTACAGATCTTCTGATTTTAAAGCTCTAATATACTCCTTGCTGGTGTAACTTGCTGATTTGTTTGTGTTTACTGAGCCATTTAACTTTGAGGCAGGTTTAGGAAAATAGATGACTCTGTTGAACAAGCAAAGAAGTCATTTCCATCAGTAATGTAATGTGTAGACAAATATATATATATAAAAAAAGAAAAACATGACAGATGAGAAAACACAAGAAAATAATACTTTCAAGCTCAGATTAAAAAAAATGTCATTAGAATGAAAATAAATCAACTGGCGTGAAAGCATGAGAGGAGAGGAGAGGAGAGGAGAGGAGAGGAGAGGAGAGGAGAGGAGAGGAGAGGAGAGGAGAGGAGAGGAGAGGAGAGGAGAGGAGAGGAGAGGAGAGGAGAGGAGAGGAGAGGAGAGGAGAGGAGAGGAGAGGGGAGGGGAGGGGAGGAGAGGGGAGGAGAGGAGAGGAGAGGAGAGGAGAGGAGAGGAGAGGAGAGGAGAGGAGAGGAGAGGAGAGGAGAGGAGAGGAGAGGAGAGGAGATCATTTTCATTTAACCTGTGTAATTTAACTTAACTGATTGGCTCCATTATTTAGGCGTTTGGGGAAATAAATGTTCTGATATTTTGCCCTTTTCTCTGGCCGGCTACTGATAATTGATCAACACTAAGGTCTTGAATCTTTCTTTAGCTGTAATTTGAGGCGAAGGAAAAAGCCATTATGTGCTCAACCGAGAACTGGTTCTTTGCCTCTGGCAGCTGAGGTGATGATTTTGAAATTGCCTCTGGCAGTTTCAATTTGTGTTATATTGTAGTAGATGAGCTGACCTGAGAAAAAACCCTTTGTGGAAAAAATACAAACTAAAAAAAAAAAAAAAAAAAGATCTGATGACTTCATGTTGAAATTGCTCTTTTAGGGAGAAGATAAAACATTCCTTTTCTTCTACTGATACTCTGTGTCCAGTGAAATCACAATGTGGTACACTGGAGCAGGTGTCAGATCAGTGTCTGTAAAGTTCCCAGAGAAAGGAAGTTGGATCAGTGGATCGCTGGAAAGTTGGCCTTGTTTTGTCAGTTAATCAGAAAACACAATACTTTCATTCACTCTGACACACAGCGGCCATCACGCTGAGCTGAACGTTTGCAGTGGAAACGCATTTGCTTGATGTGTTTGTTTCTCGTTCTTTAAAAAAAAAAGAAAAAAATCTCCAGCAGCATCTTGTAGTCTTTTTTTTGACTGTATATAAATAAGTGATAAGTTTCCCACAGGGGGAAACACGCGCCCCATTGAAGACTGCACTTGAAAACAAAAGTGACATTTATGCTCTATCTGAAGTGTTTTCTAACAGTATGATTCAGTTTCACATGAAACAAGACCTCGAGGATTAGGACAGGTTAACTTCTCCACATCCAATAATGAACAGCTCGCAGGGCCAGCCATTCTTTTATTGAGGGACATCAAAGTTTTATATTTCAGAGGAAATGAAAATCATTGACTGTAGTCAAGGACATTAAAGTATGCGTGATCTGCATTATTATTATTATTATTGTTGTTCATATTTTTTGACCGTACTTTTCTCGAAGGTCTCCTGACTTTTACAAACCTTTATGTGTGTTGGCATTGTATATATATATATATATATATATATATATATATATATATCCTTGTGTTGAAGAAAAGAAAGAAAGAAGAAAAACAAAAAAAAGAAGAAGAAGAAAAAAAACAACAATATTTTTCTTTGAGGTCCAAACAGGGCCATGTTAAAGTGATATTTTACATGAAAGAGTAAAATCATCAATCAATCAATTAATCAGTTAATTAAATTAGGCAACAAAGACAACAAAGGTTAGCAGGCTAACAAGGTAACGTCACCTAAATACAAAGATAATTTCCCAAAAACGTTACTTAAATGTTCTTTTGACTCTACTGAAGAGGACAGGTTTAATGTGAACATAATCAGGATGATCATGTACAGCAGTGGTTCTATCCTCGATATCTAATCAGGGGCTGATTTACTCTCAGGACACCAGGGTCATTCATGCTGCTGACCTGCCGGTGTCATACTAGCAGCAGTCTAGGTCTGACCTATACTTTAAAGCAACATTTGAAAAGAAAAGACTACTATTCAGAGCATGTTTCACACAAAAACAATGAAAGGAAAGGAGCAACCTGTATGAGCAACATGTGTCAAGTAGAAAGACATGGCTGAGCGAGGAAGGAGAGGGGTCTAGTTCACAAAGTTTGGAAGAAGAAAAAGCAGCAAAGGAAAATAGAAAGCAGAAGTAGGTGTGTGTGTGTGTGTGTGTGTCAGAGAGACAGAGCGTGCCGAGTAGCGAGGCAGATGGAAGAGGGGTCGAGGGGAGTACGAGAAGTAGAGAAAAAGGAGAAGAGGGAGGTCAGAGTGGGAGTGAAAGCCCAGTAATTGCTTTGACCTTGAGCTGAGCCGAGGTGTAACTCAGTCAAAGCGAGTGATGAATTCAATGCCCTCGGCCCTGTCGCAGGAATAAACTCACCGCTCGCAGGGATTTTTGTTTATGACCACATGGGGGAGAGAAAAAAAAACATGCAGGGAGGACAGAAGACTAGCTGAAGGAAAGCCCAGGGAAACCGTTAACCACAACGTGTAGACTGGAGGGGATGCAGAGAAGCAAGAGAGACTGAGGTAGAAATATGTGTAACGCGTTTGGGGCTGATGGATCCTGGTCTGTGTGACCTGTCAGACGGATGATGTTTATGACCACTGATAGACTCAACGCTGGAAAAGGATTCGCAGAGAGAAAGCACTCACACTGCTTCTCTTTGTTTATTTCCTCTTATAGCGTGAGTTTTCCAGCAAAGAATAAATTAACAGGTTTTTCCTGCTCATTAAACTTTTATAAGGCTTATAGCGGCTATGGGGAAAATATGTCATCTTCTGAAACAGCTTGGACCATGTAACCCGCTGTATGAAAAATGATCTTTTCATGAGCCCTGATTTTTATTCTTTTCATGCTGTTGTGGGCAGTTCAGTAGTGGAAGAAGCATTATGTTACTACTTATAATAATAAATCCATAAAATAAAAAAAAATAAAAAGTCTGATAAGAGATAACAGCCACACAGTCAGCCAGCTGGGCCGCTGAGGTGGTTAAACTCTGCTTAGTCCCATCTGTGATTTGAACACTGCCTCCATCACTCTGTGTCTTCATTTTCTTGAGTCATGCTGAGGTCACTGTTCTATCCGTTAGTGAGCTTTGGTCATTAGCCATAGAGGAGACACTGCTAATCGTAGCTAGACATGCTCCTCTCATATAATGTAGGGCGAACTCAGCACTGAGAGTGTGCATACACTTCCAATGAGTCAGCAGATGTTGATATAAAGTGAACAAAAACTAAAATTCGTGGGAATCAGTACTAAAGCTAACTAACCTCAGCTTTCTTTATGGAATAAACTTATCAGCACAATGGGTAGGCCCAAATGTTGAATGTTAGAAATGTTGTTGACAGATGTCTTAAATCGCTACCTGCTATGTGGACTTGATGAAAAAGTAAAAATAAAAGTCCTGTATCAGCGTTCGTAGGATACAGTATGAATATTCTCCAGCCAGCAACTCACGATGGACGTTGACAGAAACACTTACAGGCCTGAAGCTTAGATGCTGTTTCAATGTATAAAAAAGATGCCCAATAGTTGCAATAGTTGCAATAGCAATAGCATGAATTTAAGTAGTAGCAATGTCCCATTGTAAATATACTCTATTTAAAGTAAAAGCCCTGCATTCAAAGTAAAAATACAAAAATGTACTACAAGTATCAATAGTAAAAAGTAGTAATTCTCTAACAGAATGCATAGCCTACAGCCTATATGCGATTGTCATTATATTTTTATAGAATTTGTATATTTTATACAGCATTTTTTATTGCATATCAATCAGTGGAACAGTGTGAAAACAAAGGCAGGATTTGGTTCACGTGCAGGATTCACTAATGAGCACTAAAGATAATAATCTAAACTATAAAATCCTGAGGTCCTGTGCCAAAATCTAGTTTTATCATCTTTCATTATTTCAATTTCAGTTCCTATTATGCATTCACATATGCATATTCTTAAATAAATTCATCCTTTAATCAAATGATTACCATACTTGGGGAACCCAGGGGAAAAGGATTGGTGTGGCGTCTCACTAGGAGTCTAATGCATATTTTATCATCTCATCACATGTTTTGTATATAAAATCATAATCTGCAGAGTAAATAATAACTATAGTATAATATTTCCCTTGAATGTAGTGAAAGAGGAAGTTGCATAAAATAGAAGTACACGAGTAAATTCTGAATACCTCGTAAAGGTACAGCACCTGAGTAAATGTACTTAGTTACAGTTCATCACCTGCTAGATTTTGCAGGTTTCCTTTCATAGAACGTCTTGGTTATTTCCTTTATAAGATTCTTCACTGCAGCACTCAAGTCTATGTCCTGACCCCCACTGAAAACATGTCCACCTACTCATTTCTAAAAATAGCTACAGAGAAACGGATTAATCTGATAGATATAAGAGTTATATTGTACTTTAAACGGCGCAACTGCAGCTACAACTTCTACTTGAGTTCTGTGGTCCTCCTCACTACATGTATCCCTCAGGAATCCATGGTAATTATCTTGTCATGGGGCTAGATTGGTGTGTTGAACACAACTGATTACACCAAGGCTGATTGGCGCAAAATATAACTGGCTCCAGCATCCCTAATAAAGAGGGATGTGAACTTGTGTCAAGCTGCTGTCACGCAGTAAATGCCAACCCACATGTCAGCACTGACACAGGCACGAAGGTTGAGATGGGGGCCCTGATTACGTCTTATCATCCAATATCCGGCTGATAAGTGTTACACAACAGCAAAGTGACAAGAATAACACGAAGGAAGGAACCGGAGGAGGGAATGAAAGAAGGATGAAAAGAAAGGACAACAGGAAGAAAGGGCAGCATGGAGGGATAATGATAAAAATGTGTGTGTGCGTGCAGGAAGCAAAAGAACTAAACAAAGTGGAAATTGGTGATGTTGTCATGTCAGAGTTAAATTAATTATGAGTTTCTGTTTTGTAAATAGCGTTCACATCAACCTCTAAAGTTGTAACTAGAATTGTGGGATTTATATGAAAGCAATTCAATGCTAGTTAAACCCAGCGTTCATGCATATTATGTCCTTTTGTCAACGTAGAGTATTTAAAATCCTCAAATGACCAACTAAGTCATCATACAACCATCCCGACTTGTCAGAGGATGAACATTCGCAAGTCCTATCTCAGAAACATCTGACATAGCATAAACACGGCAATAGCCACTCTAGGAGGATGGCTTTATGGATAGCAATGTCAGCCCATTGCTTTGAAATATTTAAATATGCTGGATAGATTGGTATGACATTTTTACACTGACATTCGTGGTCCCCGGAGGATGAATCTTACTGATGTTAGTGATCCCTTTACTTTTTTTTTCCAACTACCATTGGCTAGATTGCCATGAGATATTCCTGTCCCCCTCAGGACGAACTGTAATAGCTCCCTTGACGTTACATTTAGTGACACCGTTAGGTCAAAACTTTAATTTGTTTTATTTATTTATTTATTTTTTTTGATAAAATGCAGGCAAAATAATTGAGATTGGCATAAGACATTTGTTTGTTAGTCTAATTTGTGCTAATCGGTAATAAACTAAGCATGTCAAACATTTGTCTTTCTATATATCAACATGTTAGCATCGTGACTGTGAGCATATTACTACGCTTAAGTTAGGATTTAGCTCAGAGCCTCTCAGAACCGCTAGCATCCTCTTGTTAGTTCTGAGTTAAACGCATCTTGCAAGCTAGTAAACACATTTACAATAAACATTACAGCTCTGAAAAGTAACCTAACAAGTCGTAGCTGAGGAAGTACATGAGGGCAATGAACAAGATTATAAATACGGCTGGGCAGCCCACACACACGCACACACGCACACACACACACACACACACACACACACACACACACACACACACACACACACACACACACACACACACACACACACACACACACACACACACACAGCAGCAATCTAAGCCAAATGCAGCTTTAATAGCAATTTTATTTGGAGTTCATTGACAACCCAAAGACAGAATGAGGAGTGAAAGTTAAAATAATACGGACAGGAATTGTTATTAAAAAAAGAAATGAGAGCGGAAGAGAGGCAAAAAGAAAGAGCAAAGGAGCAGAGGCAAAAATTGAAGGGGAAAAGAGGAAATGAAAGAGAGGAGAAGTGTGGAAAGTGAGCAAAAAAGAAATAAGCAGATGGATTGATTTCAGAGGAAAGTGATGGGAATAAAGAAACTATGTCAGAACGGTGTGTAGGTGACAGGCAATGCACTGTTTACCATATGTCATGCGGCTTATGTGTTGGGGATTAAAGCTTCGGTCCACATGAAAGAAACAGCCTCATTATAAAGCTCCCAACATATTGCTACCTGGTAGGTGTGTGAAGCTAACAAGCAGCCACACGTCCATAGTCGCTGTCAGTCATCTGTGTATTTCTGTTACCAACTAACTATAAGGGAACTGCACTGAACTCGCTATCTCTCTCTCTCTCTCTCTCTCTATCTCATGCATACAAATGCCTGCACGCCCAAACACAAACCTTTTGATGAAAACTTAACCTTTCCTCTCCACTCTAATGACATACAATGGAAAAGAATAATGGGGATGAAAGTCTATGGCGGGAAGCGTGATAATAGCTATAGATAGAAGAAAAGAATTTAAAAAAAAAATCTTTTTCAGACTGGGATCTCACCAGACGTCAGCAGCTTGGGAGATAATTGTGTAATTGTGGATTCAAGATGTGCTTGTGATTATTGATGAGAGAGGCGAAGGGATGGTTGGCCTCTGTTAATCCTGACCCGCCTCCAACAGAACCACCGCTGACATAAGCAACAGGTGTGGACTTGCATCTTAGTGTTGTTATCCAGGGCTTTTAATGAATACAAATTCTCAATTAGGGGATGATGGAGGCCTAAACACACACAAACACAGACACTGCAGATGCAAATATATAAAGCAAGCAGCTGGAGAAGTGCAATGATGCCCCTTGTGGAATAGAAACCCTGAACGTGTTGGATTAACAAAGAGAGAATGAAGGAATGCAACCATTTCTCTACACATTGCCACAGGATCAATGTAAGTTATGGGAAATATAGATAACAATTTGTCCACATAAGGGTGTAGGTATGGTTTATAAAGTAGTAGAGACACAATGAAGTCCAGAAAAGATCCGCTCACAAGTTGCACCAAAACAACTTTGCCCTGAGTGGCACTGATAGAAAAGAATAGAATTGGTTGTATTGTTCTTCAACCAGCTGATAGTGTTGATGGGGGGAATTAACAATTCATCTAATATAGTTGCTTATTTAATATTTCATTTTTTTCACCACAGATGTTTTAGACAGCAGAGATTACAAGTAAAACGTTGTTGAATTTTAATGATAGGGATGAAACGGTAAGTTACGGTAAGACCATGTTTGGTAGACTTTCATGAAGGCTGTAGCTTTTTGTGTAAATGTTTAACTTTAACTTGGTGTGAATAAAATTAAGAGTACATAAACTCTCAAGGCGAAACATTCACATTTGGTTTGAGCACACCTATACCGGAGTATATGAGAGCTGAAGTATATCAAAGGCAGCGCTTGGAGATATAAATCAAACTGTTAAAATGCGAGAGACAAAAATATGCTTTAGATGAGTGAGGGAGACATACCAGGTGTCCTTTGGACTTCACAGCACACGTTCTGCGTTAGGTTCACACTCCCATTGAGCGACGGTTTGGCTACTCCATCACCACACTGGCAAATTCTCTAAAATTCAGTGTCCGTCATTGTCATACACACACTTTTCAACTTTTTCCCTTTTTCAGTCAGGCTTAAGCAAAATCCCTTTACAGCCCGGAGAAGTAAAATGACCAAACAAAATAAAACAAAGTAAGACATGCCAAGGACGAGACAGGCCCTGTGGTGTCACAGCCAGCCTAACAAACTGTCTCAACACTACAGCCTCAATCTCCTCCATTGATTTGCTGACAGGAGATCTTTAGCCCCGAGGTAAAACGATCCATTCTGGACACCACTTTCAGCGCCGTGCATTTTGAAATACCTAATTAAACATTTATGACTGGGCAAGACTTATAACAACCACAACTCTATTAGTATAATTCATCACTTATACATTGCTGGTTTATAGATTTGGCTCTGCTGTCACAGACAGACTTTCATTGTGGCCGGTAAAATAAAATAAAATATATATTTATAGGATGCAGAATATTCAAACATAGGATCGGGATATCATATTTGATATCAGATAACTCAACAGACGGACGTGGTCTCACGTAAGGCATTAAGAAATTCAAATGTGGGCAAAATATGGAATAAAAGGCACTTTGGAGCCAGCAGTCATCTTCACAGTAAAGAGGATGTGACACTACTATTCCCTCAGTGCATCTGAGCGTTGAGCCTAAATGAAGTCCCACTACAAAGTGAAGCGTTAAAGCCTTTCAACATTATGATGAAAGTAGGACAGAAGAATTGAGATGTGCTGCGAGAGATGCCGTCATCCTGTCTAACACCACAATGTAATTGGGTTGTAAACTGGTGAGCTTAACCCTCTTAGTCCATTGCAACAAATATTCTCCTGTAAAATCCTATCTGGATGATATAGAATATTTGTCTCTGTATCGATAGCATTTAAAAGCTTTACTGACGTTTTATGTTGGAAATTTCATATGAATTTCAGTAGCAAAAACTCTGATGTGCTGATGTCCACAAACTCCACACTAGCTGATGTGTGCTGCTTTATACCAAAGGAGATGAAGGAGAGAAATATCTCATGTCAGTAATTCCAGATGTCTCTCCTGATGCGCAGTGAGCAGAACTGTTTACGACAGTTTGCTTTTGACTTTTCATGCTGGGATTTGTATCTCCTTTGGGGGACCTCCATACCAGACACCAGAATTTAATTTGGACAAACAGAAGATGTTTCAGTCAGGGCGGGAAAAAAAAACAAGACTAAGAGTCTACAGCCATGCTAATGACCCTGTGAGGCTGTAGGCACAGTAATTAGAGATAAACGTTAACCTGTTTTAACCACCTGTTTGACCTGTTGACCTCTGGCAGGCGCTACAGGACACCTGGGCGCGTCTTTATTGAGAATCTTTTATCTTTGAAGTTTTCTATAATGATAGTATAGTATAGTATTATTCATTCATTAGGTCTATAAATATGTCATTCTATTTCCTCACTATGTTTATCGCACAACAGGCAACTTCCCCATCTCACCTCCATGTGTGCATTTACTTTATGCCTTCACAGTAACTAATGACAACTTTGCCCTTAACATTTCCATCAAAGCAGCAATTAAATATCCTATAATCGCTGAAGGAGCTGAATTGTTGCTTGCATTGTTGACTGCACTGATCACATAAGTTCTTCCATTTGACATGTTTATTGAAAACATCTACATAGTATGTATTAAGCAAAACATGTTCCTCTTTGCCATGCTTTCTGTCCTTCACCTACAGCTCAATGTTGAGTGTGCCAGACAAAGGACATTGTGCTGTTTATATGGAGGACCTTACCCCGGTGTCATTACGTTGAATACACCACGCTAACAAATACTTTTCTGCTTCTAATGAATCACCATGGTCATGCAATGTTTTTGTCCTCAGTATTATATTTGTAAGGAGAGCCAATATAAAATAAATCTGTGGTAAGAACATTTTCTCCATCGTCATTTTTTTCATTTCATACAAACAACAAAACAGTGAAATTCCATTTTACAACTCAGTGATGATTACTGTTAGAATATCAATGTTTAGATCCTACGATTATTTTTCTAAATTAAACAAAATCACAATAAATACAGTAAAGGTTTTAAAGAGTCCATGTCGGGCTGCTGAAACTGATTCTAAAGGGGTATCCAACATACATTTTTACTGCTTAGAATAATTTAAGGGTTTCACTGACAAAAACCTGTTAACCATAATAATCCACAATTAATGCTAAATTTATTATTCTGAGAGGAAATGAACAGAGGAGAAATTTCAAATGTGTAAACTACAAAAAAAAAACCAACAACAAACAAACAAACAAAAACAATAGTGTAAAGCTCATCTGTCATGGGAATGTTAAATAAGGCACTAGAGTAGTGCACCATCACAGATGACATCACCGGTCCCAACAGTTACTGCTGCTTCACCTAACTGGAACCATCTGTTCAGGTAAGCATAAAGCATTCAAAGAACACACATTTCCACATTTCGGTTACAGACATGAGCTGAATTATTTTACCCTTCATCCCACACCTTGACAATGCAAACCTGTTTCCACTACTACCGAACGAGCTGCACCAACATCACTACAACAAAAGCATCTATCACCACAGCGCGTTATGCTGTTTGCCCCGGCTTGTGAGATCTGTGTGTGATCTTTTCACAGTCATGGGGCAGGATTAAGGAGGTAATTAGTGTAGGTACAATATCAAAGATGAAGTCATTAATTGGTACTAGTCTGAGATTCCTTTTTAACATCTGGTTACCATGTGGAGATCAAACAAAACAATGTTTTAACAAGCTGGAACTCTGGTCTAAAATAAATGATATGACAAAAAAAAAGACCTTACCACCTCTTCAATGTCGTAATGTTACAAAAAAGATCTGTCTGTAATTAATTTTTTACTACAATTTCTTGTGTGGTCGGAGCACGGCACTAGAGTTAGCAATGTCGGTCTGCCTGGCGGTCAGTCCGCTGATCCACCACGTCGTTTAAAGCAAAAAAATCTGAAATAACTTTAAGATCTTACATTTTATAGACCTCCATCTTATGCTAACATGCTAAACTAGGATGATGATCATAGCAATCCCTTAAACGTGCTTAGGATCAGCATGTTAGCATTGTCAGTATGTTGGATGGATGGGTAGCATGCTGATGTTGGCATTTGGCTCAAAACACTGCTGTACCTGCTGTGTATGTACAGCCTCACAGAGCCATTTATGGCTGTAGACTCTTTCACAGCGATGGGACAGAAAGTAACATCAGTCACGTAGTCTCTAATTGGTGCTTGAGAAAGCTGAGGTGCGAGGGAGAAGGAAATTAAAAAATCTTTAAATCAAGCATGTATCCTGGCTGTCACTGTCTTCATCCTCCGCTTCATTCGTCCGGTTGTCTCCCTCCTGAAACTCCCAACCAATTAGAGTCAGTTGTGAGACTGTCCGTCTGTCAGCCGCCAAAAGCTTCCCAAAAATCCCCCGAGGACCAACTCTGTGTGTGTGTATATGTGTGTGTGTGTGTGTGTGTGAGCGCATGTCCCAATGTCCTCAGCTACTCCATGACTCAACTACCCCTCAATGTACATACTTTCACAGCAAGAACTCAAGATAGTGCTACATAATGCTACTCCCACATGCGCAAAAATCACAAAGATGCACACAGACGAAAAGACACACACAGACACTCTGAAACACACACGCGCGCACACACACACACACAGGGCTGAGCTGTCTTTCATTTTCCACCCACCTCTCGCTCTCCGAGACAAGTGAAGTTAAATCCAAATATAGTGTAGCTGAAAACATCCTTCACTGCAACCTGCTGGATGACCAGCTTGACAAACACTGTCAAATCACCCCTAATGAAGTGTATGTACAGCGCCAACATGCATGTGTCTGTGATTATGGGTGTGAAATACATAAGAAGTACAAATTAAATGTGTGAACTATGTAAGTAAACAAGCAAAGCTATGAAGATTTCTGGGTTAATATATTCTATTTAGTTTTTTTTTTTGTTAAGATGATCTGTATCTGATAAAAAAGGAGATGCCTTGAGGCTTCAGATTCATGCAAGGCAGCCGTGTGAATTCCTCAAGACACCTCCCGACCGAACAGATATCAAGATGGGAGTCATTCTGTGATGCATAACAAGCACAGAATGAAAAGAAAACGATTCCCCATGTTTCCATCAAGAAACGCTGTCGGCATCAGTGTGTCACTAGCCTATTACCAAAGCTTGACAAGCTGCCTATCATCCCCGCTCTCCCTAAGGGACAACATGTGACACACACACTCAGAACAAATCATCGCTGCTATATAATATTCACCTGTGCATGTTTTCTTAGAGATTACAATTAGTGCAGTATAATACCCACCCCCGGGTTTATAAATTAAAACATCTATTCGAAAGCTACAAAAGGCAGACATGTTTACAAAAAATAATTGAATTGTTGCTGCCACTTACCCCTTAGCTACTGCAACAGCTAACGCTAGCATAGTGACAGTAATCCGTAGTTAACATTAGTGTTCGCTTTTTGTCCTTTGCTATTATTAGGATATGAATTATTAATTGCTTTGTTGTGTTAATAGCTAAACAGTGTCAGTAAAAACAGCAGATACATGTCTGTGGCCTTTCTTTACCGAAACGTTAAATAATCAACGATGCTGGCTAGCTAACATTAGCATAAGTTTAAAGCCTTTTCACCAAGATTTTCTTGTTATTACTATTAAATACAACAATAGTGTTAAATGTCATTGAGCTATAGTTGCAAATAGTTACTAACAGGTTGATGATTTGATCATAAATATAGAAACCAAAGCTGATAATTACTGGTAACAACACAGTCTCACAGTCTGGTGTGAGAATTGACTGACAGCCATTGTGGCTACTGTAGCTTCTGAACGTTTAGATCAGGGGTCGGCAATTAAGTTTGGCCTCGGGCCAGATATTTTCCAAGCCATTACATGGCGGGCCACAACCAAAACAATGGCTAATATAATTAATTAATAGGGGAATGAAAATGATAGGCGATCTTGAAATGACGGAGCAGACGCACTGAGACATTCAAGCGGGCTGATGTAGGTTAAATTTGTGGACTGACCACTGGGGGCGCTATTAATTATATGCCTGTTTGTTAAAAAAAAAAACATTAAAAAAACATTTCCACTTGTTGCTGTTAGCTGTCCGAAAAATGGCACTATCAAAAAATCTCAAGAGAAAACGTAACAGCGAGAACAGGATCTTTCATGATGAATGGACAGAAAACTATGCCTTCATCCTCCCCAGTTTTATTAATGCCTGATCTGTAACGAGGGTGTCTCTGCATGCAAAGAGTACAACATTAGACGGCACCACGAAACGAAGCATGTGACAGTTTTGGAGGAACTTGATACCAACAAGTCGATGGATGATGTGATCGGGTCAGTGAAACAGATGTCGCTCTCTGCGAGGTCCGCTGCCCGCCGCATAGAAGCGCTGTCTGATGCGGTGCAGGGTGCAATTGTCGACGTGCTTATTCACTCTGTATCCAGTTAGACAAATAAGCATTTAAATTGAGGAAAATTTTCTGTTCTGGAAAATGAAGTTTCCAAATAAAGAGCATTTTTGAGACTGGCAGTCCGATTTTTAAAAAGTATATTTTATATTTTTATTTTCTTTCTCTAGTTCAAACAATCTCACGGGCCAGATGTTTTTGCTTGCGGGCCACATCTGGCCCGCGGGCCGCCTATTGCCGACCTATGGTTTAGATGATCTAAAAGTTGTAAAGAATTTATAAACAAGTCTCGACTTAAGCTGACAAAAAACAAATGACTAAATGAAATCTGACTGAACCGAAATCTGAATCAGGTGCCGTAACTTTACATTTTGCACGGTGAAAAGAAAACACAGTGAAAGAGTTATAAGACAGCAGGAGAAAATGCATGTCTATCGTCACTCAGAGTGTGAAATGCGGGTATAGTTGGAGCTGGAGTTTAATCTTCCCTTTACTCCTCTTCACTGCACGCATGTCGAACAGCCATTCTGGCTAACTACCGAGCTGACAGAGGAAGAAAAAAAAATCTCCCTGCTGAGGCATTTTGAGCAGCGCCACAAAAAACATTTCTCTCTGTGGAGTGTAGAAGATGTGACGGCTTGACAAAACATCTCGGGAAAGCAGCAAATATGCACACAGGGAAACACTCAGAGAAAGAGAAAGTACATCACTTAGCATTACTTTCTTCGCTCTTTATCTGTCAGGTGTCACCCGTGAGAAAGGGAGGGAGGCTTTGGAGCGTTCTTGTGTTTTCTTTCTCTATTCAGTGGTGCGATCCGGACTTCTACGGGAAGCAATAAAGATGTAGGGAGTGGTGTGTGTGTGTGTGTGTGTGTGTGTGTGTGTGTGTTTGCCTGTCCGCCTTTCTATCTGTGGCACGTCTGCAGCAATTTCCTGTGAAGTGTTTGGAGAAGAGAGATGAAAGTAAAAGATACTTCTCCCACCTTGCCTTCTCTTCTTCGTCTTACCCTCCACCCGTCTCTGACAATTTTGTCTGAAAAAAGGCTTTTCAAAACAGAGAAGAATAAAAAAATAATAAAAATAAAATAAAAAATAAAAAACACACACACAAACACAATGAGAATAAAGAGAAAGAATGAGAAAGAGAATACGCGAAGCAGAAAAATCAGTCAATAAAGCAGGAAAACTCATATGTTCATAAGAGCATGATAGAAAAAGAAGGCATTTTCAGTATTCTTGATGAGAACGTAGAAAGGAAGGAGGAAAAGAATCAGACAGGTGAAAAGGTCGGAAGAGAAATGAAAAAAAAGGTGATTTAATTGCTTGACCTGTTGCACTAATAAGTCATGTCTTGAGACAGTAAGGTGAGCTAATATTAGTGGTTCCTGGAAGACAAACATTACAGATATATGGACTGAAGTCATAGGAGAGGAAAGAAAAATAAAAAAAAGGACATGAACAGAATGAAAAAAGAACAAGTAAGAAGTATTAAAAAGGAAGGAGGCAGAAGAGAAGAATGAACATTAATGTAGCCATAATAATCATTTTAAAAAAAACTTAGTACAGCTCGGCTATGCTACACACTTGCTATACACTCAGTGATCTTATCCTATGACTAGGAATCTGGCAATGACATGGGAGGGATTATTTTGTACATTGTTCGATGTTTCATCTTATTTCATTTGTTTTGTCTTTTTTAATTTTTTTCTTTCTTTTTTCCCCTCTATGTGTACATGGTGCGCTTGATATGTACCCACATTCATCTCATCATTGCAACGGCTATCCCAGCACTGTTTGTTATAATAAGAAAATGTTAATAATAATCCTGAATGAAAAAAATAAATAAATAATACTTTAACCACCTCAAACCAACGGAAACCCACAGATGCATCTCTACATATGACTGATCTCTCCAGGCATAGAGAAGGTCACAATGACAAATCTCCAACAGTGTCACTGTGACTTTGTAATAAAAAATAAGTTTTCACTTTGTACAGAGGAACTATCAACTTCTGCTTTCCCCAGAGAGGCCTGACAGCTACTAGCCCGGGGCAATATGGCCGTGCCTGAGGGGAGGAGGGGAGGAGGAAAAGGTTAGTTGCTGACTACTCCCTACGGTGCTAAAAGCTGAAACTGTTTTTTGTTTTTAAAAACATATTAAGCTTCCACACAAAGGAATCGCACGTCGAATGGCTTTCCACAACAACTGTAGCCATGACACACACATTACCCTGAGCGATGCATGCCCGAAAGAGAGAAACCCAATTGACAAATCCTTTTTAGAGGTGAGAGAGCCAGCCCCGGTAGACGTTAATATTTTGGATGTGGAAATCACTGCAGAAGCACAGAATTGCATTAACTTCATTAAAATGTTATTGACTGGGTCTGTGATCACACTCCCCCCCCTTCAAAGTTGATGCAAACGGCTCGATGGCCAGCAGCTCTTGACATTTCGCTGTCTGATCTCGGTGTAATCACACCTGTCTGAGAGCGTGCGGCATTTCACTGGGAGTAATAATTAGGTAGCTAGAGATGTGGTTTTTTTTTATATTTTGTCCGGTGTCAGTGCGCTGTGACATTACAAAGGTTGAGGATTTACACCTTGGCCAGCAGCTCTTCACATTTTGAAACCGCCACTTGTGACATCGTTATACAATCCCGGCTGCGTATGACATTTCCAAGCAATCAATAATGAAATGTGCCGTGTGATATTGTTTCTTGAATAAGAGTAGTGACATTAAAACGATACTTTTAGACCCTCTGGGGGGGAAAAAGGACACACATTTGTGTTGTTATTAACCTACCGACACTTGTAGCATCAGTTCAAAATGAGCTTAGTCAATTTTCCTTGACTAAAAAAAAAAACAAAAAACAGTGTGTATATATTACAATATCACATAAGTTTGCTGTATGAAAACAAAATATCATGAGGTTTTTATGATGTTATCTATGAACAGATCAGTTGAGAGAAATTTACATTAGCATCTGAAGAAGACATCGTTTCCTAATAATAATAATACAACTTTGGACTTAACAGGAAGCATTTCCTTCCTTCAGGGACATGGACACAAACTGTCTGCCCCCCCCACACACACACACACACATACAAAATCCAATTCAATTCCAACATGTTACATCTCATTTGTTTCATCCATACAAAATACAAATTGGAAAAGCAACATATTTTAGATTACATGCTGGAAACGTGTCTCAGCAGGGATAATTACATCGCTGATTGCCTGGTAACTTAACGGTGAAGATGAGACAGGTGAGGAAAGAAATCCTGAACATAACTGCCCGTACCGTCACAACTAGTCAAAAGTGGTTCACATCAAACTCTAAATAAATGTGTTTGTAACAATTCATATAAACTTAATATGATTGTAGTCCTAATCTTGCAGCTTAGGCTGTTGATAAAGCATGTACACCTTATTCTGACAGTTTCAGTGAACTGACAAAGGCATTTTAGGATCTTGGCACGTTTAAACCTGTTGCCTAACGCTGCTAAGTCAACGGGTGCCAGAGTTTAGATAGATCCGTTTTCAGAAAGCAGTCCGAGCTGTGACTCTTAGCTGGTGTGCAGCAATGGGCTGTACGTGCTGTGGTATGAGCTGATGTGTGCCTGGAGCTTTTCAAAATGAGTTTTTATCACACATAGTTTCCACAAGCCCATGCACGTTGGGCCCTGTCCAGTGGGCTTTTGTGCTCACATGCTTACCAGGGAGCATTTAGAGGGCGGCATGATGGCCAAGGTTAACATAAACACATTAACAAGCAGGACATGGGGCATAGATTTAGCAGCAATTTAACATTGGTGCTTGCTGGGTTGCATGCTAAGATGTTGCATGCTATTGTGTCAACATCTATTTAGCATCTAAATGTTTGCTTCTAGAAAGAAAATAATAATAATTGAAATTTCTGATTGGTTCAGATGCCGCTGCATGACTTTCTGAACAGTATTATGTCTTCCTGCAGTGTGTTGCAGCACTGGCCGTTAGATGCAGCACCTTTCTGACAGAGATGTTTTGGCTTGTACTTACATCATCACAGTGAGAGCTTTAAGGTCTCGTCTTCCCTGCCTGCATGTCTGCGTCTGTCTGCCTGTCTTGTGCCGGGCTTAGACCCGTGTTAGTTAGGGGAGCGGAGGTTGCCGCTGGGCTGGAGAGGTTGGTCTTAAGGCTTTGTCCACACATCACCACAGCTGATTGCTCCTCTGGATGGTTGGGATTCTCAGCTAAGACAGGGATTACTGACCCATGTCGGCTTCCCACCTTTACAGCAGCCACTTCGATGTTCACCCAGTCTGAACTTAGACGCTCCAGAGAATTGAAAATAAAAAAAGTGTGTGTGTGTGTGTGTATGTGTATGTGTGTGTGTTTTAGTTTGTGTCTAAAACCTTGAAAAGATAACTTTAATACCTTTTGCAAATCTACAAAAGGTAACATTAATATATAACTGAAGGAAATAATAACACTGGAGGAAAATACAGCGATCAACTGCATTTAACATTTCAAGACGATCCAGTGTTCTCGTGAGATTAAACAATGAGAACTATCGGGTTATAACAGATTAAAATATGTCCCTCTAGTGCCGAAATGATTAGTTAATTGTTTTGTTGTACAACTTTATTGTTTGGTTCGGTCTCGCAGCTCTTTATCAGCGTCGTTTCAGAAGCAACATAGAGAACCAGTCGACGTTTGGACACACTTTCTTTTATTGTGGAAAATGTCGTAATTTGCTGCTTTATGTAATTTCAAATGTTGCATTTTAGACTTGTGCTGTTGGTCTGACAAACCTAAAATAATCTATCAATGTCTATTTTTATTACTATTTGACGTTTTACAGTTTTATCAATTAATCAAAAGAATAAATCAACATTCACAAAATAAACTGGGGGGTATTTTGGGGGGTCTTACGGGCCCCTTTCACCATTTCTTTTTGAAGGACGACACACTAAACACATTGTGGGGTCTATATTTTGCCATGTGAATGGTAGAGATTGCGAGACAGAAAAAACCTTTTGACTCGTAGTTTAAAAAAGGTTTTAAGACTCCGACAACTCAATAGCTGACATTCCAATGAACGGCGTACAATCGAGCCGTTTCGTTCTACGGCTCAATAGCTAACATTCCTGTCTACAGTGCACAATCAAGCTATCTCATTCCGCTATGAAGCAGGCTGAAGTTTCCATTGTGTCAGGGTAGTTATTAGTCCCAGAGACAGACAGAGCCAGCCAAGAGAGGAGTTAGGGCTGTCCGTCAGCCTCTAATGTCTCCACACAACAGTCCAAACCCAAACTGACAGGCACACACCAGACTGACAGCCCACTAACAACACACTATTGTTCCCTCGCTAATGGCCGGGACACACCTTTCAGTGCCCACAGAGAGCTAGCATGTGTGTGGCAGAAAGAGGACGCACAGAGACAGCCATATACCGGAGGGCCTCAGATGAACCAGCACACATAAATAACACATGGTATGGTTAAGGTTAGTAGTAGAGAAGGTAGAGCGGAGCGTCCGGGAATCGGTGGTTCGATCCCTGGATCTTCTTAAATGCTCCTGATGCTGAGGACAGTAGTGTTGTTGTGTTGATGAATGAAACGCACATTATAAAAAGCCCTTTAGTATAAAACTGCTATATTAATGTCCATCACCTTTAAGGCTTTTAGTTACTACTGTCAGTTTCTGGTAATTCTAATCACAATGTTTTTAAGAGTTTTTTTTTTTTTTTCCAGAGAAACGTTGAGTAATTCTGTCATTAACACCGAAAAACATATCAGTGACCCCCATCAGTGAGTCTCTCTGATTCAGGCAATCCTCCTTATCAAGACACACAACAAAAACCAGCTCTCTCTGATGTGACCTCAATTTTTCCTGACTGCCAGAGAAAATGGAAATTCAGGTTTTAAATAATAATGATGTCTTTGTAGTTGTAATCTGGTGTATTGATTAACAGGGAGATAATCAACTGAAAAAAAAAAAAAAAACTTGGTTAAAACTTGTCCGCTGTAGATGGGAGGGTAGAGAAACACTGGGGGGAGGGGGTTGGGAATGACTGTGGTCGTCGGGTAGTTTTTTGAATAAGTGAAAGAGCTGTGTTTAAGCTCAGAAAGCATGTTAGATTGCTCTTTAGAGGTGTAATCTTTCAGAGGTCAGTGCTGCTTGATTTGGTGATACCTGTGTTACCGGTGATAAAGAACATCTTAAAATAAGTCCCCTAGTTCAGTTCGAAATGATGCTCATGACTTGTTTTCTTTCCCACGGTTTGCTTAACCAGGATGAACATTTTCACCTTTCAGGTTCTGTCCTATAAGTGCGCGTCACATTTCCAGTGACTCCTCTCTGTGTATATACACACACACCATTTAAAATATAAGCCTGCTGTTGGCCTCTGACTGACCTTCTGTGTGTTACCATTTTGCAAGCATCGTCAGAATAAAACGTAAGAAGTTTTTTTCCGTAGCCAAACATTTCTCCAGCGCTGGCACAGCAGGTAGAGAAAGGTCTGGCAATGTGAGACTAAATAGAGAAGAAACTAATCGGTGTGAATGGCTATAACAGAATAAAAGCTCTATTCATAAATAATAGCAAAAACAGGATTTGATATGATGGAAATCTTAAAGATTATATCTACAAATCTCAAATGGTAGACAGATCTCTATGTGTCATGGTTTATATCATCATATTGCCCTACCCTATATCCTATAGTGGATTTGAATAGACATGTATTTACCCCCCCCACCCACACACACACACACACACAGCATACTCAACACACCTCTCAGCTATGCCCCGTCATGCACTCTTGTCTGTCCGTGCCACGTTTGACACACAAACACTCTTGAGGAGCTGAGGCAACAGTCCAGCTTTCTCTGAGTGCTCTCCATGCCTTCTAAAAATATCTGATCCCCCTAAAGGCACAGTTTGCTCATAAGAAGTTTTCCACAGGAATTTGATTTGAAGCCAGGTCCGGCACCACCAGTGTCAATATACATCTGCTTCCATTAGAAGGATAATAAATGAGGAGTCTGACGACGCCCTGCGTTGCTATGTAAATGCCTGATGTGGAAATTTCACTGTAATGCACATCCATCAGCAGCATTTTGACAAAGGGAAATTAATGTGTGTGTTTGTGTGTGTGTGTGTGTGTGTGTGCGTCATTTTGGATTCTTATTGCCTCAGCCTGTCATTAACCTCACAGTAATGTACAGCCCCCAACAAATAGTAGAGCACCATCATGATTATGTTGTCTTCACTGTGCACTGATGAAGGCTGCAGTTTGAGAACAGTTTATTTTCCTTCCTTCCTTTTCTTTTCTTGCATTCAATTATTTCAGCAATAATACAATATCTACTGCCACTGAGAAAACACATGATGAAGACATAGTTCTGGTAACATTGAAAATGACAGTAGACGGGCAGAGGCTCCATGTGTGATCTCAGCCCTACCTTCTGTCGAATCTCCTCTTCCATCTTGATGGGGGAGCCGAGCTCAGCGACCTGACGGACTCCCTCGCTGGCGTAGCCTCCGTACTCCCACAGCACGTAGCTTCTGGAGTGGGACGCACCAATCAGAGCGGACCAGTGGTTTGCTCGTCCTGGAAAACAGGAGCAGGAGGTGGCAAAGATATTTAGGTTTGAGTGATTTTAAATTTTTCATGAGTGAGTCAGGAAGGAATGATTAAATCAACAGCTAGCTGCCTGCCTGACTTCATCCATGTTTTCTGATATGAATGATAAACTGCATTTATCAGTAAGACTCTTAATTCTAATTATGATTCCTTTTTGAATTCTTTATATAATATAACAGATCACATAATAACTAGATGTAGTCCACTGAAGCATATAACTGTACAATAACAATGATTAAATTACATCTACCATAGATATCACATTAAAAAGAAAATACTGTGGCATTAACACTTTCTGAAATGGATTGTATGAAATCGATTTAAAGATGTTTGTTAATCTCCTCCTGACATGGTGTAATATAGATATATAGAAATACTCTGAATACTAATTTGTGCCTGATAACTTTAGATCTCCCTCAAACCCACAATCAAATATTTTTATTTTGTTTTAGTTTAACAACATGTCTCCCACAAATGTTTTCCTGCCCGTTACTGCCGATATGGGGCATTACATCAGAAACTGCTTGTATGAGTCACTCTGGAGTATATGGACCAATGACCAGTTTAGTCAATTAATTTAGACAGATGACTGCAGACCCTTCTGCACATGAATTTGAAAACAGTCGCCGAGTGGCAAACTCTGCACATACATCATTCTGCAAAGTGAAGGTCAGACACTAAAAATGCAATTAGCAAAGCACATTTTTGACTGGAGAGGTTCATCCTACAGTACATAAGAAAAAAAAACTGAGAAAGAAAGAAAGAATCCTTCATATATGTAAACAGAGAGGACAAAATGTAGAATATTAGAAACACATCTATAACAAAAACACCCTGAACATTATAGGCAACATAAATCATAATGTATGGCTGATCTGGTGTATTGAATTACATTAGATTGTACAGGTGTACATAACAAAGTGGCCAGTGAGTGTATATATAAACCAAATTACTGTACTGGTACAGACGTCGATACAGGAAGTTAAAAAACTAAATATTGTTGCTAGAACACTTAAGGTGGAGAAGTGTCATCATTCTGGGTCCACACATGCTTATGAGGCTTTTTATGAGTTTTTAGGTACATCTACAGTACAGTACATTGTCTACTCCCGTGGTGAATAGTATACACGCATGAGTGTGTGTCTGTGATTTGAACTCACTGGGGTAATCTTTGGGATGCACTTTCTCTGACCAGTTGCCGTGGAAGGTGAGTCTGTACTTTGCTGTTCCACAGGCGCAGCACTCGATGGCAGGAGTTTCTGTGGCTTCACCAAACACACGCTCTGCAGGACGACAGGACACGACAACACACAACAGCTCACATGTAAAGATATGCGGGTAAAGTGGATAAACAACCTAATATATATACACAAAACTCTATTCAGGAACGAAGAGACGGAGATCAGCCCGTGTGCGAACTTTGACACAAAGGCACACCTGCATAGATTACTAGATGAATTACTTCAATTTGGATCCAGCGAGAATGTCATACAATTACATCCCTGGAATAAACTGGTATTTAAATGACACATTAGCCTTGACGCAGACTCATGAATATTAAAATATTGCCCTCAACCAATGTTTTGCAAAGATAGGTCAAGGGAAGTACTTGAATATTTATGAGTCACCAAATTATACGGAAGAAATCCTCACTTGACAACTAAGTTATAGCAGGATGAGTCAAACATCGGAGGCACCTAACTTATGTTAGAAAACTCAAACAGGGTGGCTAGATTGGTTTACGTAATAGCCTGGAAAAATTGATTTTGGCGGGGAGAGGACGATTTCATGTAAATAAAATGTACATGAAAAAGTCTAAAAAACCATTTGTCCACGGTATGAAAAAAAAAAAAAAAAGACAGATAGAGCAAGGGATAATGACACCATGATGAGCAGTCAAGGGATGGGAAAATGAGCAGCCAGCGAGGGAGAGGAGAAGATGATGGGCAGCTGTCATTACCTTTCTCACACAGCCGAACGGTGAGAGAGCCTTCATTCTGGAAATAGATGATTTTCTTCTGGACAATGCTGGCCCTGGATAGACACAGAGTAAGAGGGAAAGATGAAATTATGAGAGAAAAGAAAGGGAGAGAATGTTGGACATTGAGAGCAGTGCAAAGAGGGCATTCAATAGATAACACAGTAGTGTTTTTTTGTTTTTTTTCTTCATATCTGATCCATGTAATCCTCAGCGAGAGGGGAAGGTAATGGGTTCCCTGAGGTTTCATAATGGACACAGAGTACACATCTTTTCACAGAAACAGCACCGTATTCTCTGATCCTCATGACACAGTCCCACTGCTGCAATATGAAATGTAACAGAGCAATCATGCCCATGGACATGAACGAGAGGGAGGACGGATAGCTGGAATTACAGTCGGAAGCAGAAATATAGATCTTTACAGACACTGTGGACACAGCCAAATTCTAAGTTATGAGCTAATATTGTCTGAAAATGAAACTGTCCCAATGAAAGTAGGTTGTTATTCTAATAGCGCTCACGTTCTTCTTGAATAAAAATGAAATGCATTTCTCATATTGTGCAGAGAGATCTGTAAAACGAGTCTTGCAGTAATTTTACAAAACATTTGCAATCGATATATATATATATTTTATTGCAATAGAGCTGGATACTCTCCCAGTACTTTTACTCACCCTCTGAATAATTTGCATATACAAACTGCCTTACTACAGTGATGTTAGACGTTTCAAAAATGAAACATGACATCTCTAAATTACATCTCTAATTTTTAGCCTTTTATATAAATTATTATCAGTGAAACAGAGAAATGGAGCAATTTATAAGAATTTACTTGATAGAAAACTGGGTGCTGTTTTTTTATTTATATTTATTTATTTATTTTGTTTCTTTTTTTTTTTTTATATTTTCAAAATTGAAAATTAGCGTGCCCTCAGGAACCCAAACTCATGAATGCTAATGTTTTTAGCCTAGAGCAATTCATTAAAATAATCAAAATTTTAGAAGCGCTGATATCATCATCGGACATGTAAAACATGACCTTGTTTTACATTTTTTAATTAAAAGTTTCCTAACAAACCAACTACAACAGTCCATATCCAAGCTTGTGGCTAATTTACAATGAGCCTCAAAGACCAAACTCTTAGAGAGATATAAAAGTTGAGGTCCAAAATGTGTTTACAATCTTTGGCTGCAAATTGGCTAAAAGACTCAGAATGACGGTTTTTGTATATCAGGAGGGTACAAAGAAGTGTGAGTGGTGATGTAGGCAAAAAAGGTCAAATGTGAGGTAAGCTGAATTCAATTGCAGTTTTAGGTTTGAAAAGCTGTGAGCAAAAAATGAGCAAGAAAATGTACTGCAAGTGTTTCATATCTTGAGAGAATATATTTGATCTCAACAAATATACATTTCATTTGTTGATTTGTACTGTTTATGGCGTTAAATGGAAAGTCAGTGGACCATGAATACCTGCACCAAATTTCATGGCAGATGCCCTAATAGTTGTTAGTAATACAATGCACCTAACTAACATTTCCACTTCCTGAATTCTGCTTTGGAATTAAAAACAGAGAGGTTTTGCCAACACTCAGGACAGGACTTTGACAGGCCTGTAATGGACACAAAGGGGAAAAAACATGCCTATAAAATGTCCTGGTAACAATCAGGCGCCAACAGAAGCCGATGCTGATGTGAAGCAGAGAGACTACAGGACACATGAAGGCTAAAACTGTTCAAAGTGCTCTACAGTGAGAAGCAAATGTATAAACGAAGACATATCACTAGGAGCAGATCATGTCTGGATAAAGCCATGTGTCTCATTTCACACTGACTGCTGGAACTTGTTTTCTTGCCTCTGCCAGAAAACCATATTTGGTGCATTCGGTTTGACTGATTGATTTGAAAATTCTATCCATCATTTTCAAAGTAATTAATCACCAGACGTCAAATTATATTTCAGAACTGCCATCTTTCGCAGCAACAAAATCCTTAAGACCACAGACGATCCAACTTTTATTACTGCAAAGCTCAGATTAATGACTAAAAGAGATCACGCTTTGCAGTCAGAATGCATAAAATTGGAAACATTTCACTTTAGACATCCTGACTGTAGATGTATGATGCAATTAATATTGTTTTAGAAGCAGTCTTAACATGACAGCGGCAGGGTCTTCAGAGTGCCAACATCATACGGCAGAAGCACATGAAACGGGGATATGAAAGTGAGCTGAGCAACACTGACAGAGGAGGGACCGGCGACATTAAGTAGGAGTTATTGGTTATGCTGCTCCTATAAATCTTACACAGGCTGAACAGTGCAATATACCCTCCAACATGGGTTGACTGCTTAGGCATGAAATTGAAAAACAAAAGTGAAATATTCTGATTATTATTGAGCTGCCCTAGGTAGTTAGTTAGGTAGTTGTTTTTTTTAAGTACATTTTAGAACAGCTTCAATGATGCTAATTGTCAGTTGGTTTATTAATCAAATGCAGTTATCAATTAATACAGCAGTAAATCTGGATATTTTTTATATCATCCTGCTGTCAGCTTTCACAATAAATTGACAGTCTGTTTTAAAGTTGCAATAATTCATCCTTTGGTTTGTTTTTTTGTGGAAACTTGGATGCAGTGGAACAATCTTTAAAACCTGGTGAAGTAGTTACGGTGAATGTTTTCGCATGTAATTGCACTATGGAGCAACATTAAGCATTCACTCTCCTCCAGATATGACTCTGTTTGAATCTCCACCAACTACTGAGAAAACGAATACAAAATGTTCTATGGCTACGCTAACTTTCATGGCAATACATTTCGTTTAGTTGTTGAGAAATTTCAGTGCGAACCAAGTGGCGGATGAATCTACTGATATCACCATCCCCACAGGCACGGCTAGAAGGAGCCAGTATAGAACCACCAACCCCTGAGACTACTACTTGTGCCTCAGTAAATACTCATTTTGTTCTCCTTATTGCACCATCTTGGGTGTCCCTATTGTATCCTTTAGTTGACCATGTGATTACACAACAAACTGACAATTTAAGAGTGCATTCTCCAAACTGCCCAAAGACAGAGCTTAAGCAAATTGACAAAGGGCCGCATCTAGTCCACAGCCTCCTCCAACAGTGAGATTTAATCACAGCTCTGATTGTGGGATTCAACACCAAGCGTCTCCCTTTAGATCTGGACTCTCACATCGGGTAAGCACATTCAGTCCCGCTTTTCTCTGGAGACAAGCTGTCTCTCTCACTGTTCTGTCAAATAGCACACCCATGGAGCTGCTGCGGCTGCATTATATCCCTCTGACACTGTAAATGCTTAGCAGCGAGGTTGTAGAAGATATATTCCACTTTTTGCTATTGTGGAAATGAAGTGTTCTGTGATATGTGGAGGTACGTTTTGTTCAGGCAGGACATGTAACAAAACACAAACACATCTTGCAACAGTTCAATTATTAATGCGTCAGAATCTACATTTTTCCATCTGCTGCCAACCTGCCATTCTGCTGTTGACTGATTTAGTTTCTTATTCCCCGTTCTCCCTTGCCTCCTTCTGTCCAGGCACCTCATTAATCGTAGCTCCAAAGGCATTTCTTGCCTCATGCATTGTGTATATTCCACATCTCAACGGTATGTCTGCTGACTTCTCTTCTGTGTGCGCCCTGGTACTCCACGCTGAACCCTCAGCACACTGTTTGGATTCATATGGGAAGCTCCGCAGAGAGCAGCTCCAACACATGCAATAATAAACATCACCGGAGTAAGTGGAGGAAACTAGCTTCAAGTTAGTAGGAAACGCAAATCAGTTCATCCGGCTTACTTTTATGTTTTATTTATTTGCACGGATTTTAAAAAATATGGAAAGGTAAGGGGGGAAAAATGATACAACAAAACAGTAAATAAATCAGTAGGACTGGACAGAAACTAAAGTGAAAATGTGCTGATTCTGATTCTGATGTTTACTGTGAGATTGTTGATTGACAAAGATGAATAATTAATTGTATACAAAATGTGGATTTTATAAAGTGGTTTCTCTATATTTGAAAGAGAATTTAACCAAACTGCCCACAAGAGTTTTTCGAATATGAATAAATATCACGGTTTGTTGGAAACCAATTCATCATTTAGTGCTCCCGAGAATTTGGTATTTACAACATGATTGTCAGTAGAAACTATTCAAAGCGGCTCTTCAGTAAACACACAGTGTTGTCTTCAAAAAGCAACAAAAACATGCCCTTCTAACCCTCACATTGCAGCAACACTTGCAGTGATCTTCTCACTGGGTCAAGGAGACATTTTTGATTTGACGGAAAGAAAAAAAATCTAAATCAGACTGGACAAAAGGTTCCTCTGATTTTATTTTATTAATATTCTACTCTAAATCCAAATCAACCTCCTCAACAACACAGCAATTTATTTTTGTATTGGAAAGCTCATGCAAAAAACAGAATTCACCAGTGTCCCTCCGCTTCAGGATCTCATGTTAAAACAAACCAACCACATTGTACTAGTGTCAGTGTATTGCCTGTTTGCGGCAAATACGCACAGACGTCAAAAATACCGGTGAAAAATGGGAGACCAGCAATGGCACTGCGTAACTTGATGCGGAAAATAAGACATTTCCATCCAAATCATTTTAAAAGATCCATCCATATCTGCAGCGAGTGGTTGCCGTTTAGCCAGGAAGCTGGGTTGTTTGCCACAGATAGCTCCTCTAACCTTGACGGTGTAAATAAAGTCGGCTTGAATTGCATCGAAGCTATTCAGCTTGTTACCAATTAGTCTGAAGAGTACGTTTTCAGGGACGCCAGGTGCATTATACAAGCAGGAACATTCCTCCGATTTTAAGCTGTAGTTGGTGTGTGTTGATGTTAGACAACTGTTAATGTGCGGCATGTTTTAATGGTTTTGTGCACAGATGCGTCTTTATTACATAAATGACAAAACCCATTGTGGTATTTTTGGTGTTTGATTTATGCTTCTAAACAAGACATTACATGATGAAGAGTCTGTCATGTCTGCGTTTCGTATACAGATTAGAAACATGTTTCTCTCTACTTGTGTGTAAATATCTGCTTACAGCCCTGTTCCTGTCTCAGCTAGTCTACGGGGATGCCATTTACAGATTTGTTTTTCCTACTGTTTTAATCAAACTCAGGTTACAGGACTCATCGCTGTACATTGTACACTCTTCACTTGCTATGCGTAGGATGCAGTCCAGGCATGTACAAGGCCGTTCTAAGCATTTTTGATGATTAGCTGTAAACAAAAAACTGAACCTGACTTTGATGGAATTAAAGTTTGACCTGATAATGGTTCTGGATGAAAAATTAAAGACATTTCACTCAAAACTACAAATTTGAACATTATGTTGTTCGTAGAGGAAATGCTAGGGGACCACCAAAGTAGGCTACATCATCTTGGAACAATGAATATTTGTAACATATTTTGTGCCAATCCATCTAGTAGATATTGAGATATTTTACTGGATTAGTGAAAACATTGACCTGCTGGTGGCGCTACAGAAGATCACCAAAAACATTAGGATTCATCCTCTGGGAACCATGAATATGTGTACAGTATTTCATGGATCATGCATCCAAGAGTTGCCGAGATACTTCACTAAAAAACAAAAAATGTCTGCAAGCTACATAGCGACGCTAGAAGTATAGTCAGTGGATTGCTGAAGTTATTAGGATTCATCCTCTTGGGACCTTGAATGTCTGTAAAATATTTCATATTTAATGAGATATTTCAGTGTGAACTAAAGTGGTGGCTCAGTCGAACATACCATTGCTAATGCTTTATACACTTATATCATGGATAAAATGGACACTGTTCTGTAATGTGAGTACCTTTAGTTTGTGACTATAAGTTGTACATGTAAACGTGTTGTTGTTTGGGATTGAGGGCAGATAGACGGTCTTAGTCTGATGGTCACGTTTCATCACTGCTCGATGTGATGCCAGATGAAAGATTAGGAGATCACAACAAAAGTCATTAGCAATCTTTCCTCTGACAGCATAAAATCTCCAGCCAAATTTTAGGCCAGTAGTCGAAGGTATCAAACTGTCAGATTGACCGACACCCTTAGGCCCCACTGGTGGCAATACAGAAAGAATCCATTTATATCAGCTTAAATTCATTTCTTAAAAGCTAACATGACATACCAACAAATACCATGGCAGCGGTTGTTTTTGACAGCTGAGCATACTTGAAATAATCTAGTCCTGTGATCAATTCAAAAAGCCTGTCTGTGTCTGTGGCTGCGTCAAGAGCAAAGAGTTTAGATCCAGCTGTCAAACAGCTTTCACAGGCTTGCATCGTCACTGAGCAGGCAGACGACTGGGGGCCTTTTCCTCATCCTGGAGTCCTCCCAGTAACAGCACCAGAATACTGATGGGGGAATTGAGCTGAAGGTCGATGTGAGGTGAAAGAGTGATGAACAGACAACTGGAGGGAAGTGATGGAGCGAGGGGAGAAATGTAAGTATAAACTTGAAACCGAGAGGAGAAGTGATCAACAAGACAGCAAAACTTAGATTGGAAAACATTCTGCCTCATTTTTCTTTCCTCTTTCTGTCTCTTTTGGCTCTGGGTGGTTTCCAGCCACTGAAAGACTTTTCAGGAGTTTCTGGAGATTAAAGAACAGATTTGGACTGAGCTCATCAGATCTACCAGAATGACCTGGGTGACCCGGGGGAGGAAAACAGACAAACATGCTCTCTCTCCAACACTCACATGAACATATACACCATCACACCCTGAGGAACATAAGAGGCACGTCACGCTTATACAAGATAAAAGTCAAAACAAGGCAGAAATATGAAAACCTTTCAGCTGAAAATCCTCCTCATAACATGCGGCTGTTAAAAACTGGATGATGCTTTGAGAATGGAGAGAGAAAGGAAATTGTGTGGGTGACTCACCATTACTAAATCAAACGAGAATATTTAACCGCTTTGTCATGAATCCTCCGAAAAAACGACATGTACAGTAGGTTATGTTTGAGTGACAGATGCTATCTAGTGGCCGTAGCGATTATCACCCTCCTCTAGGAGACGGGACATTTTAGCATCTTTCAGCTTACCGTTTCGGTTTTACAGCCCACAACTTTACTGTTTTCAGCAAAAATGAAGATATTTCAGTCAGTAGAGACCAAACTAGAGCTAAAAGGAGAGTGAATTGAGTAGAGTGCATAATATACACTGCATGTTACCATGGTATCACGACTTATTCGTTATGCCACATAACCAGTTAACTCTCACTGGTAGGACTGCGTTCCAGTAGCTGATTTATCAAGCTGATACTTTTTTATCTTTTAGATATAAAATTGACATTATTCATATTTAATAAAAAGCAGTCAACCCTACGTACTGGTAGAATTTACCCAACCATGAGTTGAACTGACTATAAACACAGTTTTTAAAAAACGGCCTCTGTTTTTGCCTGAGGTGAGTGGTCATGGTAAAAAAATCTCCATAATAAACTTAAATGTCTTGATTCAGATGATAATGGACTTACAATACGTACATTTAACTTTATGATCAGTTATTTTTTTTGCTCTGTGTGTTCTTGCCTATATTCCTGTTTGACTGTCAAGCTAAGCTGAAAGTCACAAAAACAGCAAGAACGGAGGAAAGCAGCATCAGATAAATGGAGACAGTGAAACGAAATATGTGGCAGAAAAGTTAAAACATGGTCAACAGCAGCAGTGACTACTTCAGCGCCTGTGGAGGCGCAGCAGTTACTGGTTCCCATCAGCCTCAGGCTACGTTTTAAGGCAGACAGCTCCGCAGGATGAATGACAGGAGTTGGGGTGAAAACTTGACCAACTGAGGGGGAGGAGGGCAGGCCTGACAGTACACTTCCTGCTTTAAGGAGGGAAGTTGCACATTGTATCTTGAAGTCGTTAGTTCCAGTGCCAGTACCAGCTGAGACGTGTAGAGATAGCACTTGACAGAGAGAACTATTTAAAAGCTGCTGACGCGCTCCGTTCGGTTTCTTGCCAAGAAACTGATGAGCATGATTCACAGCTGACTTCCTTCAGGTGTTCAGCTCACACATCACTTCACTGTGTGAACTTATGGAAGGAAAGTGGAGTACTGGAGTTTCACGGTACATGAAATGCTCATCAAAAGTCTAAATTCACAGAATATTAAATAGCTTGTTTATCCAACCAACAGGCTAACACCTAGAGATATTCAATGTACTACCACAGATTACAAAAAAACCCCAGCAAACCTGAGATAGTAGATACTGAAGACAACAATCAATTACTAAAATTATCCTATAATTTGCTTGATTGGCGATTTATAGACTAATTGTTTTTGCTCTGATTTTAACAGTTAATTATAGCTTATTACAATGTATTTTTTTTGTGGTTTTGTCCATCTTGTTTAAAATAACATTGTAGTCACCATGGTAACCGCTGAGGTCATGTGGACATGTGAGTAATACTGCGTCATTTCACAGGAAACATGACTACATGTGCACATAACTGCAGTACAGTAAGAACCAAAGTTGAACTCTGTGTAAACTATGATGGGGGTTCATAACGGACAGTTTGGTTAATATTTACGCACTTGCCTTCATTTTCTCTTTCAACTGAGAGAAGCGTCTGATTGCTAATTGTTCATATTCTTAGCGATTTACTTGGTGAGTATAAAGTAATTGTTACTAATGGTACTAAGCTGTAGTCAAACAGCTACTATTTGTGTTTGCCGTGATCACTGGAGCAAAACACTTCATCAAACCCTCCATCTCTCTGTGTTAAACAAAAGCACGGTCGCCACACAAAGCTCATTTCTAATACGTAGTTATAAATGAAGACAAAACTTCTGACTCTTAGTTAAGAGTTCACTGAACGTGAAACCAATGTTTTCTTTTCCTCTCCGTTCCTCAGTCATCATACATGTTCTTCGGCTCCTCTACCTTACTTTTTGGCAAAAACTTTAAAAGTTTATATTCATGCTGAATCATTTGAGTAGATTTTGCCATCACTTATCTTAAAGGATTTTAACAAATAGCTAAATAAAAGTCTAAATCTGTGGCTAATCTTTTAATTAAAAAGAAAAAAGTGTGACAGCTGTCACCAACAGTTCTATCAACCCTCCTCCTAAAAGAAAATGATTGCACTGATTTTGAAATAGCAGGTTTCAGAGTTGGCACCAAATCTAAGATAATCCTGGAGGTCTGTTACACTCGTGAAAGGGAAAAGTATTGGCTCGCTCCCAACTGTGAGGCACACTTTGTATTTGGTGTTTCTTGGATTGAGCTAAGAGACGTGTTAACATCCTGAAATGCTAATATATATATATGTTCTATAACAGAGTGCTTATGAATATGGAGGAACTGACTGGGCAAGATAAAGTGAGTGAAAGAAGACGGCGGCAGTTAGATGGAGATGTGAAAATATGAAGCCTCATAGCTGCGGCTACGTTTTCTTTATTTCAACTAGCGGTCATCATAAATCCACATGATTCATAGAAGAGAAATGTTGATGCTGCCCACCAAAAGGTTGTTTTATAGCGCAGACGTGCTGCAGAGTATCTCCTCGCCGACATAAATTTCTTTCTGAAGACTGTGACCAACAGCACCATGGGGGGAAAAAACCCCCCCAGAAAAATGGTCCCAACAAAGACAAAGTGACAACAACAGAGAGTAGACAGTTAAGGAAGAAGATGGAGTGAGACAGAAAGGCGTACAAGTTGGATGAGGTAGTGCTAAATCTCCATCTCGCCGCTGACAGACAAAAGTGACAGTAATACGAGGTGAATTTGCATAGCAGATGTTACCCTACGCGGGGCTAGATTTATTGGACTAGCAAACACTGGGATGGCTGCTTGCCATCTGTCATACAACAGCAGCAGATAAATTAAAAGTAACAGCTGTGAGTATACTGAGGAGCTAAGGGCAAGTTATAGCATCTAGCTCAGAGGAGGAAGAGATGCGTGTCAAGGAGGTTATTCCCTATGGGAAGTCGGATGAGGAGATGGAAACAAGAGAGAGTGGGGGAAAAAGCTGAACTGTGGAGGAAGAGAGAGTTTGTGTTCTTGATTTGTTAAAAAAGTGGCGAGCAGCTAGATATCACGGTAAAGAAACGACATTCCTATACGTGTGTGAGCTTTGTTTGTGCTTACACAGGTGGCCTGGGTTACACACTGCACTGCATCAGGCATTACTGAAACACGGCAATTGTAACAGCCACTTCTAATCAGATAACATTACATCAGTAGCACCAATAATTGTATTCATCATGCATGAAAACCTTCTTTCACTGTGTTCAGAAGTCAAAGTGAAAATCGTCTGCCTTCGATTTTCTCTCCACAACAGCCTTCGGCTCTTGTTCGAACAACATTAAGAATTAATGTGTCACCATGACACAAGCCTCAAAGTACTGTAGTCCAGGAGCTAAACACAGGGTTCATTGCAATGTGCTGGCTTCAATCAAACTCAAGCTAATACTTCTTTCACTACAGAGGAGCCACAGTGATCATGGATATATTAAATATAACTGCAATTATGTTAAATATAGATTCTGTAAATATAATGAGCGAATAAATATTACAAATAACTCACCATACTCAGCATCTTTTGTAGCTGGACATTTTTGACACATTGTTGGCATACGATAATAATAGCTACAGCACATTATCTTCTCATAGTAACCAATAATAGGCTTCTATGGCTGATGTGCTAATGAATACCATATAGACAACCAACAGCAACTAGCTGGTAAAGGCAGTTGAACATTTAGCAAATAAAGAAGTAGACATAGGTGAAAGGATAGTGAATACTGGACTTTGTGGCGAGAAGCACGGCTCTAAATGAATGCTAATGTCGCTCTGTGTCTGATGGATGCGTAACCGTGCAACTATTTGTTACCAGCGTACACCTTGTGGAACCCAAGCAGCAAAAAAATAAATAAATAAATAAATATTAATACAATATTTTGTGATGATGTACTGTGAGAGAAGAGGATATTTTACAGTTAAAAGACTCGCTAATGCTGCCTGGTTTCTAAATGACCTTAAAACCTTCTGCAGTGTTATTTCATATTCTTCAGATGAAACAATAAAAGCACTTTGATCTAATAGACTGTCCAGGAAGTTTCAGAGGATTCTTGGAGTTTCAACAAAGCTCAAACACACACACACAGACACACACACAGACATATACACACGTTGAAATAACAGTTCAGGTTTAGAGTCACACCTGCTTCAAACCACAAATTGCCCCCCATAATCATCATCTGACTCTTTGTTGTAGAGCCGGTCCCTTTACATAAGCCACAGTGTGTCACGGCTTCTGGAAAGACACCTGGCATTAGCTTACTTAATGTGTTTCCAATAACCAATAATGACCATCTGTAAAAACAACAATGACCATGCTTGGGTAGAGTCCAGATTTCTGTTGTCTGCTTTGTGCGAGTAAAAACTGTGGATAAAGTGCTCCTGCTGTTGGGGAATTATATAACTTGATCAGTGATTTTTAAATTTTACCTACAATCTTCCATTAGCATTTTATCCAAACACACACACACACACACACACACACACACACACACCATATTTCAGCCACCTATTTCCACTCTTTTCATCACAGCATGAAAATCAAATTGTGCGTTAATTGAAACTTAACATCCTTTACCACAAATGTAGCTTTAATGTTTTTATTGTTGTACGTTTAAAACTACTGTACTTTGTGTTTAGCGCTAATTAGCAAACGTTAACATGCTAATACAATAAACTAAGATGGTAAAAAAAAAAGGTAAATAGTATACGTTTTTATTAGTATCCCTGATATTAGCCGATATGCTAAATAACAGCTTGATAGCATTATCATTTTGAGCATGTTAGCATGCTAACATTTAGCCCAAAGCTCCACTCTTCCCAACTCCATGGCTTGGCTGTAGATTCATGTTGGAGTCTTTTGGATTTGATTTTCAACCACATTGTTCATTAATTCAGTGTGTTTTTGGTAGCCAACTTTTAAATCTTGGACGTTGATGCTTTCGTAACTGAATTATCATGTGATGGTAATTTAATTCATACATCAGAAAACATGAACATGTATGAACTGTAGCTCAGACACAAATATAACTAGAATTTTATAGGAACAAGAGCATCATTATACGAAATGAGACCTACTTCAGTATAACACAGCCGGACCCAGTAGGTGGCGCTGTCCAGAGCACCTGTATCCTGGTGCGTCTACGAGGTGTACTCTCCGTCACCGCAGGGGGACAGTTGGTCATGAACTGAGTGTCTTCCTCATCAATGATCTAGAAACAAAAGAAAGGAAGATACAGTATTAACATTAATAAGCAAATTTTTTAAAATGTCACCATGATCTTTCTGTTTTTTCTAGTTTTTAAGTATCCAAATCCTTCTAAGCGGTGGAAACCCACTGATGCAGCTTTTCTCTTACAAAAGCTTTTCTCTTACTTACTCTCAAGGCTCAATATTGAGACATAACTTATTTCTGGTAGCATGTAAAACAGCATGAAAACGTACCACTATCTCGGTATTTGCTCATTCACAACTCACAACAACTCACTGAAGTTTCTGAGTTAACTTGAAATAGTATTATGTTCAAATTGTGATAATTGGAGGGCGGCAAATGAGACATCTTAATGCTCCCTGTTGTTATCTGACAGGTGCAGCACGGATCTGGTCAGGCTCAGTTGCTCTATGGATGGCAATGTCAGTCTGTCGGTCAGTCCAACAGTCAGTCCAGCTGTTTGATTGTTTTCTGCCAAAGACTCCATCAAGGAACAGGCATCCAGATATATTAAACCGTAGACAACATGGCTTGACTTCTGTGCGTGAGCTGTTTATTTATTGGTTTGTTTTGTTCCTTTGCTTGCTCACTTACACACTAGCAGGAGCTACGTTTCTATGATTTTAGCAGAGGAGATCTCATGCACTTTGCGTCCTTGTAAATATGTCGTGGGTGCAGAAAGTGAGCAGTCTTTCCCTTCCGTGGGTGATCGGACATCAAGAGAAGCAAAACGTTTTCAGTACCGTGCTACGGGGGGAGTGCAGAGGTGTGTGCACTGTGCATGTCCAGTTTTAATATGGTATCAGTTTGGGGAATGAGCCATTAAATACATTCATAAGTCAACATTAATCTCATCGGTGGCTAACTGATGTCAGTGCTTAAAACCAACGCCAAATGTAAAGCTGTGTGAAAGAGGATATTTCTTAAATTCCCAAAGTGAAGCTTTGTATAATAACAGTCTTGTGTATTCAAGAGGCATCTATCCCTGTCGCTGAAGTAGTTAGACCTTGTCAGACATTTTAAAGACTAAGCACACAGACACACACACACATATGGCCTATGACCTTGTTGCTAGTGTTCTCCAGCTGCCTCGGCTCAACAAAAACAAAGACCCAAGGCCAAGTCACAGTGTCCTCATAGGACATTAAGAAGGAGAAGAATGTCAACGACAGCTCTTTCTTTCCTTAATTTTAAATTTTCTTTTATTTAACTCACCTTTCTATTCCACATGCAAGTACACATGAACAAAGACACAGATCTGGAAATACACACACACACACACACACACACACTTCTCTGTACTTGAGTGTTGACTTCCCCATGCCTCCTTATTCACAGTTTGGTTTATTTTCTGTCACCAAGTCTCAAGTTCTGTCAGTCAAAAGCAGGCACAAACAACTGGCTAAAAAGGCCCATGAAGTAAAAGAGAGAAAGAGCCGAAAGCGCAGGAAGAGACATAAAAGAGACGAGGACAGAAAAGGAGCGAGACAAACATAAAAGAAGAGGAAGCGTAGACTCAAAGAATAAACAGAGAGTTTCTTGAGAGAGGAGATAACGGGTAACACGATAAATTAAAAGTGAAACTGCACAAGGATAACACTTAAAATAAAGAACTGCTGCCTAGACATGAGAAAAACACAGGTAATTTTCTGTAAGGAGGCTGAGGCATCAGATGTATAGGAACACAATTACCATCTAGAGCAATAGCACAACAGTGACAGAGTGTATAATTAGGACGGGTGTCCATCATTGTGTTCTATAAGTGTGTGATTGTCCTCTGGAAAACTGCAATCTGTACGACACGTTAGGCTTGTTTGAACTTATGACAGTCGGGTACCAAGTCAATACAGTCATGAGTTCCCTAGTTATGCAAGTCCCAAGTTTTGAACACTCTGTCCAAGTCAAAAAAGTTCATTCCAAACTGAAGCCTGTGCTGTCCCAAATCATCACAGAAGTCAAATCCCGAAAGTCCTAAACATTAAAATCAAATCGGTCAAATTCAAGACAGGATAGTTCTAAATTCAGGCCAGGTCAAGACACTCGAGTCCAAAGTCCAGACAATCTGGTCCCCTGAGTAAACGTTGGGTTCCAAGTCATAGACTGCTTTTTTTCCCATCAACTTTAAACAGTTTAAGACTGAAAAGTCACACAAGTCCCAAGACAGTCAATCCCGAAATCAACACAGTCAAGTCATTTAAATCCCAACTCAAGACAGGCAAGTCACATGTCAAGACAGACTCAGTCCGAGGTTGAATCCCAAATCCTAAACACTGGCTTCCAAGACAAGTCAAATCCTACGGTAGGCCCAGACAGTCAAGCTTTGGATTTTGGATTTCAAGTTGTATACTCAAATTATTTTCTTTTTCATTCTATTCAAATATCTCTTGAAAATGGGAGCAGCAATATCTGTTTGAGAGCAGCATCTGTATGTAAATGATATTTAGCTGCACGTATACTCTCCATCCAGTCTGAGAGTGACAGGGAGGTAGTTTGCTCTCTCTTTGTTGCTGGTCCAGACGCCTTCGATTCGGGCTTATAGTAGAGATATGAACTCTTTCAAATCGCCAGGCTCAAGCCCAAGTGAACTCGAGTCATTGCTGGTTTAAGTCTAAACCGAGTTGCCGTTGCCATATTTTTCCATCACTTGTTAAAGGGTGTCTGTGAGAGATGGAAGGACAGAGGTAGAGAGGGAGTGTGGGAAGACTGGCAAAGGAGCGTTTGTTTTCACTGCGGAGGCTGGCATGTCTGTGTGTGTCTATCTCAATCGCTCTCCCTCTATCTCTCACTCTCTGTTGAGACGGTAAACACAGATGCTTCAGAGTGCCTGCACAAGCAAACGCAGAGCCCTGTTCAAACACACACACTCACACACACATTATCACGCACACAAAGAGACAGAGAGCTGGAGACAGACAAGGCAAACCCAGGTTCGAACAGACACCCAAGATCCCTGGAGAAAACTGATAATAGGATTGATATTAGTGTGCACTGGTGTGTGTGTGTGTGTGTGTGTGTGTGGTCGGTTTGGCACACATGGTTTGTAATTAAATGCATAGCAGTTACAAAGGAGTGAATACAGTTAAAACCTTTGGGACTTAAGTGTGGAGATGAAACTTTTCAGAGGCAAAACAAAAAAAAAACCAGGCAGACAGAAAGATAGATTGAAATGTCACATCAACACTTGAAGATGAGCTCATTTCAGAAAGTAACACACTTCTCTTGTCTCGATGAAAACCTCGGAGGCTCCGACATTTTGCCTTGAGCTTTCTATCAATCAAAGGCGTACTATTACTGCAGAATACCGCTGAGATCTCGGGGCTAGCGCCAATATTGCATCATATTACATTTTGTGCCTGAGCCACTCAAACAACGTGGTGGTGTCACATATCCAAACAGCTACTCTGTAAAAAACTGACTCTGTCTGTGTGTGTGTGTGTGTGTGTGTGTGTTTATTTCCCAGCAAATGGAGGCAGTTCTGTGGCTTTTGGCGTTCAATTACACAAAACAACATTGGAGAAGAGGGAGCATATTGCTCAATGGGTCTGTTTAATGTAAAAATGACCCCAAAGCTATTTCCAGAATGCATTTTGTTACAGTTATATACACATTTTGAAAGTTGCATTGCTTTGAAGAGGTCAATATAAGAGACATTTCTAAACTTTCGACGAGCTGTGCTGCTGTTTTGCTGTCAAACCAAGGAGAGAGAGAGAGAGTGTGTGTGTTTGTGTCCGTGCTCGTGCAGACACAAAAATAACTGGACTGTCTCCATTTGACTTGTAAAGGAAGCTCAGTTGATGTCTTTACTGCATTTCTTTAAGTCCGTCATGTCTTTTTCTCATCTTTTTTTTTTGTCTTGTGCAAAAGTTCTGACGTTATCGAGGGTTCGGTGTGAAAAGCTCTGACAACAACAGACACGTCTGTCACCTTGACTAAAGCGCGCACTCAGGGAAAAAGACGAAGTCACACATCGAGATCTATAAATACAATGTGGTAAAGGCATGACTTGCTCTAGCTATTTAAAAGCACTGCTTTCTCTATACCTAAATTGTGATTTTTACCTGATGAAACTTAAATCAAGTGTTTAGTGACTTCTGTCTGCAAATAAAGTAAACCTGCACCAATGATTCATTTCTTTCAAAAGCACACATTTTCAACTCCACACAAGTGGTTTGTTTTACAAACCAGTAAATTAGTTACCTTGTCAATCACTGGCTTGTTGACCTCGTCTTAGACAAACAAAAATCATCTGGTTTTAAAAGCAGGTTTATGAGAGTAACGGGGGTAGATTACTGCCAAATTATTTCATCCTCTTTCATGGATTGGACGGATGTGTTTTCTAAGGACGGAACAATGTTCGTAAATGGTTTATTCATGGAAACGGGGAGCTTCACTCGTGGGGGATCATGGTTTCATGTCAACAATTTAAGATGAATAAGAATTTAACCCCCGTATTTTGAACAAGTAAACATGGCCTTTGTGTATGTGTGCACAAGTAGGGTCCTTGTATGTTTATATGCGTGTCTGTCCACTCTGTTTATTTAGGCTATTGTCAATGATAAACAGCATGAATAAAACTAGACAGGCTCCTGCTCAGTCCAAGGCTGTCACAGAGCTGCTGAGGCTACAACAGCATCACCCTCTATCGCTTTCTGCTAAATTATCTTTGCTGTGATGTTTGTGTATGAAACTTCAAGATCAATCTATATATATATATACCAACAAACCTCTTTGCTCTGTCTCTTGTGAATGAACCTCACTCTCTAGAGCTCAGGTACAGTGGACGTATAACTTATATTATCTGTGATACACATTATCATAATGGCCATAAAAAATATATTACACTCACATTTCTTACATCAGATTTGATGTAAGAAATGTGAGCGTCATATATTTTTGTAATTTACCCTCCCAAAATGATTAGTCACCTCCCTCAGCTCATTTTCTCAGACACTCAAAGGCCCCCCGAGAGAATCATAGAGTGCAGTATGTAGGAAATAGTGACATCACACTTATAGTCTTGATGCATTATGTATTTAATAAGCCGTGATCAGTGCAATCAGTGCAGAGCACAGTACTATTTATGCAAACCTCAAGTATCCGAACCAACCACCTTGTCAAGTGTAATACATACACGCAGTTTAAACTATTCTGTGGTTCCACTGAAAGTTACTTGAAGATGTCCTTGTGAACTTCTGTTAATGAGAAAACAGGGGAGGGGTACGAGACTCGGGCTCCTGCAGCTTTTGTTGTTTCACGGTGCTTCGGGAGGAAATAATTATGTTAGTATCACATTTGAGAGTGATTATACTACCTATCAGGTCACCATCATTTCAACCCCAGCACACATCTTGCACGTCCTTTTTTCTTTAAAGCCCTCTAAGCTCTGCTTGGCTTATGTAATTACCTCAATCTGAAACCTATGACTTAGCTGTGTCACTTTAAACTGATCCGGTTTGTTTATCCCCCAGTTAAACTCAGAACCTTAGATAATCTGTGCGAGAAAAAAAAAAAAAAAAAAGAAGATAATATCTCACGTCTGCTCATCTCTCCCCTTATTCAAACAAACTCTGCTTGTCTCCCTGAGCAATAACACATTGCTGGCCTAGATAAATATGACCCACGTCCCACACTAATGCAAAGAGGTCTGGGAAAAACACACATGAAGACCCGCATGTATACACACATTCCCATTTGGTGCATATACGAGTACAAAGACGCTCATTCTCAACCAGACAATGACTTTTCAGACTCAGAGGGGATACTGAGTCTCACACTCGCAGACATTCTCTCTAAGGTCTGGCATATTAGGACAGGAGTCCTTCAATAGTCGTACCAGGGACAAAGAGCAGATTATTGCTTACGGAAAAAACAATGAGCAGTGACTCCCCGTTTGTGGTGTTTTAGTGAAACAGCAGGCGGGCACATTCCAGGACGGATGCCAGAAACAACCGAAGTACCAGAGAGAACAGCCGTACAGGGAACCACAACTCGTGTTCATCTGGCTCCTCTTCCACTGCACAGTAACAACCATGACATTGCAAAACTAGCCGCATAATTAACTTGTGCAAAATAAACTGTCGGGAATAGGAATTGTTGTATAAACCTCACTTTACATGAGTTTTATCATGTAAACCTCTGATTAAAAAAAAGAAGAAGAAGAAGAAGGCGAGTTTGATGGATGGGGGTCATTTAGATAAAGAGCCAGACTGACTGTCACACCTCATCTCCTCTTATCGACACGCTAAAAGGACGGCGTATTTAAACAAATCAAATCATTCTCAAACTAATTTCTGTTACTACATGAATTCAAAAGTGACGTTTCTATCGAGATAACGCCGCGTGCTTATAACGTTTCGTCACGCAAGACACACTTTTCAGAACTTTTCTGAAGCCAAATATATATTCTTTAAACATTCGACAAAGTTTTGGCAGCGGCTTATCTCTGGAGGCCTGTCTGTGCTGTCAATTACAGAACGAGAAGTGTCTGATGGATTTGCCAATATGTATTAAACAGATTGCAAAGCCAGATTGTCAACTTTAATTTCGCTCTAGCTCAGCCCACACTGTTCCAGCCTCTGCTCTCCGTCTCACTCGAGGCTCTGAGGTCGAGACTGAGAGGTGTTTATTGTGCAAAGAGCAGAAATCAAATAGACCAGAGTGATCCGAGATGTTTGAACTTGAACTGTTTAAACTAAAGCAATCCGAGCATGTTAACAGCACTTTGTGACTGCCCAGATGCTTTCCAGTGTGGGTGTCTCACAATTTCCCTGATCGTGATTCAGACAAAACCAAAACTGTGAGCTAGAAAACACTGTGGTTACTCCGTTATCTTTGTTTTCATGCAACAAACCGGTCTGTGAGGATTGATACATCCTCGGGCATGAATAAACTAAGACTTTACACCAAATACCAAGCAATAAAATTTTCATCACCTCATCTGTCCAGACCGCTCAAATTTCTTTATTCTGCATCAGAAGCTCACACGAAATCCCTTTTAACTTAAAGAGAGAGCATTTTTACAGACAGACACATTATTGATGTTCATTCTCAAATGTCAACTGTTTTAGATTGATGCCATATTTTTTTTTTTTATATATAATTGTACAAGATATCATAAAAGAGGCAAAAAATACAGAAGCAAGAGGAGCAAAACGAGTAAATTATTGATCCTAGATGGACTCAAAAATACAACCACAAGTCTCCCTGCACTTCAGAGAGAAGGAAGTGGATTTGGGGGATTTTATGCAGTGACAGTAGACATTGTCATATCTTCTAATAGTGACACAAGAAGATTGACAATGAATAAATTAATCATCTAGAAATCACTCAAACCTCCATCAAGACTGCACAACCCACAACTGTGCAGAAACTGTATTTGCATTAAAACACAATAGACATAAATGTGAGAATTGTCAGGATCCACTGATCTTGAACTTTTAAATGTGTTTCATCCTCAGTGAAGGTAACAATGAATGAACAGATCAGTTTCCTCCAGATCCAGAAACAAGGAAAATTCCTACACGACAGCAAATCTGTGACAAAAGTGGATTTCTAACTTTGTGGCATCATCTTTCCTCTTTTTTTCCCCACCATGCACAAAGGCAGGTCTGGTTTGGTATAGAAGAACCTCACTGACCTTTGAGATGGAACAGCTATGATCCAGGCCTTATGTCCCCACATCAGTGGTAGACCTCAATGCTCTCGAGTAGAACAGGAGCAAATCCCTGCAGCCTCCATCCAAACTTCTACAGAAAGCCTTTACTCAAGAGTGCCAATACAGCAGCAGATTAATGCTCATGGTTTGGAAATGTGCGTAATGTTGAGGTTACTTACTTGTAACCATATAGTGTACATTACACTCAGTTGCTGGTTTATTAGGTTCACCAACAGCCCTGCGATAAATTCATCCCTTCATGAAGGTTATAATATTCCGTTTTTATTGAAACTGAGAAAGAGAGGAGCAACTTTCTCAACTTTATGTTCATTTTGTGGGTTGTGGTTTGTGGTGTTGTTGAACTGCATTGCCTCAAACAAAAAGCAGTTATATTAATATTTTGTTCATACAAACAAAGACTGTTGTGACACTGTAGAACTGTAGTGCAGAATATTAGTTTAGTTGTTTCCACCATAGGCCATACATACCCTCTTAACACCCTGAACCCTCGGCTTCCTTGCTTAGTTTTCGATCCCTTCGCTTGCAGGCTTTTTGGTAGAGTCAATACGTGTCTTATATTTTCAGAAAAACTTGGGTTACACAAATATACCAACCAATATGCATTATTTTGCCTGTATATACAGGTCAGGTATTAAACATCAGGGATATAAGAATCAAGCTGATAGTTAAGTTAAGTTAAGTTAAGTTAAGTTAAGTTAAGTTAAGTTAAGTTAAGTTAAGTTAAGATAAAAGCAGTGCAAATCACATCCATCATGTGTAAAGGGTTCAGAAAGACAGTGTGAAACAGTGTTTCCTCACATTAAAATGAAAACACGCCAGCTTTGATTGACTGTTCATTCACATGCCAGGAATTGATTTGGTCACAATAGTTTCTTCCCAAGCATAGTGAACATTTCATACAACCGACACTTTGACTTGCCAACAGTTTTTTTGTTTTGTTTGTTTTAATAAAGCAGAAGGATTTTGGTTTAAAATAAAACCTTGGTTCAAAACATTCACTGTTCAGTCTGCATGTGGGCAAAACAACATGACATGATGTTAAAAAAATAAAAATAAAAATCAACATTAAAGGGGAACCAAAAAAAAAGCTAAATCTGTCCTGTCAGCTGGAGACATGAAAGCAGCCTCCTGCTCTGTTTGGTAAGAGTCTGGTTAGGATCAGCGTGTGGAAACAGCCGCAGATGTGTGTTCCTGTTTACACTGAGCGGGAGGTAATTGAGGAAGTCTGGCTCTCTCTTCGGGAGCTCTCTGCTGCTCAGCAGGCTCTGCGTTACTACTGAACGAAACATCTCATATCTCTCTTCTTCTTTCTCTCCAACTCCCTCTGTTTATCTCTTTTTATGTCTTACATGCCTCTCTCTCTCTCTCTCTCTCTCTCTCTCTCTCTCTCTACCCACCTCGTCCCTCTCCTTTTTCTGCCTACTTAGAAGGAAGGATGCCATATCTGCTTCACCCTAGAAGAGCTGCACCAAAAAGGAGGATTTATCTTTTTTTTCCCCCCCTCCACCACAGCTCAGTGTTCTAGCGTCATCTGTGGGAGCTGTGTTGCATCTGTCAGCGACACCTCCTTTTAACCTCGATATCAGGAGACAGCGGGGAGCAGCTAAAGTCGACTCACATGTGCATTAAAGCATGCAAATGAGTTCATCTATGCAAACTTTCCCAGGAAGCTCAGGGTGCAATCAGTATGCAGATATGCCCCCCTTTCTCTTCACGTCTGTTTATCCTTACCTGGAACTGGCCGGTGTAGTCGTCGTCCGTTGTGCCCTCTCTGCCCTCCTTCAGAGCGATGAGGGTGAAACCTCTGAAATAAGCAGGGCTGGTTGCCAGGAGGACCACTGTAGGGAGGACAGAGAGCATGTATTCACTCCACAGAGACACTGAGTAGTAAAGAGGCTTTACATTGACACATCAGGGTCACGCCGCATGAGGCAGGGTCACACCGGATGATGCTGAAGGGGAAAAGCAGCATCGCAGTGGGCTTCAACGCGATGTGGAAGAGTGAGGGTTATAAATTGGGGCTTAGCATCTCATCTTAGACTAGTAGAGAGCCTATAAATCTCATGCAGGGAGTCTAGTGCGGGGAGCAGGCCAGGAACGAGAGCTATATACAGTAATGAGATGAGGGTGAAATTTTATTCAGTACCGTTGTGCCCTAACCTTGCATTTTCACACCAGCCCATTTATCTTAAAACTCGCCACCAGCACCGAGAAGGAAGATGTCAATATTTTCAATTTTATCTGGTTTTTTTTAAAAAAGTGAACTACTTAAAAGGCAGCAGAAGCTTAGGGAATAAGCTTTTTTTTCCCCCCTTGGATGGTGTCCTTCACAGATCCCCAATAGTTGATTAGAATTTATCCCCGGATTACTAAATGTGGCGTCAGGGGAAAATATCGCATCTAGAGTAAGATCTCAATGGGAAGACTTTAAAACAAGGTGACCCTTGATTCTCCTCCTTGTGTTAAAACTGTAGCACACCATCGTCTCATTTGAATCTTAATGAATAAGCTCTGAATTAGAAACTGTTTCAAACTGCTTAGTGCTCAGTTTTAAACTCGTGGAGAATCTCTGCCAGTAAACCAACATTTTTTATTTTTTTTTCCTCTATGGGGCCAAATCCAACAGGCAGGATAGCAACTTAAAATGTGTAGGGGTCAGCTTAATTGGAGCCAGATCTGTGTGTGTGTGTGTGTGTGTCCACTTGCATACAAGGAGAAGGGAGGAAGTGAATATAGGTCAGACATAACGTTAAGTATCAAACCACAGAAAGCAGACTAGTGTAGAAATGTCCCCCAGGCTCTTATACATGTTTAAGATACTTGGATTGTGACTGATAAACGTCAGTGAGAACACGGTGATTATACATCAAAATTCAACTTTGCCAGTAATAGAATAAAGACAGTACACGTGTGTCGTTTTCCGGCTTGATAAACAGTCCACTTGTTAAATTTCGTGCAGGTTTTACGCGCAGATTGGAGTCTGAAAACAAACTCTACCTCTGTAGGTGTTGCCAGGCTTGTAGGTTTCAGGGTGTCCCTCCACTCTGAGACTGAACTCATGGTGCCCATCTCTCCGGGTCCCCTGGGTCTGCGCCCAGAGGATTCGCCCGCAGTACCCGTCCGACCTGCCTCCGGAAGGCTCCTCCACGAAAGCGACGGCGTTGCACACTAAACTCGAGACTAAATAGTACTGCAAAAGCAGCAGATGCACATACATTCCCATTTCGGAGCCGTATATAGCACGGAGATCAGTCTGCAGTGGTAGTTCAATCAGAAACAAAAAGCCAGTAGTGGGGGGAGAAAGAGAAACAGCGAACAGACAGGCTCAGCTCCAGCTCCCTGGCCAGGAACTCCCTCCAAACTACAGCAGCGTTACAGTCAGTGGTAAAGGTGACGAGACAGAGGCGAGTCCATCGTGAAGTGGAGAGCGCGTCTGGGGCGCACCGTGGAGAAGCGATGCTGAGCGGGCAGAGAGGAGCTGCTCTCCCCGGATCACTGTGTGGGATGACAGCAAAATAACCGAGCGCGGGTACAAGCAGCTGTCTCCTTGACTTGAAGCAAGGGAAGAGCCAAACTGGAGCTCCGCACTTTAATAAGAGACAGCCAACCCCCCCAACACGCACTTAGACACACATGCACGGTAAACACGCTCTGTGTGTGTGTGTGTGTGTGTGTGTGTGTGTGTGTGTGTGTGTGTGTGTGTGTGTGTGTGTGTGTGTCTCTATGGGCTACATGGGAGTTGTTAATCCTCATCTCTGTGCGTATTTACGCATTTTTTTCTCCTCCACAGTGAACAAGGAACATGTTCTGTAGTGAATACTGTGGGCTGATTAGTGTCCAATTAGGACATTGGACACTAATCAGTGGGCCACATAGTTACACGGATGTGGATTTTACGCGCAGAACGAGTTTATTGCGTTTGGTGGAAAAAAAGGGCACACACACACACACACTTAAAGACACGTGAGCAGAAGCCTGGAAAACAAGGAACCTCAAATGTTGATTAATTTACTCTGTTCTCCTGATGAATCACTTCCATTCTAATAAAGCTTTTACCAAAGAAGTATATGCATATATGCTCAACTATTACCTGCTGTTCATATATTTGATCATTTCCCTGTGGATTACATGCATTTTTCTACATGAACATCTGGTGTGTGTGTGTGTGTGTGTGTGAAGCACCATCTCAGATCTCCTCACACACTGACTTTAATCCCCTTGTAAAGGACTTTTACAATACATACATGCATCTACAATAGGAGTAAACAGCATGTGCTGGCCAGCAGGTGTCATAAGAGTGTCTTTGCACCTTCACGTCCTCTGGGGCTGCTTAGTAAATGTGTCACTCTCCTCATCACTGCACCCCTTTACTCTTCAATCTCCTCGAGTTTTATTATAGTGTAGAGAACAGTATGAGGGATTATGTAAATGCAAGGTTTAAAGGTCCCATATTAAATGTGTAGTTTGAAGCAGGCTGATGATATTTTGATCCATTTCCTCCCTTTTTAAAATGTGTTTGTTCCTATATGACATTTTGCAATCCTCCTTTTTGTCAGACGGAATTACAGAGAAACATGCACAACTTTGATTACTTAGTACAACTTTCCTGGTTTATTTAGAATACTTCAGTCAAGGATCAATAGCTATTTTTTTCCAGTAACAAATATGTGTGTGTGTGTTTGTGTGTAATAAAACCTCACGGAAATAAACTGAATCAAATAAACTTTCACCACTGATTTACTCTCGAATTCATGGTTTTGTTTCCACATTACCAAACATCTGTTTGTATATTCATGCGTGTGTGTGTGTATGTGTGTGTGTGTGTGGACCAGGTATTCCTCATGTTGTGGGGACTCGCCCCCCTTATAGAGACAAAATTTAAATCATTTATTTTAGGGTGAAGACTTGGTTTAAAGTTAAGGTAAGTTTAGGGTTATGTTAAGGTTAGGATAAGTCTTCAGGAAATTAAAGTGTGTGTGTGTGTGTGTGTGTGTGTGTGTGTGTGTGTGTAAAAACGTAAAAACTCTTCACAGAGCTGTAGATGGTTAAACTAAACAGCATCAGCCTGCATGTCTATGTGTGATGGATCCCATCTGGAGTGACTCTGCACTATAAACCGACTGTCAGACGGATGGCTGATGTCTGGAGCATAACCTTGACCAAGATGTGGAGTCAAAGCAACCCACTGACCTTTTCGGAAATGAAAACAACCTGTTTGCACACCAGCCAGTAACATTCCTGCATTCAAACATCCAACTTTCTTTGAGGGTGTGATATCTTCTAGCCTGTTTCTCTTGAACATCATATGAAATAGCCATGGGGAAATTATCCTATTCAAAATTCATATTCAGGTTTGTTTACTCAAAGCAGCATAGTTCTGATACATTTACCCGTACACATATTTTAAGTTAGATAAATTTACCAGAGCGACAGTATAAAAGAGTTTGTTTCCTGTTCTGCAGCCTCTGCAATGCATTTGTCTTTAGTCAACGTGCCTGCTTAAATAAGACTTTCATGAGGGTAATAAAGGTTCTGATGCAGGAAGCACAGTCCAAAAGGGTGCATTAAAAATGAAAATTACACTGATCTTAGTATGTGGAAGTCATTTCCTCTAATGGATTATAAGGGTTCTAAAAAAGCCCTCAATATTGTGCCCAAGTGTGTAATTGAATTTCTAATCATTTTACAAAGCTTTTTTTTCTCCTACATTTTCCTCAAAGAAGGCATTCGCTTCATTTAAAATCCTGGTTGCTATCTGAAGTAATGAAGATGGAGTGAACGTATTGGATTGTATAGGCTAAGTGTGCATTGTTAAAAGAACACATTCCTCATTTTGTCTTGCATTTCCATAAATGGTGATGGAGACATATTTCACTCAAGTGGAAGTGCCACCACTTGATATTAATTTCACTTATTTCAGAGTGCCTGTCAAGAAAACCCAGATAAACATTACAGCTTCCTATAAAGTGAAGTGCTTTAAGGATGTAGGTCACTCGCGTGCCAAGATGATTAGTAGGGGTAAAAAAAAAAAAAGAAAAAAAGGCTAATACTGTCTCATGTTGCGTGTCCATGCTAACTCCTAGACCCTGACTGGCTACATGCTCAGCAAAGTCTCCAGTTAGTTGGAACATTATGGCCGCCTTATTTATAAGTGATGTCTTCTTAAACGGCTGCTAACATTAACCTCATACTGTACATTCTGGAGTCACCTGGTTTTGTTCAGAGTTAATAGCAGAGATACGACTTCTGAACTGCTGCGTGCAGTAGCAAGCTAAGCTAGCTTTAAAAAAAAAAAAAAAAAAAAAACTACAACGTCTCATTTTCTACTTCTACATGAAGTTTATATGGACAATATAGTGTGAAAGTTTCATGTTGTTGCATTGGAGCTGGTTTGAAGTAGAGGTCATCACAGGTACAACGTAAAGGAGAAAGAGAACGAGATAAAAACGTTTGCTCCCGTTTTAATCAAATAGTCGACAAAGATAAAAAATAAAAAAATAAAAAAAAAGTTCTGACAAAGGAACTGAAGACTTTTTAGGAAAAATCAGTCTGCAATATTTATGCTGTTAAATTTATTATTAAAATGTATATCTAATTTTAAAAAAAGCAAATACTCATTTGGCTACAGAAGGTTTTATTGTTGTTACACACTTGTGTTTGAAAAAACTTTTTTTTTTTGTTTCTATGACTTTATATTTGTTCTTAGGGCATTATTAATATTATATGGCTGTACTTTTTGTTGATATCACATTGCTGCTGGTGTTTGTGTTTTCTCTCTGTTCGGGTCAACCACATTTTGAATCGGGTCTGTTATGTTTGGGTCTATTCACGTTATTAAAATAAACTACTTTAGGCACATCTGGTTCAAGTAGGTTTTCCTCGGGTCTGTTTTTGGTGATGACCTCTAGTTTTAAGTCCAGAGTTGTTTTCTTGTCTTTCAATATCTGGAAACATACCCCGCAACCTTGTGCTGAAGCTAACGCTAGCTTACTGGCAACACAGAGCGCTGAACACTTGGGCTAAAGTTAGCCATCTTAGCTAAATTGTGCCAACAGGGCAGGTATCATAATCAAGTAACATTTAACTTAGTGAAATATACAACACTAGTCCGACTTACTGGGAGTCCTGGAACCGGGGGGAGCTGTCAACCAAAACTCACATGGCAAACACGAAGCTACGATAACGTAGCTTTGATATGTTGATAACGTAGCTTTGATACGTAGCTGAGTTTGCTAACTGCAATTTTAGGTCACTAAAAATGGACCTTTTGGAAAACTCCATCTTGCGTTGACAAAACAGAGAGTGCGGCTTGTGGCGACAGTGTGTGCGCGGTTATCTCCTTTGTTCACGGGGTAATTTTGTGTGAATATGTCCAACATAGTGCTTGTTCTTACCTTGCTAACAGGACTTTTTATACGTTTACACATAACTGTACAGTTAGTTCTTACTTACACTATATTGAGGAGCAGAAGCGTCTGTTACATTGGAGGTAGCCTACCGGAAACAATCTTTCTTCTAGCTTCTTTTCAGGCTTCTGATTGGCTAACGTGGCTTTAGTGTTAGGATTATATCACGGCCTGTTGGTTTGGCATGATCTTGACAGAGGGAAATTCCTGTTTACTTGTAGACAAGTCTGCAAACATTATTAACACATAATAATTTCCAAAATGACTATCAACACATATTTATAGAATCATTGGGGGAAAAAATAGCTTAATTGACTTAGTATTTCTAGAGAAAAGTTTATGCTTTTTGAATCGGAGTCAGTTGGAGCCGGAGCTTTCTTGGCTGTTGGTGGAATTGCACCTTATACGTCTTCCACATTTGCTTCAGCCTCAAGCCACATGGATGAACCTAAGATAAGTAACAGACAAAAATGTAAAAAGTAATTAATCATACTACCAAGTAATTGGTAGTATGATTAATTAGCTGATTGATTCACATTCATTGCTTTGCTGCTGGAACAAGTCAGGTTTCAAAACTTTTAGGCACATTTTACAACTTAAAGAAATGGAAAAATGTGGAGAACCGTCCTCTAGTGAATATCTTGCTACAAATATGCTCAGTGGGTCTAAATGTACGTAAATAGTGCTATTCCAGAATTAGCACTTACTGCCAAACATTAGGACCTTAATGTGAGGACATGAACATTTTGGCAGCTCTAAGACTGGATGAAAATTAATTTTAATCACAAAGATCTAAACCTGCCAGGTTTGTTCATTGGTTTGGTTAAAAAAAATAAAAAATGCATAAATCTAACAAAAAAGGAAGGCACGAGGCTTACTGTCATCATTAAAGTTAATGCATGTTTCCTGCCATGATATGTAAAAATATATCTTTATGCGTTTTCACAGGGAGTGAACATGATTTTCACACCTATACTGCTCTGTTGATCTGCAAAGAAACTTTAGAAAGATTGCTGAACTCTTAATTATTGCTTGATTGAATATACTTCACACATTTTATTTTAATTTTAGCATGTGCATAAGACAGTATGGAGGCGATTCCAACACCTTTACTCTAATTAAATATCTAATACCATGTGTAACCAGATATCAGGAACCAAGTTACATCAGTAGCTGCCGTCAGGTGAAAACCATGCATTCCTATAATTGGTCATTTTTAAGATTACATTAAGGAATCTTTTTATGGTCTCAGAAAATTCTTCTTTGGACAAACACTGAAACCTCACTGAAAGTGCACAAGCCTACACTGAAAAAAGTAAAACAAAGGTGTTGTTATTTCAATGTGTTTTTTCTCATTCCACTAAATAAAAAAAAATACTTTTCTCAATTAAACTAAACGTTTTAATTTATATTCATGGTTTAATTGATTTTTTTTACTTTACTTTAATGTAAACTGACAGCGAGGCACCAAACTGATTTTTTTTATTTTAATCAAAGCATTTTTATTAGATTGAGTGATTCGCGCATGCGTACTTTTAAATTTCTGGCGGCAACCTATCTGCCTCAATCCGACCGCCATTGCAGAAGACGCGGAGAAAAATATCATGAATATCAGGTCCTACGACAGCGAGGCAACTTTAAGGTAAGTCATTCCGATTTTTAAAGATACCTGGGCCTAACTTTTAGCCCCCAGACAAAGAGTCCGTCTTAAGTTTGTGCTTTTGTGGGCAATAAATTCTTCTGTTCGGGGGGGGGGGGGGGGGGGGGGGGGTGTCGGGTCGGGTCGCAACCGTCGCGGTTGTCAAGGCCTGGCCGAGGGTTTATGGGTCACCGGAGCTCAGCAGAACTGCGGTGAATATTAATTAACAATGAAATAAAATTAAATGTTGTTGAATGTGTATACCTGTAAACGTTCAATGACCGATATCGTTCATGACCTCGTTCATATTTTAAGCGGGGGGGGGGGGGGGGGGTCGTTGTATTGTGTGACGTCAGATACAAAGCGTGTATTTACTTAAGTTATAGAGGGAGAAGGTGAGATGGGAGCAGACAAACAGGTAAAAGTGGGATAAGTGGAGAGAGGATGGTGATTTATAAAGGCAGATAAACTATTTTATTTTTGAGCAAATGTTCTTGTGTTTGACTTATAGTTAGTGGAATAAATAATACTGGTACTGTGGTGCTTACTGTGCTATTGTGCTGTGTTTGTGTGTTATTGCTTACTGTGCTGTATTTCTCTTTTTATACCGTAGACAAGCAGCCGAGCATTGAAGACATGTTGGCAAGATGGCCAGCACTTTTTCAGAGGTATGTTTTTAAATGTAAGGCACCTTTAGACCTATTTTTGAGAGAAGTGGGACTTAATATATTTATTAATGTCATTAATTTGACAATTATGAAAGATGATGTTTGAACCTTCAAAACATAGGTCTTTACTTTAATACACTTTCAAAGTTCTTTCTGCATGCTGTTTTTTTTTCTCCAGATTAATGCCGAGTTTATGCGGGTGACAACAGTTCCCTTGGAGACAAAGTTCTTAGTGCAGTTGGACAAGCACACATCAAAACTGCTTGAGGTCATCAGGAGCAAGGGAGGACGTGTGAAAGAGCAGACCAAGGTAACTTTGCAGGTTTTAGATGAGGTATCTATGTATGAGTTGGTTCTCAGTGGATCCATAGTTGAATAGTTGGGTTGTATGTGCTTTTAATAATACATATTCTTCCTCAGACTGTGGACATCACAACTAGAAGAGAGTGCATATTCAAATCTTTGATGATCTACCTGGGTGATCTAACCTGTTCATCGCTTCATTAAAGAATGCCAGGTAAGGGCATCTCTCTCACTAACACAGACAATACTTATATACCAATTTTGTTTTGAGATGCAACAGATGCCTCCTGACACTGAAACCTCTGGTTGAAGATGGAGATGGTCTATAGTTTGATTGAGGGGGTGGAGGTGGAGGTGGGTCGAGAAATTTTCTGTGCTGGATGAGGGTAGAGAGAGAGAACATCACAACACATGACATCTTAAGACTGATTTGAAGGAAGGCGGTGTAGGTGGAGAACTGTGATTGGATATAAGTGGAGCCAGAGTAGAGTTGCACGATACCCACGGTATACCCGGTACCCCGCGGTGCCAAGTCATAACCGTCGCTACTATACTAGAAATTTTACACAACGGTATTACCGTGGATTACGATACTACCGGTGCCAGTCTCCGCTACATAGCGGCCGCCTCTGCTCTCCTCCCGGCTTCTCACTGCATGCTACTTCTTTGTAAACAAACCAACATGGAACTGCAACCGAACTACACAGCTGCTGAATGATTGGCTGTTTGCCTGTTACTGGTGACGTCCAGGGATATGATAGGCTGTTTCCGCACGCTGGGTCCGCCCGTCTGTTAGCTGATTGGCTGTCTCGCCCAGACGCGCTCACGGTCACAAACACGAAACGCGAAAAGCACCGGGCCCGAGCGGCGAGTCTGCCGAAGCACAACACATTTTTCTCAAGAAACCAAACTCCAAAAGTCACATTTGGAACTATTTTGGTCTTAAGCAAGGCACAGACGGGAAAGCAATAGACAATGGCCGTCCACTGCGCAGGCGCTGCCACCAAGCTATAGGAGCCAAAGCAGGGAAATCAAGAGAAGATCACAGCAGTAATGTAGACTCTGTCTATATTGTATTCTACATATTGTTCAGAATATTGATCAGTATTTTGTTAAGTTATTTATAGAATTGAGCTACAGTTCAATGAAGTAGCCTTTGATATGCCTTTGCATAAGTTCTGTCCTTTAAGTTAAAAAATATTTAAGTTAAATAAGTTTGACTAGACACACAAACACACAGAGAAAAGGCCAGTGGATCTGTTTGTTGTTGGTTTTTTTTTTCAATTTTAACTTTTTAATAAATGTTATTCATAAAAATACTTCTTTCAGTCAAATTTTTACTTTACCAGTATTATGTTTATGATGCACCAAACAACATTATAAGTAATTATAATTAATAAGTACTATAACTTGTACAAATACATTGCAGTTCATAAAAATAATAATAAAAAGGCAGCAGTATCGTGATATTACCCGGAACCGTGATACTTTGTCTGGTATAGTATCGTGGTTACTTATTTTGGTATCGTGACAACTCTAAGCCAGAGCAGTTGGATTTTGTTCTAAATTACCCATTTAATTAATCAAAATATAGTGACAGTTCCAGCAAATTTGATTGAATAATCTAAATCCACTGTTATACACTAGAAACAATTATTCAAACTACTCAACTATTACACTTAAACATGCATTTTTAACATTTCAACTGACTTAAGTACTTAAATTCATCTCTTAGCTTAAGTTATACCTTTCAGCTGTTGCATCAGCCTTATCAGCATTGCTTCAGCAGTTTCTTCAGTAGATACAGCATTGCTTCAACAATAGTTTTCAGCATTGACATGCATTGTCTTCAAGAAATGCTCTTTCTAATTGTTCTCATTTGTTGTTTTTTGTGTGTGCAGGATATGCAGAAAACGAAGCAGCCATGGCAATCGTCAGTGGAAACAAGGACATTAAAATCGTCTGACGGAACAGAGGTTCTCTGTAAAGTGCCCTCAATACCAACGGCTGTTGCTCTGTTCTTTGGGATAACTTTGTTATAACATGGTTGAGAAGAACTGTTCTATGTTACTACAATATGGAGAAAAAATGTTGGGAAAAAAAATAATTTTACCTAAAGATGCAGACTTTTACTGGTTGCTGGTGTATTTAAGTTTGTATGTATTTAAATTGTTATCATTCAGAAGAAATGTTCGAAAATAAATGTGTTGAAAAGGAATGGCTTGACTTTGAATTTTTATTTGAGACAACTTAAAAAAAATAGTTTGCTCCCATATGCAAAAGTTGTTTAAATGAATTTAAAATATTCAGGTTTGACAAAATAGATTTTTTTACATTAAGTAATAAATCCAATGTAATTATTTTAATTTAGGAGAATCTGAAATAATTGCTTTGGTTCAACCTTCAGAAATTGGTTTACATGAAGTTAAATATTTTAGGTCAACTCAAATGAAATATTTATGTTGTATAACCGCACAATATTAGTTGTGATCGATTACCTCAATTTTTTTAATTTAAGCCAACGTTAGATTTTTTTCAGTGTATAACAAAGCTGCCCCCGCATATTTCATAAAAAGTTGACATTTTGGAGATACATGCGTGATCTGAATAGCTTAAACCTGTTGCGTACAAATAAATAAATAAAACTAAATGTGACATGCCTATGTTCAGACATAATATATATAGTCATATCACAGCAAGTAGCTTTAAAAGTAGTGTGGGTTGCCATTTTATAATAACTTTTCCTCACTGTAATATTTGATATAGGATTTCTAATTTATCCGTTTAACGGTGGAAGGCTCAGAGCCAGATAGCCATCAGAGACAAATGAGATCTATATATCAAATTAAAGCACTTGATGAAATCCACTCTATCTAATACTGGCCAAAGCAAATTGGCCAAAGTTGAATTAAGTGAAGAAAAAAAACTGGAAGCCAAGAAAGGTGTAAGTATATTGGCTGTCTTGTATAGAGTTAGTTGAAATGTCATTTGTAACCTTTTGGCCTCAAGGCTAAGCAGCAAACTCTGTTATCTCTGCTCTGTTGTTGTCTTTGCTCAAGACGCAACACTGCCAAGCTCAGGCATGCATGCACACACACACACACACACACACACACACACACACACACACACACACACACACACACACACACACACACACACACACACACACACACACACACACACACACACACACACACACACACACACACACACACACACACACACACACACACACACACACACACACACACACACACACACACACACGATCACTGATTGTATCACTGCACAGATAAGAGAAGACCAAACAGGTGTAATCAACTCTGCACATCAAACATAATTACAACAGATTATGTGTGTGAAACATGAGTGTGTGTGTGTGTGTACACTTACTGTAAATATACTGCATTGTATAATGATATAGAAAAATTATGTGAAAATCTTGTGAAAAGGAGCTTAAAGAAAAAGTAGATTTTTTTAAAACGATATAACAAAACATTAATTTTAATGCAGAGAAAGGTGTTTGTAGCTTGGTCTGGTATGACCCGACGCTTATGGTGACCAACATGAGCTAACGTTAGCAAGCTTTAGCTAGAACACACCAAACCTCACAAGGAGACATGTTTGTCATTTCTACCTTTCTACCTGCTCCTGTTATACTCGCTCTCACTAATGAGGATGTCTTTGCAGTAACTGGCTTGAGAGGCCACTGTTTGCAGCTAAATAATCTTGTTTTAAAGCTGCAGTCGTCTTTTTTTTTTTTTTAATATTAACAATATATCAGATATGGGGTTGATCATACACCTTTACAAGGCAATATGCCAATTTTATATGTACAGCTTTTTCTGCATAGTACAGTGGCTTTAAACTTTACTGTTGAAAATGAAAATGGATAATTTAAAAAGCTACAAAAAGAGGTCGATCAATCAACAGGTGCAAGTTGGAACTGCAAAATTGTCTAAAAGGTCGAGACGTCATTTCAAATTATACCAATAAGGAAAGCCAGCATTTGCAAGCTAAAACTAACTGTAATGTAAATATTCCATATAAGGTAGCAAAGCTGCTTGGTAATCAGCTTTATGTAAAACTCCATGAGCTGAACAAACTGCGGTCTAGCATTCTGACTGATTCATTGTTTCGTAAATAAGATTGGAAGAAAATGAGATGGAAATTACAAAACTGAATTACTGAGATTCAGGTGGAGCTGTACAAAAGATGATGACATGCTGATGACATACTGGTCTGTTCCACCAAAAAGATGTGAAACGTGCAGTCACATGTTGGAGTCGACTTTTTTTCTATTGGCTGTTCGCTCAGCGGAGTGCAGCTCGGGGCGGAAATCACCACCTCCAGACGTCTGATGGCTTTTGCAACAGTGTTTCAGCCAACAAATTATAGGGACTGAACATCTTTTATTAAGTGTCAGTCAGTCACACTTATCCAAAATGATTTTAAAGTATGAAGCATAATTTGCATGCACTCATACCTCCCGAAACTAAATGAATCATTCATGACAGATTGTTGAAGATATAATAGTGTGAAAGCACAGATATGGATATTACTTTCATGCAGTCCCCATGCATGGATATCTCTGTTCCACTTCCAAACCCACACTACCCGGTCCACTCACCACAAATCCTGTCCATCAAATTTAACAAGCTATACATGGGGGAGGCGGTGTTGGTGGGGGAGGCGGTGTTGGTGGGGGAGGTTGTGGTAGTGGCAGTCCTCAGAGCAAGACAAGAAAAAGGCTGAAAGTAAATAGATTCAGACGTGGGAAGCAGGGAAGGAGTGACAGAAAACTGAATTAAAGCGGCCACAGACAAACAAAATCAGCCGGCTCACAGTTCTAATGCGAAGAAAAAAAAAGGAACGTTTCAAAAAGTAGTTCGACCTCATCGAATCTTGAAACAGTATCAGCCATGTATATCCACCACAGGATGGAATAATTGAGCTGACATTTGGAGAGGTAGCATAAGATCAGCTCTCCTGTGTTCTTCCAACCAATCTACATTTCTATTAAATGCATGAACGGCGCTACAACATCATGCTTGGGGAGGCTAAAAGTCAGCGGGGTGGTGGGGGCTGCCTTTAACATTTCCCTCTCTCTTACATCCCACTTTCTCTTGCTCACTGAGCTCTAGCTTGTAGCTTGTCCTTGGTGGGTCGATAATATTGGGCTCTTTATTTTTTTTTTTCTTCTGTGCCTTCAGTTTGGATTTGAGTGGTTGTGTTTACTCAGAAGATTTGTGCTCTATTTTATAGTGGTGCTTTACATTGCCGCTTTTAATAAACGTAACGTTCTCAGAGCATGAGACATGCAGTTTTCACCCTGTACTCTCTCCTGTGTGTGTGTGTGTGTGTGTGTGTGTGTGTGTGTGTGTGTGGGAGAGTGTGAGAGACTATGAGCTTGCTGGGTCAGGACAGACTGGAGTTGCAGCGTTTATTGAAATACACAGATTTGATTGGCTGAGCAACATAATGCAAGACAATTGAATAACTGAAGTTATTCAATTGTTTTATATATATATATATATATATATATATATATATATATATAAATAACTTCAGTATAAGACCAGAGCTAATCTCGTGCACGTAAAAGGTAGCTGAGATGTGACTCTGGTGAAGCTACACTCAGTACACGGTGACTCCTCTTTGGATCTGACAGGCCCTGCCTAAGGCTCCATGAGAGCAAATACTGTCTGGCTGGTTGACTGGCAGATGTGCCTTCTTTCTGCAAAAGTTGCATCACCTCATTGAGAAATGTCATTATCATCAGCTTCTTCGCTGTGTCAGCCTGTTCAGGATTGTGTATCGGTGGCTTCACTGCTGCTGAAATCAATACAACTTTGAATACGTCGCAGCCCTGTCTGGAACATTGCTTTGACTTTTTCAGTGGTTCTGGTGAAACTTTACATCATAACAGAGTCAGTCGGATGAATCAGAACCCATGAAAATGGTCTTTTCATCCTTATCATCCACTTCCTCATCTCTCTTTCTTCCTCATCTTTCAGAGCCTTCCCTTCTTCTCTCTCTTTTTTTTTTAAACGGTATAATGAAGCTGAAAAGCCTTGTTAACTCGTTCTGCATAATGGATAAATGCCAGAAAAGTCTGCAGACATTAACAGTATGGGGCAGTTCGGTGTCACTGACTAACATGTTGCAGTGAGTAGTGTAAGAGATCAGTTACTGATCCTAGCATGGCTGTTACTTTGGCATTTTGGGTGTTCAGGCGTGTTTAGAAGTTATGGGAAGGTTATCATATATTTTTTGCATTATTCAATGCAGAGACAAGTCCGGGACTTGTTAATGTTGTTAGAAGGAGGAGGGAAGTGGAAAGCCCCAACCTAAAGAGGAGGAACAAGTCTCGTTCTACCTCCAAAAGTAGCTTTCTGTCGTTCAGAGAGAGAGTATACGAACCCTGTGGCCTTACTGACAAGACCTATCAAGTGCTGCATGTAGTCACCAAGGCTGAGCTAATTTCTAGAAGACAGGGTTGGCCTTAACTAATGTGCATCTCCACATAAGAATAGTAGTAGGGGATACGACGGATACGGGTATGCCGTGTGGAGATTGCAAGAACGGTGAAGAATTAGCTGTCATGGACTGCTTGTGTTTGACATTTTGTTCCTGATGCTGGTGACGATTGTTGAGAGTGACTACAAGAAGCAAGATGAGGAGAAAAGCTCAGGTATTTTCTCCTTTTCAGCTCACCGCGTTCACTGCTCCATATCACAGTGACCGTGTACAATGTAAATGCATGTCGTTGTTATTATTTATTAATGAAACAAGGAAGAACGCAACAGCGGGGAATATAATTGAAACAGAATATGTTGTTGCTGTGGCGATAACAGCAGGTGAAACGCCATACATGAAAATCTACTGCTGTTAACCCCTTTGATCAACCGTACATCAGGCTAAAATTAGCACTCATTTGTGGCTGGTCAGTTGTTGTATTGTATTGTATTTTCTGTTAACACCAACATGCAGCTCTCCGGACATCAACTGTCTACAACCCTGCACACAAGAGGAGACGAGCAAACTGACTCTAGAGCGTGTGGCTGGTTAAGTAAGATTGGCGGTCACACCCAAGCACACCTGTATACCATCAGTCCATCACAATGCAATTCACCCCACACCCACAGGACACACACTAAGTGTTGATCACTCAAAATCAGGCTGATACAATAACACTACGCACTCATAGTTATGCTGTTGTTTCCAGCATTAAAGCTGCACCATAGTCACCGATAGTTCTGACTTGGTTACTGCAGCCAAACATTAAAGTTTCAGAAAAGAAAAAAAAAATCTTCACAGTGTCAGTACGCAGCGACCTTTTCATCTTCTTTTCTTCTTCACTGTTTCTGTGTCTTATCTGACCCCCCAAAAAAAGCTGAGGCATTGATCAAAAACAAAATCCGTTTGACATTAATGCAAATCTGCTGCCAAAGCTCATTACCATAATGCCTTTTTCAGCAGCATATTTCAGGATATTAGATGGACTCTTGATCTCTGTGCCACTTTGAGTAAAAGCATGAATGATTGAAACAGTCAGAGGTTAAATGAGACAGTTCAACAGGTGAGCCTGTGGCGTCTCTGCAGTTTGCTGTGGCTCCGTCAACGTAGCAAAGCGCTGCCGAGTTCATCCAGGGGGAACCGACATGAATATGAAAATGGAAAAAGTTCATGACACAGTATTTTAAGTCCAGAAAAACTGCAGCATATCACATCAGCAGACGAACACGCAGCCCCAGAACATGTGGACGCATACACATTTACAATCCCTGTTCAAAAGATGAATGCCAGGTTGCATTTCTTTCTGCTCTGTCGTGATTTTATAATCTACATTTCCTGCAAGAATGCATGTAAAGATTTTTGCTACCAGCAGCACATAATTGGTCTATGGGATTTGAGGTAGTGTTTGCCATAGTTCTGTTAAAAAGGTCCGACAATTCATTGCTGCTAGAAAAGCAGAAGTTTCCTCAACAATCAATGAAAGATGAAAAGTTGTTAAAACACAGAAGCAGAAACTTCAAAATAAAACATTGATGGGGTGACTCTGAAGTACATTTTGGAAATATGCTGCAGTTGTTGCAGTGTTTTGGTCTCTGAAATGGTGGGTGAGTAATACATATATTAAAAAAAAAGATATTAAAAGTGTGATTCTGGGTCTTGATGTTGTCACATAACCTGATGTTTCAGGTCATCAGGAATCTCACACCGTATTTCATAAAACAATAAAGTTGCAGCAGCATCATACCGAAGGGGGACACGTTCTGGAGATGCTAGACTAGATTAGTTTACAAGACAGAAACTCTGTTCACACTATTCTCTCTCTGAAGAGTTTTGTGTTTGTAGTAGCATCTTGACAACATTCAAGGACGGATTATTGTATTAGTTGACATAGGACATCACGTCACTGTATTGCTATGGTGCAAACTGCAGATGGAGGGCAGGAAGTCATTTTCTACATAGCAAAGCATAGCAACGTTTACGATTGCTCAAATTGATCAAACCACAAAGAGCAACAGTTGTTGTTCATGGGGGAGAAAAATGCAAGAAATTGACAGAAAAAACTGAGATATCAAAATAAAATGTGCAGATTAGCATATGTACTACACACACATCCATCATCTACACAGGATGAACCTTTTATTTTGAAATATCATCACCAATTTTCCAAACACAAAACAACTCGTAATCATTCATGTTTCAGTGACAATAAACCTTCCAGGTTTTAACAACCCTATGACCTTTCTTCTAGCAGCACCCTCCACACAAACTTTACATTCTTAGCTCCAAAATATTTAAGAACAAGGAAAATATAAAACTTTTATAATGTTTTCTGTAATGAGCAAAGCAGCTTGGTGGAGCTGCTTGCAGGGCTTTAGCCTTGTCTCGCTGTTCTAACAGCTGTTGCCCCCGTTGCTGTTGGCCATTATGGTCTCACAAGGCTATTAATTGGCAGGCCTTCACCTTGATTAAAGGACAACTGTTTGCCACTGACAGCCCAGCATTGCCTACAGGTGTTGAGCTCGTATTGGCAGCAGATGTTGACTATTGTGTTGGCTTTGCTCCTGCAGTCGTCTTGGCTAATGAAGTGGGCGGATCTGTTTATTTTAATCAGAAGCCAGACTTGCATCACCATATCAATCAACTTTACTACGGGGCTATTTAGATTTTATGTGCATATTCTGTTTGTTTCTGCTTTTTTTTAGGCCACACTAGCAGGACAGCTCATGGGATGGCAATATCGTCGGTCGACCTCTTTGGTCTGGACTGAAATATAATATCTCAACATCTATTTTATTTTGCTGCCTTCGTAAAGCACTTTGTAATGTGGATTTTGAAAGGATTTCTTATAGGACCTGGATGTTGCCTGGCCCCGTCCACGTGTTCCCGCTCAACCCATAGACTTTACATTGGGATGACATCATAATCATAATCTTTAATATCACTTTTCTTTCTCGGCTTGAAAGTTTTATAAAAGTAAAATCTTTGTAGATTAAAAAATCAATAATACAATGAATACTTATTGACCTTGCTTGCAGTTCAAGATGTCCTGTCAACAGTTTTGCGGACGTCTCTTTTATGTTTTATGTATGTAATGTAACAATGAAGTCCTTGAAGATCCCGTTTAAATCCTCATGAGTCTTTCCATGCATGTGTGTGTGTGTGTGTGTGTGTTTAGATGCTGGGTAGTTGCAGCCTGTCCTGGGGCACATACTGGCTGTCCTTTATTACCTCTGTGAAGAGCCTAAGGCCTTGGAGGCTTACAGCATTTACAATAGCTGTGCAGCCGTAAATTGCCCCGTGTCGTCCCAAAGCAAACTCGTCCATTTTTCTCCATGTATTATCATATTTCTAAATCCACCTGATACACTTTTGGAACTAATTGACCACTTTCTGTGGAAATGAAGCATCAAGGACAAACAGGGACCCCCACATCTAATTTCCGCGAACACTTTCGGTATAGCCTCAGAACATGTACATGTACACACACACACACATATAGGCTTACTAAAGCCTTATGGAGTTTAAAACTCAAATCTTTTAAATTCTCTGGTGAGCAGATTTCCTCATATGTATGTTAATGAATCACTGTCTCAGCAAAACGCACCTTCAGCAGCAGGGGAGTTTAAAGTCCAAGGCTCTGAATGAACCCCACTGTCCCGAGAGAGTTTCCTTCTAAGACACGTCTTGCCTGTCTGTAACTTTCAGATTTTATTATTTATTTTATTTATTTATGTATGTATTTATTTATTTATTTATTTTAGACAGACCGTTTCATTCCTCCAAGTGAGCATTTGCAACAACAGGCTTTGTCTACAGTAACAGCCCGAGGAATGTGAGGCTGGTTGTTTTGTTTGTGACTGTGTGTGTGTGTGTGTGTGTGTGTATGAATGGATACGTTTTAAATGTATGCTTGCTGGTGTATCAGCTTTGTCTTCAACGTGACTGACACCTGACACTGTAACCGGTGGATTCTGCATAATGCTGGCTAAGCACATCGTCATCTTATAATTGACTCAAGCCAAAAGTTTGGGGGAAACTTGGTATCAACTATAATGTGCTGCCTTTGTCAAATGGATGCAGACGTGAAGCATAACGTGATACTTTAATAGCATCCTCAGACCTCCAACTACACTGGTTTCACAGGCAGAGGTGAGGGGGACACAATTGAGTTTAATGTATTTTCCAAACTATATATGTATATACATTTAAATATATTTGGCAAATAACAAATTATGCTAAAATTGATTGTTGCAATGATAATGAGTGGAAGAAAAATGTAATTCCAATTCCAAACATCTGTTTGGTTAATGCACTAAACCTATCATCATCTTTAGTTACTTTTACAGGAACCTAATATATTAATAGCTTTTTACATTTTAATTTCTCTAATTAATTAATTTATATTAATTATATTTCTGTGTTTTTGTTTTTAACAGATTTTGCATTTAAAAGAATAGTTTTAGGGTAAGACATAATAAAAATAAATATAAATTGTACCTTTCACCAGTAAGATTAAGCAGCCTATATGTAACCTGATAGACTAAACCCAGGGAGAAAAAACATTGAGAAGCATTCAGGCACCATCTGCTCACTCCAACACCTGAAGGCGACTCGAATGGGTGCATCTATCAACATTTTGATCGACTCTTCTCTCATCTGGATGTTGGTGGCAGAGTAGCATGATGACAAAGCTCAGACAGGCTTAGGTTAGAAAATAAACATGACAAAAATTAATGGGACGTAAAAAGTGAGGCGGACACGTCCCTCCCTTTCCCCACTGGAAGTTACGCAATTTAATCTTCCCATTTTCCTTTTTGTATATTTCTCACACCTGGAACTGAGTCCACAATCTTCATTAAATGACTCCAACATTTCTTCCGTCTTTGCTACCACAGAGCGAACCGACTCAAAGCTTTTGACAATAATCTTTACTCACACTTCAACTCTGTTTTCTCTCTCTGGAGTCCGATTGGAGGAAGCGTTCCTGCGTAGTAGATCAGTGTCCTTTGATTATTGATCACACCCTCTGATGACGACATTCACGCCATGCTGACCTCCCACGTACTCGCAGACCTGGAAAGTACATCATCATCATCATCACCTTAAGTCTCATACAGATTGAAACATGGCATCAAAATAAACTCTTTTCAGAATTGTGCGATTAAAACTTGATCTTAGATTTACGCATTATAACAAACCGTAAATTATGTTATTTTTATATTACCAATGTGTCAAATGACTACGTGTAATGTGAGAGGGATCACACACACGTTTAACAGTGTACAAAGCTCTGGTTAAAATAGTGACGCATTTAGCAGCTAAAGTTTTTTATTTTTTATTAGGTTTAAACAGAACTAACAAGAGAATGAATATTGGACCTTTATGGACATTTGTAGAAAAAAACCTGACATTATTTTTCATGCAGTGACAGATTTTTAAATCAACATCTGAGGGCAATCTGGATAGAGGTTTTAAAAAATGTGTCTTGTTGCTGTATTTCTTGTCCGACTATCAGAACCTGATGGCCAAAACTATGAAAATATGAACTAATCCTAAAGATTATCTATTGAGTATTTGACTATACAGTAATCCCATAAATATATGATTAATATTAAATGTTTTTCTTGCCACTGATTATTTTATTTTTTAATTAGGAGTTAAATACAGCAGGAAAATAAGGGAAGAGGGCAAGAAAAAAGAAGCATGAGGCAGCAAATTAATTCAGCTTGATTAAGTGATTGTTTATGAGAGACCAAAACCATTAAGTAGAATGGTTTTTTTTCCTCACAATCCCTTTTTAAATTGCCCTTGTCTTTGCTTCACATTGCTTCATATCCAGCTGCACAGCTGGTGTTTGTCACATTCAAAAGCTTCAGATTAAGCAAGTCTGTGTTTGTCTATGATCTGGATACTCTTTGTTACAGATGAATGTCTTTGCATATGCCTTTCCTCTATCCTTAGACAAAAGACTTGATTTCAGCATTGCTTCATTATGATGCTTATATTTGTGGATGGTTGTTAAACACATTCATCATCTAAATGAGTATCGGTACCGAGATTTGTTGGTTAATAGGAATGAAAACTATCACTAGCTCACAATGTCCACCGCAGTGAAATCTGGCCTCGAGTTGTCCGTCTGTTTGTTCATCACATAATATTACAGACGCCTATGATTGGATTTTTTTCTTCTTTTATTAAAATAGATTTTTGGGGGCATTTTTAAGCCTTTTATAAGACTGAGATTAGAGAGTAGACAGGAAACAATGGGGACAAGAGGGACCGGCAGAATCAAACTGCGGACGTTGCAGTTATGTGGCATGCATCTTAACCAGTGGGGAAGTATAGAGAGTATGTAGAGTATATAGCCCATTATCACCTCCCTTTACAACGTTTTGGAAATCTAACAGAGAGAATAAGTGAAAAACAGAACAACAGAGACATGATGACACAGGGTTAGATGGTGTCTGCTATAACCATGAGGTGGCCTGTTGATACTGAAGGTCACTTCATGGTTTTAGGGTGAAAATTGAAGATTGAAAAATGAAGTTGAGCCAATATCTGTGACTCATATCTGGAAACATCTACAGGGGAAGATGTCCAACACTGCTGAATTCTTCCACCCCCAAGAGGACAAAAAAATTAAACCACTGCGCTATCAGGGAGCTCCAGCACATGGGCAAAATACAACCTTACAAGTCTTGTTAATTTCTGACGGGCATCTAAAAATAGGACTAAAAAAGCAAGCACATAACGACAAGAACAACAACAACATGTCTGTGTCACCTCAACTTTCTTGAATACACCAAAATAACAGAACAAGTAGAAACGAGAGTGATACGCGATCTCATCGTGTCATCTCTTCTAGTTTCTGTAGCTGAGAAAAAGCTGTTTTTAATTAGTGCCGTCACCATATATACCATATAGCTGCATGTGTGCAAATCACACAAATATCAAACTCTATGTCAAATGTAGAAAAGGTTAAGTGTAACCTCAGAACCGGACATTTGAGGGAGCGAAATGTGTGTGGTGTATTGAGATTTTTTCTTTTAAAGATCGTTGTGGAGGGTGATGGTAAAACACATAGCGTACCAGTAGATAATCACAAAAAAAATAAAAAATAAATGAACTCAATCTGAACTTGCAAAGAAAAGAATTATTAGCAAAACCTTAATGGTGTAATATTACATATACCTGCAAACACATTAAAGCAAGAAACTACACTTTGCTAAAACACTGTTGTTTGTCATTGTCTCGTATCTGACCCACAGTGACCGTGCGTTCCTTTCAAAGTAAACCAAAAAACAATTACAGCTCCCATTATTTCTTGTTTCTCATAAAGTAGCCTTAAACAAACACGCATGCACGAACACACACACACACACAAACCAACCTAATCTCCAGTCAGTGGAATAATAAGATGAACTGACACACAGTACACGTGTCCATGCCTCCTATCCAATGTTATTTTTGTCATTCTTTAATGATGCTTCATAAGGTGCAGCGGAAACACAATATACAGGCTGAAAGCAATTTGGCTTGGCTTGTTAAACCAGTGTAATTATGTTAGGAAGAGACGGTGTTTCAAAGCAGGCTGACAGTATATTTCCTATTGAGAAAAGGAGATCGTGTGTTGCTACAGTATGATAGCTCCTGAGTTGGTTTTAGCATGACAACGGTAGTGAAGCTGGTGTCAAACCAGTCACTCAACCTCTGAATACTTGATGATATGAGCATGTGTAGCATGTGTGATAATGTCAGCTATCATCCAACAGCCCTCGGTTTGAGTTTCCACAAGTGGACATTTGGCAAAATTTCAAAGAGCTCAATATTTCACACTAAACAGCATTTAATCAAGCGAAGGGTTGTTAGGTTAGAGTACAGAGAGTCTGGGAGTTAAGTGGATATTCAGTGGTCACTTTTTATAAAGGATCTGTCTCATCAAAATGATATAACTACAGAAATATGCCAATAGAACAGAAGAAATGTGTGGAGAAAAATGCTTCAGCACAATCTTATATTGTTATATTAACTACTGTAGACTAAACATTTGGAACATTAACAACCAGTGTTAATGATGCGTTTGGATTTCCACATCTGATATTGTATTAAGCCAACTGTCAAAGCAGGTTTTTCCTCTAAATCTAGTTTCCGTTCCATTTGTTCATTTCCCCTTTTCCTCTCGTTTCCAGTTTCCCGCTGAGGTTATACGACCCTGACGTTCAGCTGTCCAGTGCTAAGCAACAGCTTAGAGTTAAAGTTATGACAGTTGAAATTATGATTGTTCGTGTAAATGTAGCCAGATAGTTTAAAACTGCTGTGTTCTTCTGTCACTTAATGATCAACAGTTCTGTCAGAGACACTTAGGTCAGAGGATAATGGGACACTTGACGCATAGATGTTTACAATCTGTAATTTGGCAGAAAAGACGGCTCCATCAGGTGCTTGACGGTGAATCTGGGCCTCCTCTTCAGGGCTTAACAGAGGTTATCCCAACACAGGGGATGAAGTAAGATACACAAAAAGGACAAACTAAAAACAGGAGGAGGACAGGTGGACCGTATAAAGACAATATTAGTATTACTTTAACAGTGGACATGGATAATGATAAAAATTGAACAGGACATCTCATCTAGTTGTGGACAAGTTTACACAAGATATGACATCCACAAGAAAAAAATAACAGTTGACATTACGTCAAATACATCGATGTGTTGTGTTGAGTTCACATTCTTCTTTATCAATCAAAAAGTTGAATATGAACACTTCTCATCCTCCATCTTGGCTATGAAACAGAAGGGGAGGCACCACCGACCTATTTCACACATGTGAAAATGGCAGCCGAGGAAGCTGTAGCTGTTGCTATTCTATACAAATGTATATTAATTACCATACAAATAGTCAAATAAGTAAACAAGCTGGTAAATATTTTGGAGAGTTACCATCACAGTCCGATGATAGCTGGTGATAATGCTCCTCCTGGTTGCAATTTGCCAAGAAGGCGGCGAAGAAGAAGAAAACGAAGAAGAAGAGTCACAATTGTCATTTCAGGCTGTGTGCAATTTGAGACAACACCTGTCAAAAGTCACGCTATACAAATAATTACATAGTGTACACAGTGTACTACTACTACTACTACCTGAAATGAGACAGTGCTAGTTAGCTTGCTAGCTAACGGAGTACTGATAAGGCACTATTAATTTGGCGCTAACGTAGCATAACGGTAATACGCTGCCCCCAATTAGTTTGGAGTGAGGAAATTGAATTCATAAATTCGTACATATTACACTTTTGAAGCTGCCCTCATTAATATTCAAGTAATCACAGCGTAATATTGGATTCGTCAGGGAGCCACAATCATGACTTTAAATTAATGTTGCCGGACATGTAAATAAGCGACTGTTTGCTAACGTGTTCACCGTAGCAGCTTTTTAAGATGATAATAATATGTCAGTGATGTTTGTTCTGCTGCCCCACATAGCAAATAAATAAAAATAAAAAATACATGAATGCAACTTTAAAATAAGGAAAAACGCACTTAATTTGTGATAATTTCTAATTTATTTCATCTTTATGTTGTAATATCTAAAACTGTGCCAATACACTCGGACGTGGCAGTGTTAAATAAGCGTGTGCTGTAGGAGATCGGGTTATGTATGAGAACATACTGACAAACTAATAAAGCATATAGTCTACAGCGTATTAGATTCATTCCAGCTCACCAAGTTGCAGTTTTATGCCTTTTACAGCCTACGTTAACAAGTTTTCTCACTTTGTCTCCGTCTCCACAGTCTTCCAGGCCTCGTGTTGTGCATCTGTCCCGCTTCATCCACGTTAATGAGCTCCTCCTGCTGTACGCGCTGATTTACACACCACGCCGCTAAGAGCTGAGCTAGCAAAATTCCTGCCCCATCTCTACCGTTTCTGCTCAATAAAACTAGAATAACACGGCAAATATTCATCCCAACTGTATTTTATTTATTATGGAAAAATGAGGGAGATAAAAAAGAAAGACAAGAAGATGGGAGTGGGACAGCGGAAAAGAGATAAATGGGGGAGTTCATTATCCATTATGAATGACTACCTCACTGCTACTCTATATTCAAAAATTATTTTTTATAGCGTCACAGACTGCTGACACAGTGAAAATATAGCGTGTGTCTTGAGTGATCACGGTCAGTGGTTTTACGTGGTCCTTTGTGTACACGATGTGAGGCTACTGAGCGGGAGGCAAACAACGCCTTAGAGTCTGAAACAAAAAGACGCCATCACAACTTGTTTTCGCCCAGTGACACGTGTTTGACAGAGGTGAGATGAATCGTAATACAATATTGTACATACTTGCACATATACTGATCTGCTCCCTGTACGGTAACCACAGGGAGAGGAATGATGATCCTTCAACATAATGAACCATACATGACAACAGCCAGCGGCCTCACTGGGAACACCATCACTATTTGTGTGTGTATTTGTGTGTGTTTTTCTTTCTTTACTTTCCCTCAGAATATACGATTCGTTTTATTTTGCTCTGAGCCAAAGTCTTTTTTGGCTCTCACGCCCGTTTTATATATTGCAATATCGGATTAGCACCCCGGGAGCTGAGGTGGATATAATAGATGGTTTAAAGACATTTAATTCATATATAGGCCGATACTGTGTATTTATATTCTGTGAATCTCCATGTGTTGTCTCAAGGCAGTGTCAGGATAATAAGCTGCTCAGTGATAGAGATGTACTGTAATATGACGTGACCCTGGTCAATGTTTTCGCTGTCCGCTAATAATCAGTGGTAGTAATGGAGAAAAGGGGATTTTATTAGTCTGAAGAGGTGATGGGAACCTGATCGAGATCCCTGCTGATAGTGAGGTCAGTGACACGAGGGTGAAGATGTATCCACCAATCAGGTTTGACCACTCTAGAGACCTATTAGATATTATAGAAATAGGGGAAATTAACATGCATACAAATGTATCATACTACTTATGCTTTGTTGTGCAGTGGCAACGTGCAGAAAATGTGGTGCATATGCTGCTCAGCTCCACCTGATCAATCAGATTCCTGTTTGTGTGCCCGTATGGCACACCGTTTTATCCTGAGGCAACAAAAGAAATACCTACATGTGTGTAGACAGAACGGTTATTTTTTAATAGTTAAAAGGAAATCAGAGTGGAGGAAACATGCCAGTAAGGACATGTTGAGATTTGTTATTTATTGTATTTTTCAAACATCAAATTAAACACCAATTACTACTTGGAAAGGGCATATTTGATTAGTGCTGCATTGATTTTAAGAGTTTTGTCTTCACTATAATAGGACAAAAAAAAAAAAAGGCTGTGGGTGGTCCTTGTCTTACCTGCAGGCTACTAATCAGTGAGACAAGTTAAGGAAAGCTGTATGCAGTTTACCAGCCCTCCACTGATTACAAGGTCTTTCCAAAAGACTGATGAAAGTAAAAAAATGTTGTATAATCTATGAGAGGAGTGTGTTGTGCTGCCAGTAGTTATTTGCATTTTATAGAGGAAAAGCAATCTGATTTCATGGTTAATGCTTGTGATGCGTGTTAATGCCAGGTGTAAATCAGACATGGTGATTTCTATCTGGAATCAATTTAAGCACAGGGCTCACGTTAATGCAACACTCAGTCCTTCATAAGCCCTTCAGGGGCTGGTTGTTGTTTCAGTCAGGGATTATATCGCTCAAAGAACTGACATATTGTAAAGACACACACACACACTCATGCTCACATAGAGAGACGGAGGACGAGGCACAAATTAGAAACTTCAGTCATGCATCTTCTATTTGCCAGCAGGTTGTCATTCTCACCTTCTCTGGCTAAAGCTGATATGCTGACAAGGAGCGAACTGCTTCTAAGAAAACGACAGGCACGTGACGCTGCTCAGTCCCTGCACAAGGAGAGTTTCTATAGAAATGGAGAGAGGAAATAAGGTCTGGGATTAAAAGTGACTGGGATTACATTTCCTCATGTAACCTTCACCCCCCTCACCAATTCTTTATTCTGTAGAGAAAACATTCCCAGACCTTACAGGTGGAAGATCAGTCATAAAAAAAATCTGCATATACATTATGACAAGCACTGAACAAAGGGTATTTAAACAGTTCAGGTTTTTTGATATCACCACTGTTTTCCTTTTCAACTGCCTGCTGAAATACTCTAGCACCAAATCTGTATTAATCTACAGCTCAAAATAGTTCCCAACAAATGCACCTTTTACTCCCTTTTGTGTAATGTTTGTGTTTTAAATGAAAGCATGTATTCATGAGCTTTATTTTTTACATCTTCAGTAGTAAATCGTGGGCTTTTGGGATACTGGCGTGAGATAACTGTACACCGTAATGGTTGCACAAGTTATATGCTCAAAGTTATATGTTGAGTGAGTTAAGGTAACCGGCTGTCGAACAACACAGAGGGAAACTATTTTACAGTCAATGTGGTAGGAGCACCGCTGTTCAATGAATAAATCAAAAATCAATCCGTCATTCCAGTTGAAGGCACGGTTATAATTTTGGAAAGGATTTCATAAAAAACATGAGGCGAGCGAACCACTCCGCTGAGAACATACGGCGAGGTAGTGACTTGTTCAATTTTCAGAGGGTTTATTCAGTTAGCACATTGCAATACAGAGGCATATACGTGTAATGAGCTAACAGTTGCTGGCAAAGATGAAAACACAAGTGCAGGTAGAAGGCAGGTGTTAGTGGAGCTATGTTCAGTTTATGCCAGGAGCTATTGGCATTCACAACGTATATACCATGCCAAAGAGTCAAAATATATTCAGAAATTTAAAAAAAAATTAAAAATTAAAAAATACTTGCAACACATTTCCTGCATTTCCTGTTTCTCAGGTCTGGTAAGATGGCAGATGATTTTTGAAGTTTATTTTTCAAGCCCATCCACACATGTACTTGAAAACACTCATACTGCATGTTTTGGGAGTTATTGGAGAAGACCTATTTTGTCGTTTTACCATGTTAACAGCATTTGTACCCATTATTGATTACATTAATTAAAATTTCCTTTGTGTGGACATGAGATTAAAAACATAAGACATGGTGTGAATATTTTGTTTGATTACAGAAATGTATGTAGTACTTTAAGATCTTCCGGTCATCAATAAGAGAAAAAAAGACTTGTACACAATTGCTCATCAGTGATTACATTTCTCAGAGGCAGGAGTACACTTCCCTACAATTATGGAGGAAACAGATGCTTCCATCTTTAGCTTGAATACTGATAAGAATAAATGTGAGAATTCAATTTGCAAGAAAACGTGCCATACATGGAGGACGTCTTCTTGGTCATGGTGAGGAGGAAAAAAAAAAAGCTTTAGTTCTTCCTCTAATCCAGCCAGTAGGTTTCTTAAGATGAGAAACTAATAAGCCAATTAAACTTTTTTTTTTTTTTTTTTTTTTAAATCAAAAGCTTTTTTCTCTGAGCTGTGGATCAATGGCATGGAAATTCCCTGAGTTCAAAGCAAGTCACATCCTAAATGTTTAACCAAATCCCTCTGCTACACACAGCCAGAGGATTTGGTTTAACACACACACACACACACACACACACACACACACACACACACACACACACACACACACACACACACACACACACACACACACACACACACACACACACACACACACACACACACACACACACACACACACACACACACACACACACACACACACACACACACACACACACACACACACACACACACACACACACACACACACACACACACACACACACACACACACACACACACACACACACACACACACACACACACACACACACGTTAACTCCTGAAAACAAAGGCTCAGTCTGCACTGATAGCGACATATCATGTCATCCTACTTGGATGCATGAAACCAGGGATTTGACACAACACTGTGGGGTAGTTGCTTAAAACACATCTTGGTCTTAACGCCGCAACATCAGCTGCCTCCTTCTGATTTCCCCACAGAACACATACTAATTGATTTAAATCTCCAAAACCCCTCTGTGAACCGCTTTAACTCAATCACTCCTTGACTTTACACAAACACGCATTCAATACATTTGTAAATGTACCTCACAGGTAGAAAACAGCTCGTATTCCCCTCCCTATTGCCTAATAAAGGTCTCAGTTGATGTACAATACTCCCTTAAAAGCCTCTTCAGCTCTGGAGACCAGAGACCAAAGAATATCCTTCAGCAGTAAGTGTGAGCGCTGTTACCTTTTTTCTGAATAGATGGAAGCTCATTAAGTAAGTTGTTATTTTTACTTGCAAGTTTTTATTTCATTTAAAAAAAAAATAATTCAAAGACAGAAAGGAGCATCTTCTGGTAATAAATGCGATCAAAACAAATATGAGATGAAAGCATGTGGGCTGAAGGCTTTGATCTGCAGAGGTAACAGGCTATTAGAGCTCAGGGAGTTGAATTAAATCGATCAACATGTTTTCTGACGAGTGAAGGGAAAATGTTGAGGTACATCTAATGTCCTTAAAAAGCTTATAATCCTTAAACATGCACAGATCGATATTTTCATATAAGAAAATTTAATCAGATCACCATGTTAGGATTGTCAGTGATGACCAACCTACTCTCAAATTGACATTCATAAAATCAGAATCTGAAAGATGCTAAAATGCAAACAGCTCTGATAAACTCATTGTATGTGCTAACTGCTATTTGACAACTCCATTATCTGGTAATATTGAAGATATTGATTAAAAGAAAAGTTTGAAAATGGAATACAAAAAGAAAAAAGAAAAAAGAAAAAAACACTTCAGGAACCAGCGGCCCCTCCCACTTGGCAACTATCACAACTTTAAAATTTAAGTGTTTTTGGCGACACCTGTGGTCACTGGTGGCAGTGCGACATAAGAGCAGCGGCTCATGTTAGATTTATTTCATCATGTACTTTTAATAAAGATTACAGAGGGATGTCAACGATAATGTTTGACTTCCACTTCTTTGTCCAAAAAACATGATTTAGATAGAGACGTCAGACGATGGAGCAAACCACAAAGTTATTTAAAAGTATAAAGCATCCAACATCAATACACAAAGCACTCCATTAATCCTGTTCCCCACTTTATTGCAAACTCCTGTGGGAAAAGCAATTCTGAGTTGAGCATGCATAAGCTCATTGTAGCAGATCAATACAAATTATGGAGCAGGGCATTGCCTTCTAATAGTTCTTTTTTTTTTAATGATCTAATTAATGGGGTACAGTACTGAGAGGAGCTTACAGGAAACAGTCAGCAGATCGTTAGAGGGTTGATTTCTTGCTCAGCATCTAGCTTTCATCCTGACCTGCTCCACATGTCATTACAGAGTGGCTGATCCTATTGTTGTACTGCACATTTCCAAAATGCGTAAAACATACATGTGGGCACATATGGACGGACACACACACACACACACACACACACACACACACACACACACACTCGCACACTTTAGGGGTCGATTTGTAATCTGCAAGATGATTTTTCCATAGTCCAGTGACCCGGTTATTGCCCTTCCATGTGAATTGATTTCAGGGAAATTAAAAGCTGATTGCACTGGGGTTTCGATTCTGCCCACCCATGCTTCAAAACACACACACATACACACACAAACACACACACACACAGTGCCAACAGTGAAATGTAATCACTTGAGATGACACAGTATGAAGGTACATTTCTTTTCCATCTCATTTGTAGCTACATGTTGCAGATGAAAAGGTGTCAAAGAAGCACTTAAGGAAATCAATTTGTGACTTGAAGGCTCCACGTTTGATCATTTCATTAGTGTCATTCTTGATAGAAAATGACGTGTAGAAAAACATTCCTAACACGAGTTTGTCAGAATTTCCTGTTTATATCTCAACTTCCTGCTTTCTGGCAGTTGGCGTGCAGCAGTTCATCCTAACAGATAAATGACAGGATAAATTAGTTTAAGAACATGAGCTAATCGCTAATGGATGCTAATCCATACCTGAATAACACCTCTGAGGCATCATAGTCACCTTCAAAAACAGAAGGAGGAAATCTGTTGTGTACTGACATTTTGTTCAAATGTCAGTTTTTCCTTCTTTTCTTCCTTCTAAGCAAATGCGCCGCTGACTTCAAAAGCCTGGTGAGTCTTAACAAGGTGTGTGTGTGTGTGTGTGTGTGTGAGAGAGAGAGATTGTGTTCATGGGATTTAGCAGTCGCAAAAAAAAAAAAAAAAAATCCATGCCGTCATAAATTATTCATCTAGCAAAGAACTTGTTGATTTTATTTTCCCTGAGCTGGCTGCACATTATGTTTCTAGACAATTAATGTTCATCTGTTCAGAACCTGTTATTCTTCTGAAAATGTCCCTCTCTTTTCTTGAAGTTTTGTGAAAAATGAATACTTTTATTCCGTATTCTGAGGACCATCCACTAAATGGAAATTATGAGACTTTTGTTTAAAAATACTGGGTTAGTCAGATGCTTGTGATAATAGCAGTAACGGTGCAAAGCATGATAAGTACGTCATTTTGAAAAACAAACAAAATAATGTCTGCTTGTTAATGTTCATCTCCAGCACAAAGCAAAAGCAGTTCCAGGATTTAAAGGTGCAATTCGACCCTTTCAGCTGCAGTCGTCACATCACGGTAAAGGAAAGGTCTAAATTGTGGTCAAATGCATTGTTTTCTAACACTCTGCAGCCGTTTCACATAAGGTACCATGAAGAGCAATGCACCGACAAAGGCAGCATAGAAGAAGAATATGAGCAAACAAACATGGATGCAAATGCCCGATTTAAAGTATAATTAAATTAATTTCTGTGCAATATTCCCATTACTGTAGGATAGCTGTGCCATATTTAATCAAGTTAGCTATATTCTAAATGTACTGCTGGGATGGGATTTATTGGCGCAAACAATGTATTGAATGAAGAGTTAAGATGCATCACACATGTCAAAAAGGTACAATGCAGAGTTCTTGAGCACTAGTAGCACTATGAAGTGTTCATGAGCTGATGTCATGTTTTTACACTCTATTGCACTGATCAACAGGTGGCAGTAACACGAGAATAATAGCAAGAAAATGACAGGGAAGAAGAAGACATTTTCAACACAAAGGTCTTGGAGAAACTAGAGCAAATATGTGTGAGGATATCAACGTCCTCGGGGTGGATCAATAAACAAACTGATTCTAAATGCTTCTATTAAAAAGGAAACCCTGCTCCCGTCTACCTGAAGTAATATTTCTATTCTATAATCCATCTTCTCATCCAAACTTTCATTACCTCGCAGTCTGCCTGGCACTGACCTTTGACTGGTTTCTGTCATCTGCCAGCGTCAGATAAAGTCAGTTGGGTGTTTTGGCGATTGTGATCACATGTCAGATGTTTCCGATTCTGTTTTTTTTTTGGTTTGTTTACGTCCCTCGCTACACCTGATGGTGAAGCAGCCTGAGGAGAAACTTAATCACATAATGGAGATCATATCTGTGAGCTTCCAGAAAATAACTTTATCTATGATACTGTATGACACCAACCTACCATAGTGTGTTAATGTACAGTGTAATGAGTACATGGCTTCAGTACAGGTGACCGCAATAGAAGTCAAACTGATATTATTACAAGATTTTACCCCAAACATTTTAAAGCAGTAATCTGCTGATGGAAACGTACAGCGCGCACACACACACACGTTAATTCTCAAGTCTGACACTTTACCCACTTAGCTGGTGTAAATATAGGCACATTGATTATACACAATGTTAATGGAAACAATAAAAAGCAACAATGTCAGATGTGTCGGAATATCAGGATGTGTGGGGAGAGTCACCTTCAATGAAATAACGTTCCCATGCGGGAGCACCACCACTACATTATACTGTAATTAATCTGCCAAAGCTTCCATTTTCTCCACATGAAGGTTGGATATAGATGGATGCTGGCAAGGAATTAATCACATTCAAGCCTTTTTATTGTTATTCCGTTGCTTTTTGCCTGACAAAAATAATGCGTTTTCCACAACAACAAAAAAAAAAGAAAGTTGTGCATCCACCCACGTACAAGAGACGAGAGGCTTGTACGTGGGGAAAGGATTGCTGGGTGTAGTTTCACGAGAAAGAAAATAGTTCATGAAACTGCTCACAACAAGGTCTGGATTATCTTGAGTAACCGAGTTATAATTTTGAAATTATATAATACAATATTTTTGGCGCTTTAAGCAGCACAGCGTACCATCCAGTTCTGTATTTTAGAGGCAGACATCTCTACTGTCTCAAAAACTTGTCAAAAATAGCACTATAATAAAATTTTTTGATTTGGGGTGAACTGTTCCTTTAAAGTCATTATTTTCTCCCTTCAGCAGATTTAAAAAAAAACAAAAAAAAAAACAGCTTTCTAGTATCAAACTGCAAATACATCATTCTGCACAGTGAAACCCAAACATTCAACTAATGGAGCAAAAAGAAAAACACATTTTTGAATGTAGGGAGACTAAAAGAGAAAATGTTCAGTTTTTCTTTCTGGCAGGACAAAAATGTCATTATGTTAAGACTGTTTGTGTGTGAGGGGATAAATCTTATGAATGGAGAATTAATTGCCAAAATGACAACCAGCACGACGCCAAATTTAGCGATTGAGACCAAACTGACTGATTATTACCGACTTTGTATTTTTGTGGAGAGAAGTTGACACATTGTTCTTTACGGTTCAGCCTCAAGTTTATTATTGGACGATATAAATAAAACTTGACTTTCTTCCAGTTTGAAAGCTGAAAAAAAAAAAAAAAACCTGAAGGAAGTTTGTTATTCTTTGTTGCTCAATTGTACAACTTTGGAAAGTTAATAACTGCCGAACAATAACATTGTCATCCATCTGGACGCTGACACCAAGCAGCTGATGACACAATGTTACGAGAAATAACAAATAAAAAGGTCTTACAGGATAAATCATTAAGACTAGAATAAGGAAGTGGTCCATTTAGTCTTCAATAACCGGCTAGCTGGATGACCAATAGCAAAAGACACATCTACAGTATATGTGCTGTCTGTTAAACCTTTGTTTTAACAGACCTAACGTGTTAACATCACTGTTCCCAACATGACAATAAAGTCCAATTACTGAGGTCAACAACCGCTTGACAGCTAAAGAACATATGTAAATAGAGTAGCGTTACAAGCCCTGCAAGTCTTCTTATAGCAGGTTTCAGTCTTGTGTTTTGACTTTTTTTAATTGTGAGGATGCCTTTAGTGTACATTTAAATAATAAATTGAGCCTTACATTTAATATAATATCTACCAGAACAGTAATTCATCTAGATGCATACAGGTGGAAGTTCCTTACCGGTTTTCCTGCATCCTGCAGTTGTTTGCTTCCGTTTTCCTTCACCGACTCTGAAAATGTAAAGAAAACAAAAAAAAACAAGAGCATTTCTTTTAAAAGTTCGAGTGAACATGAAGCAAAACTTTAACTTGTATGGTGTTAATTACAGCAATTACAGACAAATGTCACCCAGTGGGAATGCGTCAGCAGTCAAGCTATCCAAGTTATCGAGCTTAGTTACATTAACATTACTGTAGCAGCAGCAAAGTAGACAGTTAAAACACTAATGTCAGTTTAAAAGCGCTTTTTGCCAGCTACTGACTTTGCCTTTTCCTATGTCTGACATTAGTATTTGATGATGTTGTGTACCATATGATATGATGCATTCGTCTGTCCTATGAAAGCAGCTCCAGTCTGCCTGCTACATGAGTGGGTTGAGGTTGATTTTTGCGGCTCCTGTATTATTATTATTTTTTTACAGAAACACCAGTCCCTGTGTCTCATACTAGGATACAATCATCAAACAGAAACCAAAACACGTGTGAGTTATAAAAGTCAGTCTCATATCAGAAAATTATGGCTGGAGACATTTTTAAGGGGAGGGCATCTCAGGATTTACTTGCCAAGTTGTATAAATGAATATTTTTCTACTAGTGTGTTGAATTATATTACAATAAATGATAACAGTAGTGGTGATATCACTGCTTTATATACAGAATCCCTTTAGTCCATCTTGTATTTATGCATAATCTATATACATGTTCATATTTTTAAAATGCTAAAATTAATTTTGCTTTAGTAATAGTTCCTCTCTTGAGAATAACACTATGTTTTTGGGTTTTTTTTAAGCTAGGATACCAAGTTATAGCAGGCCAGGCAGGTCTTATCACATCTCCAGCTGGGAAATCACAATGGACTGTCCATCTGGAGTTAATTGGTCTCGCATCACACGAGCATAACTGACCTTCCTCACAGCGGATATTGTGACATGTCCCAGCCTGGAAAGCACATCTGCAACCACTAACACTGATGGCTTCATTCCATTTAGGTGTGCCAGTCAACCAGTGTGCACAATAGGACCTTGGCACGGCACCTACAGTAAATGGTATTCAGCAATGATTAATGTGATTAGTCCCGCCTATCTTCCAAAAGCAAAAATATGTTCCGTGAAAAAAAGGGTCTGTCACTGCAACATATTGCATGTACACACACATACAGACACACACGCGCAAATGTAAATGCATATGGTACGGCCCAGCTGTTGCTACATGTAGGTCATGAAACAAATTAGAAACATAAGTTAAAAGTCTGATAGTGCTGAAGGAGTGACCCTCACTGCAGAAAACACTACATTTATCAGTCATTTGCTAAACTGCAGTGCTGTTCAACATGCTTCAGCATACAGGTGGAGGTGCGAGAGCTTTGAAAACACCAGCCAGGCTCTGCCGAACACAGCCTCTCGGTACAATGAGTGTTTAATTCATGCTCCGCTGCCGTTTCTCTTTGTTGGCCAGCATTCTAGAACTGATTGCATATTGTATGTTAGAACATTTAGTCGGTGAACATTAAGAGTGATAGTTTGGCTTTTTTGTGTGTTGTTTTTCTTGCCATTTCTCTCTATTTCTCCCAATAAAAAATAAAAAATAAATAAAAAATGTTCATTGCATAAAGCTGCTTACAAGAGGAAAAACTTTCTGGGTGTAATCTGAGGGGTGAGAAAAGTGCTTCCCAAGGCCTTTTGGGAAAAAAGGCAGAACGTACTCAGAAAGTAGTCGGCTACAGTGTGAATCATTGCGAATAAATATAACCCACTCTTGTGAAAACTTTGAGTTTGTCATAGCGGTACATTTCACGGCCTTTTGGGAGACATTGGAACTTTTCCAAACAGCACTCGCGATGCAAATATGTGAATCGTGAGGCACAAAATATAATCTGTTAGCATTAATGTAACCTGCTAAAAGAGGGGAAACTGTGGCAGAGTTGCAGAGAGAAACACGGGGGGAGAGTTGGATAGAGACATTAGAGGACTGCAGAGAGACATGTCCACAGCTGTCTTTTGGAAGGAGCTGGCGTTTCTTCAAGGCAGCAGTGTATACAAGTTGGATTTATTTGGCATTATGGCTATGCTGCATTTCTTGTAACAACGAGGACAAATTCCTTTCATTGATGAATCGCATGTTTTGTCATTTGCGAAGAGTTATGCTTCTTTAATTTAATCTTTTGAGCCATTTCAACCCTCCAAGAGATTCAAAGGGGGCTGTGATTCATTTTTAAAGGTTGGATTTTACTGCCACTGGCATCAAACTGGGAAAAGAAAAAAAAAAAAAAAACTTTGCCTAGAAAGTAGTAATTCTTTTTTTATTAAAAACAGTGAGGATGTTTTGATTGCAAAATAATTGATGTATGTGTGTGTTTAATGGATGTATCCTAATGCTGAGAAAATTCACAGAAGGTCCTGAACCACCAAAAACAACATTGCCACTTGCATCACATCACAATTAAATCACCTTCATAGCTGGTTATGATTTGATTTTAGCCTTTGATGAAAACTGCAGTTAACGGTTAACCATCTACAGTCAGATTAAAGGAGGAAAAACAAGCAGTCAATAAAGTATGAAAAACTTCTCATGTCGCTTTTTGCACTTTTACATTCTGCAACCAGTCAAGCAAACAAATAATTAAGGCAATTAGGTGAGAAACACTAAATGCAAACATAACTGTATTCACTTTATTTAGTAAAAGATTGCTTTATAATGACAATTAGACTTTACATACTGTATCAAGTATCCTAAATGAGTAAAAAAAAAAAAAAGTTTTATTTAGTAAACTGTTTTCCAGCAAGAATTTTCATCTGACTGTCTTTGTGTGTGTTTGACATCTTCTGTCAGATTACTGCAATCCTATTCATGATCTGTTCTGTTGCCATTTTATTATCAAGTAGCTGATAATGTCTGTCAAGAGTGGGAAGTTGTTGCTCACTCACATTGAGAAGAAAAAAAAAAAAGGGGATAGGGGAGTTGGGAGGTAGGAGGTAGGAGAGAAAATCATGGACAGAATAAGAGAAGCTGTTTAAGATGCAGGGAATTAAACACTATTGTTCCTGGATATAAAAAGCCATCAGTATTTAATCGGTACGTCAGCCCACCGCTACACCAACTTTGAATATCTCATCTCGGATCTTAATCTTATCTGTGATTGAGACAGAAATTGATTGTCTTTCTCTTGCAGTGAGGGCTGCCCCTTTTTAAACTTTCAATCCGTAGTGATTCAGATAAGGCCCCCTGGGTGGTGGAGGTGGAGGTGGTGGGGGTGGTGTTATCATCTGCTGACATATTGGATGCTAGAAAAAGCAAATTGATCAAACATGCTTTGAATCAGCATCGGCAACTTGGGACAAACACGCTGTTTAAAATGCTATGCCATGGACACATAAGACCACACAAGCACACCGTCCTACAGAATGACTGCAGGTCTGTGCGTACCTGCTGCCATTGCACCATTGATTAGACCTTTAAGAAAATGTCTTGAATGTCTTCTATTTTAAGACTGTGTGGAGGATTTTACCATCATGGGAATTTAAACCACACAGCTCACTCTAAAGCTTGCAGTGCAGTAGCATCTTGACAAAGGGTTGACATTAAAACATCCATTACCTGCTTAACCCCAAGACCCCGTGACTTATAAGTTAGCTTTGTTGTGTTACTCACCATGCTTTCCAGGAGACAAAAAGGGGAGTGACCCAATGACTTCCTGCTTTTACAACAGTGATGTCATGGGTTGAACCAAGTATTGGGGGGATTTATTGCATTGAAAATAAATGTCTGTCTTTAATATTCGTGCTCTTTGTGTTCAGTTTTGGCATATGATGATGATGATGACTAAGCTGTGGAGGATGCGTTGGTGTAAACAATGTGATTGAGACAACACAAGTAGCATTGTTGTTGGTGGAAGAATGAAACACCCCTGCTAGAAATATGGTTCTGTCTAGATAGATTGGCAGACCTATTTAAAGCAAGTGGAGGGTTGTTGGTTTGAGAAGATATCTGTGTAGCTGTGTGCATGTGAGCGTGTCGTTGAGTTACTTTGAGTTAAGAAAGTTAAGTTTTGTTTGTTTGTTTGTTTGTTTGTTTTTTTTATTATTTCATTTTTGGAGATATTTGTTTTTTGTTAGACTGTTTGGAACAAATCACCTTTTTTAGTCTGAGTCTACTTTATTACTGTCCTTGGCACAAAACTTTTGTACAGACATTCATGGTCCCCCAGGAGATGAATCCTACTGCCCAGGATCCTGTGTTTTTAAAGAGTCTAGGGTCTGTGCTGCCCTCAGATGGGTAGGTGTGGTTAGTACCAGGGGCCCGGAGGAGCTGGCAGATCTGAGGGTGGAGCCTTGTGGTGTGATCACTGCGAGTAGCTCAAATGTGTAGTCAATCCTGAAGGAGGCAGAGAGCAATGAAAACAGAATTGGTGTCATATGTTTGTGTTTTTGCACTCATCAGGTTCCTGGCAGTGCTGTTCTGATTACACTGGAGCTTCTTGATGCTCCCTGTGAAGAGCACATTGCACTAGTTCAGTCTGGAGGAGATAAAGTTTCGCTGCATCTGATAAGGTTAGAGCATTTAGGGATGTTAATGAGATGGTCATTAAAGAAAAAGTCATCCTGTTATCCTGTTTTATTCTGATCATTTATGCATCATTAACAGTGAAGCCTGCAGTTTTCTATCAGAGACCTGCTCGGTGAGAAAGCACCATGCATACATAGTGTGTTCAGCATCTCACCTTGTTTACGCTATGACAACTGACAACACATACTGTATCAAGTAGAATTGATTATTGAAAGAATTCAAAGGACTACAGTTGCATACAAAGTGGGGCTTGATGTCCGCCTGATGCACCCTGTATCACACACACACACACACAATAGTCAATAAAAAACTTGCATGATGGGCAATTTTACTGCCAAAAAGAACAACATACACCAAACCCAATGTGGGAAAACATGCCTCTAGAAGTAGAGAAAGATTAAAAACAGCCTGTTTTGACACCTGGATCACAGCATTTACTTCTAATAAAGCTTCACCGCACACAATAGTTTGTAATTGGCTGTCACAACTGCAGAAAATGTAAGAAATGTTGTTGTTTTTCCCCTGACACTATATGAAATAGAATATGATTCACCCGAACTTCTGCCAGCAAATAAAACTGCAGAAAGGATGTTTACAACAGTTCTGTGCCATATGCATGTTAATAATCAAATATATGTCATATCTACATATTATATTTAAATGCTAATCAGAACCTCTTTAAGATGTCGGAAATCTTCCAAATCAGATTTCTTTTTTCTAAAGAGCTCTTTGAAAGCCACAGTGTGGGATTCGTGTGGGCAGTATAAGACTCAAATATGCATTAAGAATCAATATCCCAGCATTTGTTTGCAGCTATGGGACAACATTATATATATATAAATATTAAAAAAAAACACCACCACCATTAACATTTTTAATTGTAGTAAAAAGTGGTAAAAGAAAAAAACCCTGCAACATTTTCTTCCATCGCTTTTCGACGACCTACAACTTTTACAGCTCTGCAATCTAAAAACTGCGAAAACTTAGTTAAAGCATTTCTCCCTCTCAGCAGCAGCGATCTTCTTTGAGTCGACTCTGCAAAGGAGAGGGTGACAGCAAACAGACTCCCAGCTCTGATGAAGAGCACAGAGCTGCTGCATTTATCATCACGCAGCAGAGACAAGTTCTACACACGGTACATGCACACACACACACACACACACACACACACACACACACACACACGCACACACACACACAGACACCACAGTTGTCTGATGAGCCATTTACGTGCAGTGGATCATATCAGTCATGTTATTAGACTTTTCTCCCCCCCCCGGCTCTGTGTGCCTCTCTGTAAAGTTACCTGCAGATGTTATGTCTATTAAAACACTGTATCGCAGTGGTTCTCAGCACTGGGTCTCTAAGAGGGGGCTGCAAGATTATTTTGGGTTATTATAGTTTTATATAGAGGAATTAGTTTTCTCATGGACTGTGTGCAAGAGAGCATTTACTGTAATGGATGCTATATATAATAACTTGTGGTTGTATATCTATATCTGTAGCTATCCTGTCCAATTATGTATAGTGAATATATACGGGGTTATTTTGTATTGCAATGCTGGAATGCGTTCACTGGGTTTAGTGAAAGTAAAGCCTACTGCATTTGTGATTCATTTCTGTAAACAATGCATTTTGTGAGGTAATGGAAACGAATCCTGTACTATTGCAATGCTTAATTCAATGCTTTCATTTGGAGACATATGTTACCTGGTACAAAGAGTTGATCCTGAGATGAGTATGAAGTGCGTTTGTTGCATTTTGCATGTGAGATTACGGTATCTGCAGTGCTGAGCTGCATGTTGGTCTGTGTGGAGAGAACAGCTGTGTGCCTCAACCCCACAACGTAAAGTCATGGTCCATAAAACCAAAACAATGAGCTGAAAAATATTGAAATGCACAAAGAGCTGAGAGGAACTAGAGTTGGTGATAATTCTCTGTGGGTTTGTCTTCACTGTATAAGCAGCCACTTTCATAGTATACATTTGATACCGTGTCAATATAAAAAATATTTATTAGTGCAGGATTAAGAAATATTTTTAAAAAAACGGTATCTGATTTCATTTGTTTGTTAAATGAATCTACATTTTGATTTGACAAAAAAAACAAAAAAACACTGTTGTCTTAATGATATGGTAAACAGGAAATATGCTGATTGGGCACCAAAACTGTACTGCAACCTCCATCAGCACTCTGTCACGGCTTGTTATGAAGGAATCATCAGGATGTAATCGATATTTTGCTCGCAATCATTACTTAAGTAAGCCTTCACAATAAATAATAAATAAATAATAAATAAATAATCTCTTCCCTACCTCAGAAAATGTGCGTGTCTTATTATTTCCGAACACAAAGCGTCATTATGATCCACGACCCGACCCTGAGCATAAACTCTAAATGACATGACCCAATGAATTTATATTGAACCAGCCCGGTGGGCAGTAAGGAGCGGGTAAAAGCTTCTTATTCCTGAGCCCATACAAAGCCAAAAAAAACTCACACAGTGAGGTGAATGGATAAACACATCAGCACCTGCCCCGGGGGTTAAAAGATTGGTTCCTTCACCTGCTGCAACTTTCCTCTTTAGCTGTTAAAGAAAACTGTCACGGGATAATGATCGTTGGGATAAACAGACTTTGGCTATATGCAAGCTAATATTTAACAATGTGCTCTTTTGTTGAGGTAAAATATCTCCCTCTACGTTTTCCTTCCATCCTCTGTGCCACTGAATCACAGAATTCCCAGCACCACAAACATCATTACTAATGCATGATTGCTCCCCCGGGGTTTGCTTACCACAATTTTTCTAAATTCCTCAGCCTGCAGTCATTAACGCTCAGTCCTCTATTACTATGGGAAGTAAGGACACTTTTGCCGCAGTCACTGAACAATTCAAATGATTATGTGTGGTTAATACTAAGACCCCAGCAGCTTGCCAGGTCCCTGTTTTATTTTACACCGTTGAAACACCACTGAGCGAGTAAAGCCAGCCAAAAAGCAAATGACTAAAAGCAGCCAGCATTACTAATAGCGCTTTGTTACTGTGTGAGAGTGAGCCCGCTGAGATAAGGCTGTGCTTTCACAGCTACATCTGACCAAACTGAAACCTTAACTGATATTATGGCTGTTGTAAGATGACCTCAGTGAAAGAATAAAGAAATGCAGGGCTAGCTGTGGTCCTGAAGCTGTGGTCCTATTGGTCAGTCCATTCAAACGCTTTGGTCCAGAGGGAAATATCTCAATTACTTTGTGTTTTGGACACTTCATGAGGTTTCATCTAAAAAACGACATGGTGACAGTAACATTAAGCAGGTTGATCCTGCTTAATCTCATGTTTCTTCTAGCGGCACACTTACCGGTGGAGTACGTTTCATGTTTCATGCATTTTATTGTCGAATGAGCGAGTTATGAAACAGGCTCAAACATACATTGAAATGGTTATATAACTATGTGTCCAATTACTCCGCAGAGAGAGCGTAACGTGCAATTTCATGGGATAAATGCTAACACGGCCTACGTAATGTATTACCTTGCTGAATGAACTAGCTCTAATGCAAGTCATTACTTGTGTCCTAGCGCTGGAGAGTATCCGCTGTCATCCATCATCCTCTCTGACAAGCACAATTATATCCTGAGCTATGCAGACAGCAGGTTCTTACAGAAACATGACAGCGGGCCACTGTTATAATTGCATCCTTGCACGTAGTCATGTCTGGCTCTCCTTTGTTTCTAAAGCTTTTGGGTTCCCCTTCTCCTCCACAATACTCCAGGTGGTATTTGATCTATATACAGACAGAACAGTTGGAGGATGAAGAACAGTGTCAACAAATTGAGATAATCCATCACAAAGACAATGACTTTGTTTGGTTTTTGGCATTATTTATATTTGTGCTGGATTTTGACTTCATGTCAGGGCTAAATCACATTACATAATCAATCACCTGACCCCCAACAGGAAGTTGTCAAAAGTCCATCCAATACATCACACCATCCCTTAACACCCATGTGTTCTTTAACGGTTTGTATTTTCAAGTCTAGGATCTAAACTTTGAAGTGCAATAAGAAGAATAAAGCTCCATATTAACTATATTAGGACCTGTTCATATGTATTTTACCAGGTTGATCAACTTTTACTGCACCCATGCTGTCAGTAGATACAGTTCCACCAAACTGTGTTTATGCTTGTTTGCAATTTGCTGAGTGAAAATAGCAGAAATTCAAAAAAAAGAAAAAGCTGAAGTGTACCAGCTTCCTGTGTGTCACATGAGATACGTGTAATTTGGTGGTAATTATAGGTATAATAGAGACCATGAGATGCAGCTGTGTTTATTTAGTCATGCTGACTTCATAAGCAGCTGTTAGCTTCCAGGGAGCTGCTCGATTTAAAGTAAATAATCGTTTATTATCGGAGATTTTTGGTTTTGAATGTTACCACAACATCCCAGGTTCACGATGACTCACTTGTCGTCACCTTGTTGTTTCTATCGCTGTAGAGGCTAATAAGCAAAAAAAGACAACAGGATATACAGGATCAATTAAAATTATTCTCCAAAAAACACAGTGCGACTCGATGTCGTCTCATGTAAGCAAAGGAGATAACGGCGGTCTATATGTCAACACCGGAAAAGGACTTTCTGAAAAACCTTCACCCTGGAAGGAGTTTTCCAAAAGGTCCGCTTTTGGTGACCTACAATGCAGAGAAACAGACTTTACTCAGACAAGTAATAATGCAGCATTGCATTATGGGTGGCAAGGCTGCTGGTGGAGAAATTGTTATTTTCTCCTCTTCCGTGATGGATTCCTCCCTGGTGAGACTATAAACAAGCTGTCGATCTTTGATTCTCCCCCGGACCGACACCAAAAACTGACATTTATGATGTTTGATGTTTGTTCGCTGCCTGTGACTCTTTAACATTATTAAAGTGTTTTCGTAACTGTTTTCTCTTTAAAAATCACCAACTGCTGGTAACCTGCGAGCAAGAAGGCACATCCTTCATATTAACCGTTTGTTTTCATTTATTGACATTTAACTTCACACACACACAACACACACAACCAAAAAAGAGGAGCAAAAAAAAAAAAAAAAACCCAAGGCTATGCTATGTGATTTATTCATTCAATAACCAGCAAGACAATCATTTTTCTCCATTTGGATGCATTAGCCCTGAGAGAAAAGCTGTTAAAGAATGCTAGTAAATAAGAAATAGTGAATGTGGAAAAAAGGAGTAGAGAGCCTGACCTTCCACCAGCTGATGACATGATCGCCTGATGGTAAAATCTGCAGTGCACATAAATCATGCCAGATTAGAGAATGCACTGGGCTATGGAAATTAGACCGGAGAAAGGTTTGGTGGAAACTGCTGAGTGAGCTGCAGCTGTACATGTCACCTTTTCATGTCCAATTTCGTTCCTCCCTCCTCTTTTATTCATCCATTCTTTTGTTCTTCCTCTTCTGCAAGCCGTACCTTTTGATCCATCCTCCCTAACTTACTTATTCACACCTGTTAGATTTCTCTCGCTTGGAAGCAGCTCTGTGAATACCTTGTGCTGACTTGTATGTGCTTGTGAAAAAAAAAAAAAAGGTATCGGTAACGCTCCATCTCGGAGGTTTCCAGGTCATACTGTAGGAGTGGCAGCGATGGGCCGGCCAGAGCAGCTTTTAGACTAGATTCAGTGTTAACATGATTCTACAAGGAGTCCATAAAGAAACTCCCTACCACGAGTACCAAATTACACTGTCGTTAGGCAATGATGAATGAAGGGGAAGCTCTTCACTGAAATGTCATTTGTATTAAGTAAGAAACTGCAAAGGTCACGTAGTAAAGAGGTGATAATGAAAGTGATTGATTCTGGAGATTATACAGCTATGTGGCTAAATGTGCCGTTCCCTTCTTCCTTACTGCACATTATATATCATGTTCATTCATACTGTACATGCTATTTAGTCTGTCCTATTTATCTACTTATATCAAGTCACTATTAGGTTAGATATTAACTGCCTTTCATTGTACCGGTACCTATAATATTTGGTTTCATGTAGATGTACTGCCTTTAACCTCCAAAACCTTCTGAATGCAACTGCTGAACAGCACCTTGGGATTCCTTCAATAGACCATCAGAAGTTATAAAAAAAAAAACTGTAGCATTTCTACTTTCTTTCCCTTAACTTTTGTTCCAAACAAAAACACAGCACACATTCTGATGTCAGCTGAAAATATGGTGGTGAATAACAGTTATATCACTGCTGGGATCGTCTGTGTTAGGAGAAAGCGAGGGAGGCAGAAAGCTGCAGTCTAACTTTATATATCACATATTCTACTCTTCCCCATTTCTGTCGTATCATATAATATATGTTGTATTTTTTTTCCAGCGGATGGAGGACACTGTTCTGATGAACACTATATCCAGCTGATGTTGTCATCTAGCGTCTATATCATTTTTTTTCCCCTTACATGTCACTGTTTAAAAGGCCCCTTTAAAAATGTTTCACGAAGAAAACAGAACAATACTTTTCTGTATGCTGTTCCCCTATTTTACAAATTATGTCAGTCAACCGTTTAATTAAATTGATGTGCAGAAGATGAATATGCTAAGTAGGCACAGAAGTAAGTGGGTGTGTGAGTCAGTGAGTCAGTAGAAAAGCAAAGTAAGAAAAGTAAAGAAAAAAAAAGTAGGTGAGAAAGTGAGGAAAGTTCCATGTGGGAGAAAGTGAATTGTGAAGTAATTTTGTAAGAAAGCGAGAAAATCAATGAAGTGTGTGTGTGTGTGTGTGTGTGTGTGTGTGTGTGTGTGTGTGCTAAGAACATAAGTGAGAAGCTGAGTGCGGAAATGAATGTATAAATAAGGCTGTTAGTGAAATAAAATGTTATGCAGTTGCATTAGAGAGGAAGTGAGAATGCACAAAAGTAAATGGTAAGCAAACAAGGCCATTCAGGACCATAAAATAAAAGCTGATGAATGTGCTCTAGTGCAGAAAAAAAAGAAATGCATGTAAATTGTTGCCTTGTAATGTAATAGCCCTAAAATCATCTGTAATTTCCTTGACCGGGTACTTTTATGATAAATAATGTTATATAAAAAGAAAATAAACTACTATTTTAAAAGTCAACAATGAACCTTTAAACCATACACATATTTTATTTTAATCCTTATTTTAAAGTGCATTGCAATTAACCGCATTATCTCTGACTGAGGATTAGTTTTACCGTATTTTATGTAAAAAACGCTTTTTTTTTATAAAAAAAAAATGCAGTAGAGGAGGAGAGAATTTCCACAGACGGCATAGAGCTCCGGCAACTCCCAACAAGAGGATACAGCAGCGTGTGTGTGTGTTGTCTGACAGGTGAAACCTCGGTCAAAAAAGCCTGGAAATCACTCACTGCTGCTCTAAAATTGAATTGTTGTAAGTGCACGGTAATAACATGTTGATCAAATCATCTGAATTTTGGAAAGGGACAGGACAGTGTGCGGAGGTATTTTATAGAGGGGTCAGAGACTAAAATAGGATTTCAAAAAGTCAGGCTGACAGTCCAGCCCAGCATCCAGAGGAATTACGTCCATATTGGACATTTCTGTACCTCATGATTTACATCCGGTGCCAACGCTGCTAGTATTGCCTTTAATGATGTGGAGTTGGGTGGATGCATGTGTAGTAAGATGTATTACTTTCATCCAAGAAACCAGAGTTCAACCAACTTCATCCATAACTTACCTGCAATGCACAGATATTGTAAAAATGATGGATTTCAATATAATCCCGTGTTTTACAGAATCGTCTGTACAAGATGCTTCACATTCAGTCTGAATGCACACTAGCGGATGGATGAGTCAACAAAAAGTCCGACTGCGTGAGTGTTTTCTATTAAACACTCAATGTTGCACAACGTAGATTTTCCCCCAAATTTGAACCAACTGCTTCTTGTTTAAAACCAGCACCACAACTTTCCCATGAAGCGTATAGTGTGAAACCTTACAGCAGGCAGCGGAAGACAAAACAAGTCACACGCTGTATGGAAGGTAATTTCAAAAAGGCATATTTAGTTTGGAGGACTTGCATCTGTTTTGCATGAGAATGCTTCATTAAAACCCTTTGATAGACAGCTACGGCTGCTCTGCTTTGCATTTATAATGCTACTGTACATCATAAAACCGTTTCACTTGTTTCACTTTATTATTGTTATTATTAATGTCTTTCCTTGATGCAGCACTTAGTCTTTTTCTTCTTTGTTTACTTTATTACCAGCTCTAATGACTATTTATATGACATCTCTCATTCTCTGTCTCTCCCCCTCACTGTGTGTGTGTGTGTGTGTGTGTGTGTGTGTGTGTGTGTGTGTGTGTGTGTGTGGGGCTGTCCTGCATTTTGTTCTGCTTTATAAAAACAGCCAATGTGATAATGTCACTGATATTGATGTGCTCTCACTAGGAAAGCTGTAGAGATTAGATAGACAGAGAGGAAGAGAGAGGGTGGGTGGGTGGGGGCGACGGGTGGGGGGGGGTAGAAAGTGAATTAGCAGAAGAAGAAGAGAGGAGAAGCAAACATGAGGGGACAGAAGGAAAAGAGAAGCACAGACGCAGAGTTCATGTGGTTCAGAGAGGAGCTGTGGCACTTGGACGTAGTTCACTTTTCTCTCTCCAGAGGAATCCATTTACCCTTTCCTGCAATTATGGGGCCTTGTTTCCTCTCTTAATCCATCCCAATGTTTGTTTGTGTTTGTTTCTGGTGACGATTTGAGCACACACACACACACACATATAGATGTACACACACGCATCACAAAGCCACTCTCTGCTGTAATAAATCCCTCATTACTGGCAGTGGTTGTTTTTGCTGTGTTCTGGCAGTTGGAGCTGTTTTCCCTCATTCTGCATTATTTGCTTTATGCTGTGGCAACACAACCTTCACCCTGCAACACTGGGACGCAGGAAGGTAGACAGACAGAGAGAATACACACACGACTACAGTGCTACTATTGTCATTTTTGATACATCACAATTTTGATTATTAGAATTATGGGAGTTTTAGGAGTCTTATAGCACTAGATGGCAGATTATCTTCCATAAAGAGAGAGAATTCAAAACAGATTATGAAAACTGAGGCAGCAGAGGTCAAGATTTCCTGACTTTTAGTCCCCGGTATGAGTCAAGCTCCAAAAACACTGAATCCTACATATCCCATAATGCACCCAATAACATATTTCCATTAGACCCTTTCTGTAAAAGCCCACGCCTTTTAAACTCCAAACTTCCAGTTTGTAATACAGGATTTCTGTTATATAATTGCCACCTATAAGCTCAGGCTGCGACTACCCTATTGACCCTGGTGGATAATATCTACCTCACATTGGGGAACATGGAGGGGGAAAAAAAAAGGTTTTTTATTAACGTCCCAAAAGGTTTCTCACAGGTTGAACCTGTAACATTGTGGTCATTGAGTTTGCAGTGTATGTATAGGCTAGTACACGAGGGTCTTTCCAACCACAAGGCCATTCTTTCCCTCCTGTGGGAACAGTTAAATGTCAAGGCTGAGGTCAGAGCAGCCAGTTCTCAGCCATAAATAAAATACCACGTCACAGAACAACCTTCAGTGTGGTCAATAACATTACAGTGATAAGATTTTTTTATATTGGGTCTAAGGACTGGTGCTGAGGAGCTGCTCTACTGGGTGACAGCAATACAAACCTGATATGCTGTGCAGATGTTTTGTTTTATATATATAAACTATATTCAGAATGATAGATGTCACAGATTTGTTTTTGCTTCTGCTGCTACCACAACTTTAAGGGCGCAAAAAAAAAATGGAAAAACATAAGGTGAAAAAGGGGGCAAACTTCAGAAGAGAAAGATTGGAACAGACTGATTGATTTGCAGTCTTTGGTAGACTGATGTTTTGACACTACATGGCTCCATGAAAGTAAATTAAAAAAGGATGAAAAAAATATCACTACGGAATAAATCCAGCGGGGGGAAATAACACTCGATCACGCATTGACTATTCTGTTTCCCTTTTAGAGTCTTATCTGCAGCTGCTACGTTGACAGCGAACATGAGGCCGTGTAAGCTTTAACTTTGTATGAACTTCGTGAGATTTCCCAGCGTGACTAGCATGATATTTGAGCACGCATTTCACAGCTGACAGTATTAGACGCAGATTAACAGCAAGCTTTTCCGTTTCCGTTCATGTTTGTGTATTTAATCAGGGATGAAATGTGAACACTTGCCGTTATTTTTTAGTACGATATATAAAGTTTGAAGATAAAACAGGTTGTTTTTTTTTTCTCATCCGTTTGCACTTCATGTGAGATCACATGTCAGTTTAACAGTGTAGGTGTCTGTCACTTAATCATTAGCTTCAGTACTGATATAGTCCTGCTATTAATATACCTCTTCCATCAGCTGTAAGTTTGGTGAAACACATCTGTTTCAGATAGTAACTTCAAGCTGCAATAATAAACATGTTCAAATATGGTCAAAATTAAATTCTTGGGGTTATTCCAGTGTTTTTCTACTGATAAGACAGACCTGAGTTTACACAGTCTCTCTCTTTTCCTTCCCACAGTCCAAACACATGCACGTCAGGTGGAGTAACATGAGCGTAGATATGAGTCTGTCTACTGTTCTCCAGCTTCACCTGCTGCCGTCCACACAATGCTTTCTACTGGAATCGACTCTGTGACCCTGAAAATGATCAAGTGCCTAATGAAAACGAATGCTTGCTTTCAAAAAGGTATTAAATAGGCTGATTTGTCTTTTAATTGACCGAACACCTAATGTCATACAAGGTTACTGCCACTGATCTACAGTAAATGCAATTCTTGGACCACGGAAACATATTCTTGCCTGCCTGTGTGTGTGTGTGTGTGTGTGTGTGTGTGTGTGTGCGGTGTGAGTGAAGACGTGTACAGGCAAGCGGGTGATGGAACCTAATGATCTGACACCAATTAACAAGATCACACCAGACCTTATTGTCAAAGCACCAGTCCGCCTACAGCCGAGGACGCAGATACAAAAATAGTAGAGGAGAGAACAAAGTGATACACTCATGTATGGACTGATAGATGGGAGGAAGGCGAAGGAACGGAGGAGTGTGTGTGTGTGTGTGTGTGTGTGTGTAGTTAGAGGAGAGAGGTGGAGGGAGCCCCTTGGGGGGAGATCATGGGAGAATCTGGCTGGTTTATATGTTGCTGTCACAGGAATGGATGGAATGACTGTAACATGTTGTCAGTCAGCGGCTGGTGGTTGGTGGTGGGAAAATAAATGATGGCTTTCCTTCACAATTTACACACAAATCAACTCTAAAAAAAAAAAAAAGGTGGTAGAGTTCATGATTTCATCTGAAAAGTGCCCCCTGTATGTCCTGTTGTCATGCACATGGAAAGATGTGTGTTCTGAAAAGCTCTTCCTGGCCCCCTTTAAGTTATTGTGAAGTTTGACGTGCGTGATGCCTGTGTCTGTAGTCACTAACGTGACTCCAGGGAGTTTTACACCCACTCACAATCATTGGATAATGATACATGATGACATTGTTGATGTTTCACCTCCGCTTCCATGAGAAATAGACTTTTTGGAGCCGCGAGTCTCTGGAGTTGAGCAACATGCGATCCGCATTTCTCGAGAAAAATGCACATTCCAACAGAAGTGACAACAGGCAATAAAACATCTCATGTAATTAAGTCTTTTGCAAACCGCTGCATGGATTGTACAACAGCATAAGCACGAGTTTGAGATCCTGGAGAACTGAGTGGTTGTGGTGGTTGGTGGTCTGTGTATCACACAGTGCCATCTACTGGTGCTCTGCTGTTAGTGCTCAGCCTGTTTAACACTGGTTAGAAGGTCGATGCACCAAGTGCTCACAGAGTAAATGAAGCAAGAAGCCCGAGGAGCCTCAGACGCAGCACCTGAGCAGCTGTAATTATGATTATCAAAGAAGGGATGGTCATTTCATTATTATGATTTAGTGTTGCTAGGGGGACTTGCAAAAAGCAGATTTGAAATAAAGGATTGTCAGAACTGAAGCAGATATCTTGACTTTTACTTCCTACTATGAGTTAGGGTTGGGTTATTTTCATTACAAAGGTTTTATTAAGGCAGAAAGACAGAGTCAGACCTCGCCACTGTGTCTGTGCTACCACTAGATCTGCAATGCTACACACATCCAGGGCTGAAGCTGCCCCCAAGGAAGCCTGTAAGTATCTACGCTTTGCTACAAGGCTACATGAGGTGCATCGGTGGGACACGGGGAGCAGACTGGCTGCAGGGCCTGACACACACGCCGCTGGGAAAAACAGACAAGTCGAGTCTTTGTGGTCGGGTCATGGGAGCACACACGATCTTCAAACCTTCGTGCTGAACGAACCAGCAGTGAAGCGTTAACCCCGAGTGAACTGTGCATTCGCCTGTGTGTGTGTGTGTGTGTGTGTGTGTGTGTGTGCCTCCCTCAGGGCTTTGACCAACAGACTGTTTCCAGAACAGTCTACAGATGCTCAGTAAGGTGAGCGGCCAGACATGGAGGATAATTGAGTTCAATCTGAGGTGGTGTGTTGGATTATATTTTTGGAACTGTCTCTATTGATCGAAGTAGTGTGTGTTTATCAGGTTCTATTAACTTTATATGGAAACTTAAAAATATTCACTGTACATTGTTTGTTTTTTTGTTTTTGTTTTTTTTTACTTTTTTGGCATATTTCTGGCCTACTCTCTCTCTCACACACACACACACACACACACACACACACATCAAAAACATGCAGGTTAGGTTAATTGGGGACTCTAAATCACCCGCCGGTGTGAAACGTGAGTGTGAATGCTTGTCTGTCTCTATACACGTCAGCCCTGTGATTGACTGACGACCTGTCCAGGGTGTAACCCGCCTCTCACCCAATGTCAGCCGAGATCGGCTCCGACTCCCCTGCGACTCTTTAGAGGATAGGAGGTGAAGAAAATGGATGGATGGATGGATGGATGGATAGATAGAGAGTGACAAGTTACAGGCAGAGAGACAGGAAGTAAGACAGAGAGGTCTATGACATCTCCCTGGTGATTTTGCAGATATATCGTACATATCTTAGAGAAATAATTCCACATTTTGATGAACATGTTTATTTTTTTTATTGTTATTATTATTATTGTATCATATTATTCCTTTTCTCTCCACTAGGACACCTACAAGCAATATCTCCCTCACATGTATGTTTAGCTGAAGATCACTTGCCATGTAAGTTTCGAGCTGCTACAGAATCTCTCACTTATCATTGCCATAATAATAACCAATACCAAATAATAACCTGTTTATACTGGCCATTAAAAGATCTCTTCATAATGCACTTTCACTATAAGTGATGGGGGGACAAAACCCACAGTCCTCCTCCTGTGCAAATTTCTATCTGAAAGTTTATTTGAAGATAACATGAAGCCGTCTAAATGAGTCAAATCAAGTCAATATTATATTATACTTTCTTTACACTTTACAGTCTTCTTAGTGCCTTAGTATTAGTATTACTAGCATTACTATTATTATTATTTTGTAACTTGTGTGTGCTTATGCTCTGCTGGAGACAAACCGATGATTCCCGTGTTGAAATGAATCACCCAAAACATCTCCTATAAATACTGTTCATTGACATTGAACCGCAGTCTATTCTGGTTCCTGATCCATTGGTAAAGGAGGACTGCTCAACAACAGGAAGCAGAAGCAGATAATATTAATGAGTAATATTTCACTCCTGTCTGCACTTCCTCTTCCTCTCCTGTATATAAAACTATAATTACAGTGTCTTCTTTTTCTTATTAGCAGATAAGACTTTTATAATGGTTCCCTGGAGAGCTTGTCCAAACTTAATTAACGTTGGCTAAACACTCCCCTCTCTCCTTCTGTCTTTGTCTACTCCTCTTCCGACTCTGTCACTTTTGCTCTCTCTCTCCTACTCCTCTCTCTATATGTCTCTTTACCTCTTATTAAACAATGGCAGCCGCAGGGAGAACGAGCCCGGCCATCAGTGATAACTCCAAGAAAGCCCTGCACAAGAAAATGAAAGCCGGACTTGACACAGGCTCAGACAACACTGAACCACCACTGGAGGGATCGGAGGGTTATTGCTGTTGCTGTTGTGTGTGCTAATTTACTCATTGAATTGAGCAGTGTGTGTGTGTGTGTGTGTGTGTGAGGATCTAATTCCTCTGAGCAGTGTAAGCCCTGAAATCGTGCTCTGATCTTCAGCTGAGTAGCCCACTCTTTAATTCCCATTTGTTTGACTTGGAGAGATTAGCCATTAATTACTGGCTAGAGAAATTAAGCACACAGATGTTACATAGTGCTCATTACACCGACCCTACATCACAGGCTAAAAGGCACATAGAGCTGAGACAGCATTGTCTAACAGGACTCACACACACACACACACACACAGCTGCTGGGGGAGCTATTGGTCAAAAGATGCTGTTCTGGGTGAATTCTGGTAGGTTTTAGCTGAGTATAACATGAACCTCCCGCATGAGAGCACAGGGGATCAGCACCAGAGAGACAAGCTGACCGAAGCCAAGACAGGATGAAGAATATCACAAACACAAGGCACCTCAGCAAGCATAAAGGCAGGTTGTACAGCGCTAGCACAGAGCCCATCAAAGCTTTCCGAAGCCTTTTACATCATGTTGAGCTTCATTTCACGCTGCCCAAAAGAGCCTCTCGACCCCGCCGAGAACTGAAGAGGATAGAACTCTTACACATCTGTAATGATGAGTTTAAAAGCTGCAGTAATTATTATTATCTGCATAAACAACAGATTAAATTATTATAAGAGTCTGCAGTTCCTCGTCTGAACCTCGACACGCATACTTCTTATTCTGAAACACCTACTCATCCCCATATGTATATAAAATGAATAGTGTTTGATATGTCACTCGGCTCTTTAAATAAAGTTGTACAGCTTGTGTTTCTCAAATTACTTCCTGGTTTTTTTTTGTTTTTTTTTTACAATATTAAAGTCTTTATTCTCAAAAACCAAGGCTGATGAAACCGAGCAGAACAGAGGAACCAACCAGAACGAACTGAAATACAGGGTTGAAATACAAACTGAATATAATGAGGGAATGAAGAACAGGTGAGGAGAACTCTGGCTGACGAGTGTGATGCAGGACAGGTGTGAAGCGAGGAGGGAAAAGACTGGAGATGAGTACAAAAAAACTCCAGAAACACAATGAGCCCAAACAAACAAATACTCTTCTTCATAACCAAAATCTCCGTCCTTCTACTCACTCTTTATATAACAGACAGAAAAAGGTCATAGAATAGAATAGAATAGAATGCCTTTATTGTCATTATACAAGTATAATGAGATTACAAGCTACCCCATAGTGTGCACACATAAATAAACAAGTAGATAGTAGATATGTACAATAAAACAACTATAACAACTACTACTATACTACTATATATATATATATACTACTATAGCAAAAACTACTAAGTACAAGAATTAACATAGACTGTACAATTACTAATATGAGCTACTGACTTTAAAAAGTTGCTTAGACTGTGCATAGACTTGTGCAAAGCCTGGAGGTAAACAGGCACATATCAGCAGCAGGTATGACAATAAAGTGACTGGTGTGGCTGACAGCATAAATAGATGGAGGTATTAAGGCATTATAATTTGCAGATAACAGTAAAACAGATAAAGTGCAGATAGCCATGACATAATGGTGCAAAAGGTTACAGTGAAGATATAAAATAAATAAATGATAACTACAGTATACAGAGCAATGTTCAATGTTCAAACAAGTCAGTTCAGTGTAGGTTGGAGTTCAGTATGGTGACTGCCCTTGGGAAGAAGCTGTCTCTGAGTCTGTTTGTTTTGGCTGGTATGGCCCTGTAGCGTCTGCCAGAGGGCAGCAGGTTGAAGAGGTGGTAGCCAGGATGTGTGTAGTCCTTGATAATGCTTCTGGCTCTGCCTAGGCACCGGGAGTTGTAGATGGTGGTCAGGGGAGGTAGGGGGCACCCGATGATCTTTTGCGCAGTGTCGATTACCCTCTGCAGTCTTTTCCTATCAGCTTCTGTGCAATTTGAGTGCCACACTGACACAGCATAGGTCAGCAGGCTCTCGATCGCTGAACGGTAAAAGGTCACCAGCAGGTTGGTGTTGAGTTGTTCCTTCCTGAGCACTCTCAGGAAGTGAAGTCGCTGCTGTGCCTTTCTGACCAGTGCAGTGGTGTTAGCTGACCAGGACAGGTCGGCAGAGATGTGGACCCCTAGAAATTTGAAGGTCTCCACTCTTTCGCCGTTGATGTACAAGGGGGCAGGGCGACCTTGTTCCGTCTGAAGTCCAGGATGAGTTCCTTAGTCTTAGCAATGTTCAGTGCCAGGTTGTTGTCAGCACACCACTCGCTGAGTCCAAGGACCTCATCTCTGTAGGTCGCCTCATTCCCCTCTGTGATCATCCCCACCACCGTTGTGTCATCTGCAGTGGGTCTGCAGTCATGTGTGATCTGAGGTCATCTGGACAAAGAGCCAGACTCACTGAACCAAGACAAGAACTTTAAACGGATTCACAAACAGCTGCTCTAACTTTTATTTTCCTGAGTACAGTGGGTACAGTAACAAGGCACACATCTGTAACAACCAGCCTCTGTTTTCTACAAAGTATTTCCTTTGATTGTACTATAAAAACTCTCTAAGAAAAACAAAAAAAGGCTGTCATTCTCCAAAGCAACACATTGCTTCAGGCTACAACCAGAGGCACAACAAGCGGGGATCACCGTACCGTGATTCATGGTTGCGCCTGCTGCAATTTACACAAATCCGTCCTCACAGCAGCTACGTTCTGCCTCGTTCACTACAACGTGCGTTTGAAGAGTCTAGGTCACTGACAGGAGGCTGTTACAGCAGCTCGGCTTTCATCTCAGGACAGAAATGATTCTCCAAATATGTTTTATTCATTATGCAATTGACTCACAAACAGAATGTTTGTTCATTTTTTGTTTGTTTGTTTGTTTGTCTCTGAATGTAGCCGCCAGCAGAAACAACACGAAAATGGAGACACAAGTTCTTTTGATCATTTGTGAGGTGTTTTCAGGAGGTGAAGACTGACTTGTGCTCCAGTGGAGTCTGAAGGAGAGCTGAGGATGAGGCCTGTACTGTATGTCTGCCTCCCTCTAGTGGCGTATAGACAAACACATACACAACATGTTCAGTGGATACAATTCAGCACAAAACAAAACAAAAAAACACAAGAGCCGAGAATTGTAATTTGTCTTTATTGTTTAAATTCACCAAAAAGTTTTCTGCATAACTACATCCAACAGCATTCATCATTGTCGTCACTGTGACCTCATCAACACCCGACTGACGACAGTGCGACATCATCAGCGCTGCCGTGACATCACAGCATCATGACACGGCTCAAACGGCAGAAAAAAAAAAAAAAAAAAGAAGAAAAAAAAACAACCCACTGACAGTCAGTCCATCCCAGAGTCCGTCTTCAATAAAAGCATCTCGCCGCTACCCGTGTAAAGCACAAACATTGCACATCGACTTTATAATAGCAGAGCATCAAGCCTCCTTTCTTCATAACCAAACCCACCCGCCCCGTCTCTGCACCATGGAGTCAAATAAAATCAACACTAGTGGAAGTGGTCCCACCTCAACCTCATGTGGTGTTTATACAGTGAATATGATTTTAAAATCTGGTCTCTGCTGCAGATTTCCAGTAATTATTAATAATAATGACGATTCAAAACACAAATAGCACCTTGTGCACTCATAATGCTCCAGTACTGTCTCACACATTTTGCTTTCTTTTCCCTAAATATCCACATCTACTGTAATATTTATCATGCGCAGGCCTAGATTCAGGAAGGGGAGGAAGAAGAAGACTGTCTGTGCTGCTTCACACAAATGTTCTTCATTTGAACAGATTCTGAATATTAAATGCATAACTTGTATTTGGGAATGTACGTAGGTATATTTCCATGAATCCAAAAGGCAGGGCCGTAGGCAGGACTTCAGAAATACTGAGGTCAAAAGTCCCCTTAACAAATGTCTTTCCTTTACCATAATCTCTACATTAATTCAACGGTTTACATTTATTTTCTGTAAATTCTGTCTCCATAAGTACTGTTTAAAGCCAGGGTTATAATTCTCATAAAGATATACAGGAATATTTACGTTTTTTGGCATAAAACATTAGAACCAGGCTTTAAAAACTGACCATGTGAATATAAACTCTTCCTTCCCAAGTTGTTAAAAACCCTAAAATATCCTCTCAATGGTAGCTACGGCCCTGTCTGGAGGTCCCGAAAGATGAATCATAATTTATCTGAAAAAATGATTTTTAAATACTCTGATTATGCATTTACAGTTTTGGACTCAGTAGAAAGGATTTTCTAAAACGTTCTGTAAATTTATAGAATCTGAATATGCCGTGCTATACGGCAGCATGTTTGCATTGATTCTGCCAAGATTAGGGCTTTTTTTTTCTTTTTATAAAAGTGCTCATTTTAATGTAAAACTACGACTATCCTACATTTACATTAGTATACTATCTCTCTACAGAAGACTTCCTCACTTCTTGCCTCATCATATATTATCTAATATAGTCTCATTTGGTATCATTGACCACTTTTGACATAACACTGTATATCTTATCTGTTTTATGTCCACTCACTGTGAAGTTAATATATGGCTATAATCTCCTTTAGTACCATCTAAATGATGACAAGCCTTACATACAGTGTGCTCACAGATTTCCAGTTCTCCTCAGCAAAAATGAGGGTAAACACAATTTAGACTGTGACATTCTTTGTACGAAAAGAAAAACAATTGCATTATTTCCACTAATATGGCTATATTAGCTTTGTTCAATCATGAAGAATACTGTACTGTAAATGCAGGGTAAAATCTGCTCATGTCTGCCTTCTGCATGTCCCTCTAATCTCACCATCTGTCTTCTTTTGTAATATATTATCTGTAACATTTACTATACTGTGCAGGTAATATCATGGAACGAGGTGATCCACATGATGCTGAAATGTGTGCATCCTTCAGAAAGTCAAGAAGTTAACAAAAACAGTCTGACCGTCCTTCATCATAAACACAGTGAAACTAAAAGGAAGATAAATGGCATCAGAATAATGTCAAGCAAAGTATCCCTCCCACAGTACTTGCATAAATCTCTTCATTAAATCATCTGCTATTTACAGAAATACATTTAGTCGTTACATATATGGCTCATCCGAGCCCTGCAAGTCTCTTGAACAGTACTACACCATAGTCCAGTGACCACATATTCATTCAACTGATCTCTCAAGACCAAAATAACCAAAAGTCAAAAGTTCCTTATACAGTAGAATACAGTAGACACCTTTCAAGTAAAAGAACTGTTTTTCTAAGAGTACTGGTGTGTTCACGTAATTGTAATCAGACCTCGGTCAAACCAGACTTGAAATCTTCAACATATTGGTGATTGTTTTCATCTCTTGCTTGTCCTGAAGTGTGAAACAGGTCCCGCAGCAGGTAAACTGTAGCCGCAAAGCTACAAGACTGTATATGATTTCAGTTTGCACATTTGACCCAGGTCTGCCTAATGATTAGCTGACAAAAAACTTCATAATTAGATGGTCGACAGAACATAGTGACTAATTCTTGTTTTCGTCGCTGAATCTGATGGAAAAAGGTAAACTAAGTAATTCTTCTTTAAATTACAGAAATGCCATCATAACCACAGACAACAAAGCCGCCGATTTCTCTGTTTTGAAGAATGTACGATTTTTTTTTTTTTTTGCCTTGAAATAAAGGTGAGTGATAGAGAAACACTCACTACATCTTTTTTTGTACAGTAATCCATTGATATTAATCAATGCACAAAAGTAAAAGACAAAGCACACAAATATCCAAAAACTGAAATTGAGACAGCTCAAGACAAGAGATTTAGATTTTTTTTTTTCCTTTGATTTTTTTTTTTCTCACTTAATTTTAAAATACACATAGTAACCAGCTGTAGAAGGTTTACATAGGAATTTGGATTCATCAAAAAAAAAAAAAAAGCACAGTTTTAAGTCAGTCCAGCTTTCCTGGCTTTATGGTGGACTTTAGAGACAAGTCCAGGATGGTCCAGTCCAGTCCAGTCCAGTCCAGTTCAAAGGAGGGATAGACTACTGGCCATAGCTGGGGCACTACTGTACTGATTATTCAGTGCTGTGTGGCGTCGTGTGCTGGGCAGGTGGCAGTTACTGTACGATGTTTGCTGGGACAGAGAATTGGTTGAAAGGTTGCCCCTGTCATACTGCATGTGCCTGTACTGTACTAACCCTGTTCACCCACGCAGGGAAGAACAGTACAGCTTCACGCAGCTCAGCTCAGTTCAGCAGTGTGAGGAGCCTCTTACTGTACAGAGGAGGCCACATAGAGATAGTGACTAGTTACCCAGAGGGGCCAGTATGGCCGGATGAGGCCAGGGGCTCAGGGAGCAGAGGAAATAAATAGAGTGAATTATGGCTGAGCATTTGCATTGCTAAGCAGATTAAAGCAGAGCTTTGACCAGGTAAAGGGGCTTATGGGGTAGAGGAACTCTGTCCAAGGCTGCAGGATGAGAAAGACTTAGAGCTGCAGAGGAAGCGGGCTGAGAGAGGAACATCAAGGGGGAGCTGGGGATAAAATGGGGGCAGAGGGGGTCCACTGGTGATGAATGAATCAGACAGGAAGAAGACCAGGTTGAAGTGAAGGTAGGGCGATAAAGCTCCGGAGAGTTTTCAGTGAGAGGGAGGCCCTCTGCCCATCCAAAGAGACACCTGCAGGAGAACACAGTGACAACATTTGACAGATGTTACAAGGTGTTGGAATGCCCCCCCGAAGAGAAAAACATTTTCAGGACTTGCTTTTGTAGGATAATTTTAAGTACTTAAGATCCAGAGGAACTGATCTCAGTGGCTGAACCTGGAACCTTAAAGTAGTAGTGCAGTCCTGTTTGCACTTCCACTGTGTCGGCAGAACCAGATAGATCATGCAAATTGGACCCATCAGCAGTTCAAAAATGACGGCAGCATTTGAAACGTAGCATTCACAAATGAGGAAACAACAACACAGATTTGTTTTGTTCTTTGTATTTACTGCTACATGAGTTGGATGTAATGAATGAATGAAAAGGAGAAATGCAGAGGAGGAAAATGAAACTGAAACTAAGAGCACCTGTCTCTGCAGTGAATCATCTGTTAGAACATAATAGCGGTGAAACAATCAGAAAATAACATTTTATTTGTTTCATTCATTTTGTTCTCACTACTGGCACACACGGTCTCTCTTTCTCGATTGCTCGCTGTTGTTCCCAGCTTGCTCATGCTATCTCTCTTCCCTCATCTTTTAAAAAAAATGGTTGGGAAGCTGACATCAATGCCTTACTAATCTTTCATTCCTCATTTAAAGGCTGCTACATTATCCATCTACAGGTCAGTGCCTTTATCACCACATCAGGTTTTTAATTTTCTTTCGTGCACAGGATTCAAAATGCTTTTTAAATGAACTTCAGTCTCAGTCCAGGAAAAGCTTTTTCCTTCCTCTGAACACCACAGCAGACATTTGATCCTGTCACACTTTTCCCTGCAGGCTGTTCAGTGATCTAAACTCCAAACCCGATAACGTGTCTGCTTTCTGGATGGAATAACTGGCCCCAGGCAAGACCAGGAAGATAAAAATCACCAAAGTAGACAATATAATTTCTTATTGTTATTATTATTGCAGTATTTTTTTTTTCAGGGTGATTTAAAGCAATATGCTTAACGACATAATGCATTTGATTGATAATTGTATTCATATTTAGACCTTTTGATTCTTGATCAAATCATCTAAACTTATCAGATGTTTTCACCAAAAGCACCAAGCGTCTACTGTAATTAGGTATAAATATATATAAGGTGAAAAGCTTCAAAATACATTGCCCACTAAATATAAACATGACAACTAAGACATGCAGTGCTGAGATGAGCTGACTCACCGAGCTATCGGCTGTTTCCGCTCACAGGCAGACGACTTCAGCAGATGGTTTCAAGGTGACGTGAGTTCTGCAGGGGAGAAGTGGAAGAACTGCTTCACACACTTAATAAATACTCTCACAGAGACAGCTCCTCGTGTTTTAAACTACACGATACAGGAGCTGTGTGCAGCATATATGTGTCTTACCGGTGTGTCGTTCCACTGCCGCGGCAGGTCTTCTGGCTCGGGTGGGTAGGACATCCAGGACGGGCTACGGTACGAAGATGGCGGTGACATGACAAAGTAGTCTGAGTAACCCGGGCGGTTGGCTGATATAGCGTACACTGCTGTTATTGGATTTCCTGTGAAAGTTGAAGACAGAGTCATTAAAATATTCAGCCCACATTTCGCTCCTATCATGACTGCTGTCTGCAGTTCAGCACCCCCCCCTCACTCCCACTCTACACGTTTTACCTGAGTAGGTGGTGATGGACTGGTCGACAGTGACAGCAGGGAATGGGGTCCTGGACAGTGGCAGGTAGGGAGCACCGTTGTGCTGCTGGGCCTGCAGGTCTGAGGCTTCTGACACACGAGGCTTCAGACTAACATCAGGGGTGGAACTGTAAGAGCAGAGGAGGGACACATGATAACACATGATATACTGTAAACAGACAACGTGACACTGAGCTGAATCTCTATGTAGAGGTGAGGAGGTCAGTTGGGATGGGAAAGGTTATACCTCTGTTACACTCAAATAATAATAATTATTATTTAATTATGTTGAAGCAAGCGTGGTTTACAATGAAAGCAGTTGAAATTACTTGATGTGTAATCAAATTTAAAAAGTCAGTTTCAACTTTAAACTCTGTAGGCGGTTGAGTCGTCGGTTTGTTGGTGTGCACTGAAAGCAGCTAAAGTGTCATTTAAAGAGTAAGAGATAAAAGGAGTTAAACTGCCAGTTGAAATGTAAATGATAAAAAAAAATATTTTAATTTCAGATGAAGTGCCAGATACTGTGTATTATAAATAATAAAAGTGATAGCAACTGAAATGTGAGTTGTGAAAGTATTTAAAGTGTAAACGTGATGTGTTTACATTCATAACAGGCACCCCAGGTACAAATATTAATCAGCCTCTGGTTTTCCACAGCATCCACTTAACAAACCACTTAGGTCATATGAATTAAAGATTTGTGTAGGCATAAAAAATGATAGACTAATTATTATGTTAAAAATATTTAAACCACGGTGTGTAATAGACACTGCACATCATAATAATGCATATTAAAGAAATACAATATTAGAATATTACATGGTGTGTTTTCCCACTGGAAGGGAGAAGGGCTACACACACATACATTTGATTTTTGGACTATAGTACAACAATAAAACAAAACATTTGGCTTATCTCAAAAGGCATTTGTCCATCCTAATATTTTCTGAATGCAGAGCCATAATTACTGTAACTAAAATGTGGTTTGGAGAGTTTCAGCATCCAAAATTTACATTCTATAATTAATTTTTTAAAAACCCTCAGCATGTATTTATGCTGATTCCAGTAGAATATTTACATTTCATTTCTAGGCCAACAAATATAAATAAATGCAGCATTTCTCCCCCATGAAAACTGTTCTTCTACAGTGCAGCGTCCTTTTTTCCCCACTGTAGAAGCATTGGATGTTTAACATGTTACACTACAGTAAGGGACCGGAGGACAGATGATGTCATTGCCAGAGCTCAGGACCATAATGCACTGTGCACACTAATGTCTCACGTTGCATGCTAAAGAGGAATTATAATGCTGCGCTCTTCCTCCCTGAAGGCAGAGGAGTTGATGTATGACGAGTTGACTGATTGAGCTGACTTACTAAAACATTTCCGTTTCTGCAATTAGAGCATTACAAAAGCAACATAGCGGCCTCTGATTTAACAGAAATCCCAAATAACAAAATTAGAATTCATTGGACAAAAATGAATTTTCTCACTTCTTCCACTAGATGGCGAACATGCCACTTTATGCAATCCAAAAGAGCTGAGCAGTCAATCACTCGCTGCAGTGCTAAAGTGCCCAGCAACACGCTGCACACAGCAACAGCATTTAAATGAAGAAGCTGTTGAGTTCAAATGATGCAGTCTAACATACGTGCCTGAGAGAGAGAGCGAGAGACGTGAGAGGCAGAAATAGAAGGTGGATGAGGAGGACAATCACTTCAGATGATGCTGAATAATATTATATGTATTTTTTCTCCCACTCTGTACGATTTATTTATTTATTTGATGATGAGTGATTAGCCCCAGTGCTGCATTTTGATTGGCTGTGGAGACTTTCAGGAATGTTTTTGAATGCCATATGTGAACATTTCCTTCAGAATAAAATTACAAGCCACATGTTAAACACAGTGGATGAAGCAGAGCATTTTTACTTTAGTTTGTATCTTCAGTTGTTTACAGTGCTCCTTGTCTTAGAGTTTTCTTCATTTGATTTTTTTTTCTTTTATAATGTTTTTTGTTCTTTCCCCTCATTGATGTGTGGTACCGTCGTAGCGAGGTCCCAGGTGGTGGTCCTGGTCTTGAGGGGATCAGTGGCGGGGGAGAACCGATTCCCATATCAGGAAGCTGGGTGAACCGGAAACCCTGCACGAACCAAAGACACGATTTTAGACATCGATTTGACAAAATGAACATAATGTACAATATAACCTTAAAGGAGCAATATAAAGATGCTGACAGTTAAAGAGGGATAGTCTGATTAGAGCACAACACAAAGATCTAACATACACACAAACAAATTCAAGCCGGACGAGGCAACTTGATTTGTTGGTGGGTGTTCCCTTTAATCCCTGCAAAGCTTCTCCCTAGCTGATCAGCTGTTGGCAGGGCACACACTGACAGCAGTAACGGCAGCTTTTCTGAATGTCCGCGCTCTTTGTGCAAGTCTTTGTGTGCAAACATTTTAAGTAATCTTTTGAGTGCATTCCCAACTTAGTGAAGTTACGAAAAGATGTGAACTTGGAGAAAATATTCAACTTGCATGACCGCGTCTACAGATAACTATTTAATTATGCAAGTTCTGAATATTCATCACAAGCTCTAAAAGGCTTTAATTTCTAATCAGCAATATTCCAGTCTCTCTGCATGGTTATGACAGCATGGTATTGTGATTTGGTTACTGCACGGTTCTGTGACATGAAGTAAATGCTGATTAGACATATTATAAGTTATAAACTATAAGTATAATGCTGACAATATTAATCTATATTTTTCTTAGTGTTAACAAATTCTCTAAAGAAACATCCCAATCGACTGTGACTAACTAGATCCGACTAACTAGTATTCAAAAACTATTATATATATATGTTACTTCATTACCATGAACACACACACCAAATAAATGTGTATCAATCTTACACTGAAAATAGTCCCCAACAAATGCACTATTTCTTCCTGTTTGAGGCAGAACTACAGTGCCCAGCTGTTTTAGGAAATTACTGAGCCTTTTTTTAAATATAAAATTATATATTTATGATCAGTTTTTAAAGATTTACGTCTTTAGTAGTAATCAGTGAGCTTGGGACTGAGTGCTACAGGACAGACAAGTCATAAAGAATTCAGGGACAGACTATCATCATCTTTTTTTAGTCTCTTCATAGGAATTTTTGACAATGAGAGAAATATATAAAAACAGCTGCCTTGTAAATCTGCGTGTCCTAAAGGAGAAACCCAACTGATTTGATTTAAAGGTTTCAGACTTAGCCCAAAAAGTCAAAACTATCAACACCATATGACCTAGACGTATGTTTTTACTTTTGTGTTTTGGATTTTGTGCTTACCGGTTTGGGGAGGCTACACTGATGCATGTCCTCGTAGCCTGTGCTCCTCTGCCTGCCTCCACAGGGATGGTTCATGGTCCCCGGGGCGCTGGTCACCCCGTCACTGTAGTGGCTTGTGTGGGATGGGTTGTAAGCGCTGTGAGCATGGTAGTGGTGATGGTGGTGACTGCTGGTGAGGGAAGAAGGTTAAAGGCAACATTAAAAGTCAAAAAATGTTCAGTTTTCCAGTCTTCCTGCAGAGTATTGTACATAATCGAGCAGACATGTTCGTGTGCTTTAGCTGGGAGCGGGATGTACACACTTAAAACGCTGTGAGTTCAAACTGAATCTCTTCTCTCCTACACCTTCTGTAAATCATGCAAATGTGCTTAAAAAAACAAAATAAATATGAATTTACTTGGTTGGAGGGGAGGGTGGGTCGTGGTCCGGGGGTGCCAGGCTGAAAGCGTTGCCTAGCAACATGTGCATCTGCGTGCGGACCTCGTCAATGGATGGCTGAGAGCTTAGTGTGGAGGAGTCGGAGCCGCGGTGAGCCTTCACCCCCAAGCTGCCGTTCCCGGTGCCAGTAGATCCACCTCCGTAACCCAGAGAGCTCATCAGACGGTCCACATTGGTCTCCTCAAACGGCTCTGGTTCACCCTGCAAACACACACACACACACACACTCAGTCAGTCAGCAGGAGATGGCTGCTTTCAACAACCCACTCATTTAGCAATGAGTAACATGTGTTCCTGTCATCATCCCAGATCAGTTAATGTAGAAGTTTAAAAACAGTCCAAACTTTCAAGACCTTGATGAATTATTCCACCAAAGTATCACATTCAACTAATCAGTCCCACATCTGCCCTGCAGAGACAAGATAAGTGTGTGTGTGTGTGTGTGTGTGTGTGTGTGTGTGGATGGAAGGATGGAACATTTCCTTCTTATATTTCTGGATTTTCCAAAATGCTTCAACAGGATTTTATTTAACTGCATTCATTTTGTTCTGTCAAACATGACGTAGTGATTGATGTTGAGGCTTTTTGGTCTCTTTTTCCTTCTCTGCATCATTTAAACTTCAACACAAAAGACAGAAGCTTGTAATAAGATAAAATATGATCCTACAATAATAATAGGATAGGATTAAATAGCATATTCATATTTTACCCAGCCATAATACGCTGCATGCATACACACAAACATGAGGTAGGCAAACCAACACAACTACATGGTATTCTACTCTAGGTTTTTTATGGCGAGAATTATAATGCGTGAACAACAGCCTGATAAGATATGCAGTACACACACACACATGCTCATTGTCTACACACTCAGTGTTCTCCCTGTGCTTCAAACAGTTTGGTGCATCCAAGGCTATTAACCGCTATCGAGCCATCCATCTGAATCCATGAATAGACCATAATCATATTCAGAGTCATTGACATTCAGCTAGGTAGCATAGTCGCTGCTGTTACTGCGGCGCAGCAGAGGAGCAGCAGAGAGAGATTTCACTCACGCTCACTCTATCCTCCACATTTTTAGCTCTTTCTTCCTTCTTCCATCTTCTGCTGCCTTCTAATCTTTTTGTCATTCCCCTCCTTTTCTCAAACTCTTTCATTATCTCTCTGTTTGGTGCAGGTTTCTAAAGGTTCATCGAAAGGGAATTTGTTAATCCTCTGAGGTGTAAGCGAACATGATGAGGGAAAGTAAGGATTTAAGTTCTAAATGCTCTCGGGAGATTATTTTATTAAGGTGGCTGAGCTTTACTTTGCTATAACCATCATGTGACCTATTTTGGAAGAAGGAAGGTTTCATCATCGCGCTGTGTGACTCACCTGGGGAGACTTTGGACCTGAGCTGCTGTATTACAGCATGTTACAGAATCCAACTTCAGAATATTTCGCAGCTTTACATGGTTCTGCTGCTGGGCATTTTTTCAGAGTTTCTGCCACTGTGAGTACTTCACATCCTCTACTCAGGGACCTTTGGTTAGAATTTAAGGGTCATAAAAGTCTTTGCTTCATATCGCTGACATTTTTCAAATCTCATCTTAAAACCACTTTTGTGGTTCCAGTTACTCACATCGTAGCCGTTGTTGCGGATGCCCCTCCTGGATCTCTCTCTGAGCACCAGCAGGTCCATCTCTGTCTCCACTGGGCTGGGGCTGCTCAAAGACTGCCTGCTCCAATAGGTGGGCTCCCGTGGGTGGGAGTACCTGATGAGACAGATGTAAGGGGAAAAAACACTGTAACTACAGCAACTGATGGCACTGAGTAAGGTCATATTTCCCTGCATATTTGGGGGTTAACATGTAACAACAGAGTTACACATAGTGGGACTGAGTTAACTTAAATCTTAAACATACTGTATTTCTATATTTTACATCTGGTAATACTGTTGAGGTAATGTTAATTTCATTATCATCATTGTCTTTATTTATTGGCCTTAATGTCATCATGTATTAAGTATATTTTACAGAACACTTTGTACTCAAACTACTGCAACGTATAGTAACATCCATAGATTCTCTGTCTAGTCTGAGCAGCATCTTAAACATCATACCGCGTGAATGTGTTCAATCAATCGATGAAAAGAGGCAAAACACACACTTACAGGATCTGTATGAAATGTAAAATATTATTACGCAGACCAAAAATTACTATTCACCACTCACTCACTCATTACATGTTGCTTAGCAACTATGCTTCTCAACTACAAATCTACAGTAGAGCCATAATTATTCATGGATAAATACAATTTAATTTGACTTTCATTATCATTGCTTAAAACAAGAAAAAAACATAAATTAAAGAGCTGAATCATAAGATGGTTCTGCCTAAAAGTAACTAAAAGCACTTTAATAGTTTAACGCTTAAAGAATATGATGAAATAGAAGAATTTCATACCTCAATAATTAAACAGGACTCAGCTTTGATAGTGAAGTCTACTCTAATTCGGTGAATCTCAAAGCGTTTTACACATGCAGTGAGATTTCATCCCATGTCGGCTAATAGCTGAACATATTTTTTGGGTTTGATGATTTTAATTTGTCTAACCATCTGCAGGTTGAGTAAAGGACATTTTTAGATTTTGGATGATGATATATCTTTACTAAAATTAAACTACTACTACAAGCTACAATCTCTATTCTATACCTCTTATGACACCCGGCGAAGGAGGCCCTCTTCTCCTCGGCGGTCATCGGCTCTTTGACCCCGTTGTCGTGCCGACTGTGCCGGGTATCACGGTGACTATAACCATGACTGCCTGTCTCGGACAGCGAGAACTCTCCGTAGCCCTTCCTCCGGGCCTTCTGACGGAGTTTGTTCCTGTAGTGCTCGATGTCCGACTTCTGTTTCAGCCCTCCGTGGTTTGCCTGCAAATAATACATTCAAGTATTGATTTCAAGTGTTCCTATTTTCCTGGTTCCATAAACTTAGACCTAGAGAGGCAACCAGTTGGGTGCTGTATGAATTTTTTATGACTGAGCCGACATTTTTGTCCTGTCTTTCTAGACAGATCAATGTGTTTTAACAAACATTCCCTCCAGCCTGATAATGAGAGAATGTGTCACGCCCTAAACATGATATTTTCTGCTAATGTACACAAATCAATGGCAGATAAATAGGAGAACTGGAGATTTTCTGGTCTGCTGTTAATAAATGGAGGGATAATTTATCATCAGCCTGTGTATCGCTGTCTCGTCTACAGAGTGGTGCAGACAGGTTGGGGTTGAAACGGAAGAATAAAGAGTGAAAGGTGACAGGCTGGGTGGGAGGAGAGTGATGGGAGAGGTGGAGGATTAGAGAGGAGGTACAGTGTTTGTAGCAATAAATCAGTGCAATGTGTCCCAGAGGAGATGTTAGGATAATATAGAAAGGGCAAAATGACAGACGCCTAAAACTGAAGAATGTAACATGAAGCAATAATAGAACTCCAAACATAAACACTACGACTGAAAACGATCTGCCACACTACATGACTATCAAATGCTGTACTGTGAGTGTGTGTGTGTGTGTGTGTGTGTGTGTGTGTGTGTGTGTGAGACTCATGGTGACATTGTTCCTGTTTTTGCACTGACCTATACTGTCAGGACTGCAGACTCACCTCACAGCTGAGTGCAATAAAGCCTTGGAGATGTGTTTGTGTGTACATTAAACTTTATATCTATACAAAATGTGTGTGTGTGTGCAGACGCACCTCCCCATTGACGACCACAGAGTCTTGGCTGTGGGAGGAGGATGATGGGTAGGAGTAGGTTGGCTGGGCCGTCATAGGTTTAATGGTGATGAGACGCAGAGAGCCTGTATGGTCCTCATACGGGTCTGGGAAGAACAGGAAGACATATCGGTTAGTTAAGAGTCAGACAGTCTCACTGTGTGATGCTGCAGTCAGGAATAGAAATGATCACAAATTCTACCACTTCCCACATTATTCACAGAGCAATGTTGTCTAATCATCTGGGTAAAAAAAATTCAAATAGCAGTTCAGCAGTATTACTGCAGGTAGTTCCCTCAGTGTTGAGGAATAACTGACATTTTTGGAAATACACTTATTTATACTATTCACGATCTGTGTGCATCAGATCAGAATATATCCAGCTCTCAACTGGCAAATGCAGAAACAATGTTTAAAAAACTTAAAATTCTGAGACACAAATGACAAACTGAAAGAACCAGAACACCTTTTTCAATGCAGACATTTTGACTTGACAGCGTAGAAAAAGCACATCATTAATTATCATTAATGATGGCCCAGTACGTCCTGACAGTGTGACGGAGAACCAGCATGAACACACCAGAACCTTAAAACTGGAGCCATCTTTTATTTTATTATTTACACCTGTGCCTATAGAGTAGGTGCATTAACAGTGGTCATCTTAGAGAAACATGTTTCCATCATTACCATGGAAATCTACAACATACCCAAATGAACTGTATGCATGCAAAAATACTGACATTTTATATCATTTTGTCTCCACTGTAAGATTTAGTTGTTGTCACGACAACTTTACACCTTCAGATTAGAGCAATCATACATTACAATTGTGTTTAGACCTCAGGATTGTAAAAAAAAAACAAAAAACACAACTTGTCCTGATGAGAGAACACTAGCTGCATTTGATGCGTTGTTTGCTTCTTGCAGTATATCTCTGTATTTAAGTGTATGTTATTGCAGGGAGCAGCAGATGGACCGTGTTGTGTTGTACTGAGTCCACTGTGACTCACTGCCTGACTGACATCATATGGCAGTCTGCTTCATTGTATGGCTACAACAGTCTGCCTTGTACTGAGCTCCAAACCCACAAAGTCACCATTCATCCGGGCTGCAGCTCAGCCTGCTGTATTTGTTGTTCTTCCTGCACCATTTATCGGAGTGTGACAGTTAAGGTCAGGACAGGTGGCGTCACGGGCGGCACATCCTGTGAACTACATGGGAAACCGTGACACAACATGTAGATGATGTGCACTCTGAACGCAGGCTGCTGCTGTGAAGCTGAACGTTGGCCTGTTGTATAATCGAACGTGTCAAGACACTGCTGCTTGTTTCTGTTTTAGCATCTGATTACGCAGCTTCCTTCATCTCCTTGCTTTACATTATCGGAATAAAATAAAAACTTTTTGCAGTAACTGATACTCGGGGCATTTTTATTAGCATTTTCTCTACACAGGGAGATAAACATTGTGACTCAGTTACAATCTGCTCGTTGACTTTGCGTCGGCTGTTTACCGCAATGATCTACTCATTCCTTACAAGTATGGAGATGACTAACAGCGTGGCGGTAAGGACGACAATGTTGGTCAAATATTTAAACAACTATTGGATGTATTGCCATCGCAGTATATCTCTGTATTGGTACAGACATTCATGTTCCCCAGAGGATTAATCCTATAGGCTTTGGTGATCCACCCGCGGGTGAGGGTTTGCGCTTATCCAGGTAAATGTCTGGCCAACTACTGGATGGATTTACATATATTTTGGTGCAGACCATTCATGTCCAAAGGATTTATCCCTCTCGCGCCACTGTCAGGTGTCATACTTGATGATGCTTAGTGCTAATTAGGAAATGTTAGCAGATTAACATGCTAAATTCATATGGCGTACATTATAAACATTGCTTGCTCAACATCATCGTGTTATTATTGTGAGCTTGTTAACATGCTGATGTTAGCGAAATGAGAAACAGATTTTTAAGATTTTTGACATATAAATATGTATCAGTGGCATGAAAACATTTTGTATTTGTATCTTGCAAATCACAGAGGAGGACGATAGATTCAAAACCACTGTTGCATGTTATCCAACCTTTCCTTTGACTGTTCCCTCTTCTCTTCATGATACATGTGTATATACTACAGCTTTAAGAAGGTGAGTAATACTGACTAATCTGTCTAATGAGGAGACTCAGCACATTACAGCAGTGTAGACGTTCATAAACACATGATGAGACAGTCACCACCGTGTGCTCATTTCCCTGCAGCACTTGTGTTTGAGACTATATGCGCTCTGTTTACTAGCATCACCTGCTGTTATCATTATGCAAAATATATTGATATACATATAAATATATTATATCATGAATCATCTTTTAAATAATAACACAATAACAGCTATGTATATTAACACAAGAGTGCCGTTAATATAAAAAAAGAATGAAGCTGAAACATCATCGGAGCCGCAGTGATGATTAAAGAGGCTCTTAATATAACATCCACACGCGTGTACACCTATTGATGCTATACATAGGAACAACATGAGAAGCGTGTTACTGTTACGACTGGTGACATTTGTGTATGTTTTGCTCCACACGTGATGCTGTTAATTAAAATTCCAATATGATATATATGACATATATCCGATGTAAATGTCATACTCAGTGCTACATATTAGCATATGTGCTATTTGGTGTGAAGGGTGCACACAGAAACGATTTTGTCTGTTCCATGAGTGAACTAGATTTTGGTACGTTTGCTCCGTGTCAACTTGAACTACGCCCTACCTTCTGTTATCTGTGTGAGCTGAGTTAAGAGAGTTGCTGAGCTACAAAATCACTGTGACCCGATCACTCCGGCTTTACTTTCAAATTACACGACAAAATGTCAGAAGAGACTTCAAAATGCCATTAGGTTTAAAGGGAGCGCCTGACACAGCCAGGTGAAAAGCAGCAGTTTAGCATCTGCAGGTAACACACATATCATGTTCTCCTGTTACTGTATCCTGACTGCATGTCTTTGCTATTGATTATTATATTATTGATTGATTTATTATGATTTCTGTTTTTTTTTATTTGTTTTTATATGATTTTGTGTACAATGCTTCTTTATCTCTGAATTGCGCATCGATTCCTCTTGTTTTTTCCTTTTATTAATCTTTCATTATCTTTAACAGCGCTCTTTCCTTCCTTCCTCTTGTTTGTTTTTTTCTTACTTCTGTCCATCTCTGGCTCTCTGTGAACAATAGTGGAAAAAAATGAAACAATTACTCATCCTCTTCTCTCCTCCTCTCCTCCGGGTATTCATTCACTCACTTGCATAAACACTATAAATCACACAAATTACTGTGAACATTGGCCTGCTGATGCAAAAGAGATTGAAAATCGCAGCATCCTAGAATGTCACTGAACGGAGGCGCCGTGCCAGCATTATCGGTGATCAGACTGACGTTTATGCAACCAATTCTGTAGTCTGCAGAGCTGCGAGAAGATCTGTCTGGTAATCTGTCTAAACGAGTCATATCGAGGATGCAGCATATTTACTGCCACCACTCATAGCAGGTACTGTAGATGAAATCCACACATGCTTTCATCTATGTGTATGAGAATCCGTACCGAAATATAAAAAGGATTATGAAGTACATTCACTGGACGGTTGGAGAGGGAGCTGTGGAGATGGACAAATCAATTCAAGACTCATTGTTGTATACATGCTGCATGTTGACCATCTGTCACCTATGAAAAATCATTTTCAGCTGTGTCATTTCCGTCCAAAACAACACATGTAAGCATTTTCTTACCCCTATTGTCAGGGTGATATTGTTTATCAGTATGTTACAAAATCATTACAACACTGTCTGCGCTGCGACTCCCATGGTTATGGTTTAGTTCAGTTTAGGTCGCTGTTTCTCTGGCTTGGAAAAAAAATTAAGATTGCAGTGCAAAGCAGTCTTTGCAAACTCACTGAATGTTATTTTAAAGCAACTTGCCAGCGTCGCATTGTTTCAAAAAATCAAGTATGTCCGGCTAAATGTCACAAAAAGGCCAAAGATGCATGCGACATCTGTAATTTTATTTATTTATTTTCAGCCAGGATAAATGGCATCTTTGTTTTTGAATAGACTGTACATGTGGGGTACAGTTAGTGATGAACTGGAAGAAAAAAAATTATCACGCAGGAATCCTTTAATTCCTTCCATCATCACTCACAAGAGTCAAACCACAGCTCAGAAAAACCATTCATCTGATTGGAAGTTCAGCTTTTTCCCTGCGAACAATTCCATTGAACTTCCAGGAAGTGGCTAGATGTTCAACTTTGTATGAAATAAATTGATATCAAAAATGTCATATTCTATCCCTTTGAACACACAGATCCTAAACAAAACTCAGTACGTCCTGGTAGCACGTTCTTATAAGGCTGCCTATATAAAGGGTTTAGAAGATTTACACTCTGGGTTTATTAATGCTCTCTCAAAATCTATTATTAATGTCTTATTTACATTCAATCTTTCAAATGAATTAAAATACTTGGTAAAAGATGCCGGCCAGAGATCTTACACTATCTGGCAACCTAAAAGTTGTTCTTATTAATAGATTATTACTTATCTGTAAATCATCAGTAAATAACTCACTACATGTTAATAGATGCTGTGGGTTGTATTTATTTGCACCTGATGCAGCAGTGTGCCGTCCCCACTCCTTCCACACACACTCCTGTCTTTCCTCTGTGATTCTACTCAAAAGAAACTTGATGCAATACTGAGGCCACTGCCAAACGATTGGCTTTTATCTCCATCCTGCACTCTCCGCTTTGCATCCTGGAATGAGGTAAACCGACTGAAAACACGTGAAATACTGTAAGAAAAACGCCTGGAATGTTTCTTTTAATTCAGCAAACAGCAGTATCCACTGTGTGTGTGTGTGTGTGTGTGTGTGTGAGGAGTAAAACTGCACGTGTGTGCATGACTATTATATATATATATATATAGTCATATGTGATATGACTATAAGCGTTGTCACTGACAGTTGTGACGTGATACAGCTGAGTCACTGCATGCATGAGTGTGTTCTCTCTTTTAGTTCATGTCCACTTCATTAGTTCATCTTAATTATCCGGAGGGTAAGATATCATAGTATCAGAATGTGTGCGCGTGGACGTGCAACACAAGTGTAACAAATGTGTGTGCGTGAGTTACGTTAGTGTATGTGTGTGTGTATGTGTGTGTGTGTGTGTGTGTTTTTAGTGTGTTTTATTAGTAATGAGAGACTGTAGTGGGCACAAACATACGGAGAGGCAGACTTTTTCTCTTTTTCATTGATTCCCTCACTTACTCTACAGCATAATATTCTTAAACCTCTCTTTGTTTCTCTTTTTTCTCCTCTCTCCTTCCTAACCCCACTCATCCTCCTCCTCCTCCTCCTCCTCCTCACCGTTGGTGCTCCTCTTGTGCAGATCCTCCTTGCCGTTCTTGCTGCTGCTGCCCGTCGCCGTCCTTCGGGCTGAGGAGCTCTTGCTGGTATTCAGCTTCCCGGAGCCGCTACTCGACATAGAGCCTTCCTCCTCGCTTGGCAACCGCCTGCAGTAGCCATGGCAACAGAGAAGAGGTGAGGGAGAGAGGGGAGGGCTTGTGAGTCTCAGCATGTACACAAACAGCGAATCATCTCTCACTTAATACTGGAAACACACTAAGCAGATTACGAATACTTTAACTGTCAGTTAAAAATAACTTCACAGAGTGTGTGAATGCATGTAATGGATGATAAAGATGAGATAGTGATTTTTACACAAATACAACTAAAACAGAGATAAATACAAATGTAAAGGACAAGTAGCAACAACAGTCCTTTTCCTGGCTCAAGTCTTATAATGGAGAAAGCTTCAGTATATGGTGAACACATGCGCGCACACACACACACACACACACACACTCACAGCCTCAAGGCATGTAAGCCACAGCAGCTACACAACATGACAGGCCTGTCTACAGGTGGTGTGAGATGCACTGATCAGCGAGATCGGACATTACAGAGCCACAGGCGTGTGAACACGTGAACACACACACACACAGAGTGCAGCCTGAGCAGCGGTCAATGGCTGGCCAAACCACAGGAAAAGTCATGTGGTATTAAGCAAAGAGCCGGAGGGATGAAGGAGGGGAAATAACACTGCGTGTTCCATGTAAATCTGTGTGGGAAAGGCCAGAAAGAGGAACAACACAATCAGTAATCACACTGCTGTAAAATGTTCATTTCCCTCTTTCTCTTTCTCTTTGTGCCTCACATGCTGGACTGGAGCTCTCTGCAGGGAGCAGTGAGCAGAATAAATGTAATCCCTCTGAAACCATCCCTCCTCCTTGCCCCATGGTTAGCACTTGTTTTAAAAATATAATACATTAAATCAAATATCCGGTAAAGATGAATTATAAAGTTGAAATGTATGATTTTTAGTAATCAAAAAAAAAGGATGATCAATTCATTAAATCTATAGAGGTATAGGAGACAATTATTGGTACTGGCTATGAGATGCCATCATCATAGCTCCAAAGTAAAACATGTAAGACACAAAGTTAACAGTCCTCACTGTGTAAAACTCTTTTACAGCCATGAGCACTTCTCCTATCTAGTCCTTGTGATTTAGCACACCGAGCCTGTTTGTGTCTGTGCATTTTAAGGGAGAAAACACACTATAGAAACTTTTATGTTCAGATAAAAAAAGTCCAAGAATAATCGTCCCCCCTTTGATGTTGTTGTTATGTTGTTGCTGAATTTTTCCCTCTCATGCCATTGCACTCCATACTGCAGCTAGTTAAGAGGATGAGATACCGCTTCATTTTCTAATTAGTGTACACCCAGGTGGTAGAATAACCTACGCTACCGTCTTTTGACAAAATGCTCCCTGTAAGATTTACAGTATGCGTGCATATATACAGGTTGGTTAAAGCTGATTATCACACAATGCCGGCTCTCGCAGCATTTTACACTGTCATCATTGTTACACTGAATGGTTCCCTGTGGCATGGCTATAACCAGGGTTATAAATACACACGTGTTTATCGTCCTCAGGAAGCAAAGCACAACTAATCCCACCTCCATTCATTTCCGTTTAGTGGTGTGTAAATGTCTTGTGTGTCTGAATTTGTATTTCTGTGGAGGCATGATGCATCTCATTTATGATTCTATACTTCCTTAAGGAAAGATGTCACTACTGAATGCGGGTGGGTGGGTGGGTGTGTGGGTTTAGTTTCTAGTAGGGAAATGTCTGGGGCTTAGATATGGTCTGGGGATGGAAACATAAAAAATAAAAAAAAAGTCATTATGTTCTTTTTCTTGGTCCATGCATACAATATACCAGATTATAACTCTTATTATAAATCTTCCTGAAATCTACTAGGAATAATACATTTGCATATTTTTGTAAATACATTTAAAACTGTGGGATTCCAACAGATGTTTACAAATCATTTTCTTTGCTCATGAATAAAATAAAAACGAGGAGATAAGAAAGGCGATTACAGCTGCGTGGGGAAAAAATCGAGGCAAATTACATAAAAAGAAGATGAAGATTAGCAGACGTCACATGGGTTATTTTATATAATATTCTTTCTCCAGCTGTGGAATCGTAATGTACATCCAGTGAACCTGTCGAATCCAGTATAAAATATACTGTTTGGCTTTTTTTTTCTGTGAAGAGGTTTGCATCTAATAACTGAGCGTGCTGGAGTTTCATTATCTCATTTCCAAAAACACTAACTATGAATAAGGACAGAGCTCTCCACGTTATGATGATGTATCGTCACTTAAACGCTGTTTGCTTTTTTCTTATTATTGTTCTGGATCAGACTGGCATTAGATGTGTTTGCTTTCTTGACATTTTCTTGTTGCTAAATGTCTTTTTTTTTTTCTGAAAGATGCAGGGATGCAGAATGCGGCTGTAAGAAAAGTACTAATTCCACATCATCCGCATATTTAAAAATGTGTTGGCGGAAGCAGAGGCTTGACAGTCATTAGTGTGCAGGGTGCATAAGATCCAGGGCTGGTGATTATAATAGACAGACAGAGTAAAATATTATTTCCTTACTGAAAAACTTTTGGGACACTAGCACATTCAAGCTGGTTTTATAAGCAGGTAAATGGCCTGTTTTCACATTAGATTATACAGCTAACTCCACCCGGTTCCAGCAGCTGTATGAGGCATCATCTGCAGTGACTCACTACCTCTCACTCACATTTGTTGATAATCTCCATCTATTTTTTATTATTATTTAAATCTAGAATCTCAAACCTGCGGCGAAATCTGTTCTAAACACTGATTAGATCCTGTTCGTCAGCCTAACGGGAGACACAGTCATTTACATGCATACCCTGTTATAATTCACAGTTTCTCTTTGCTCACAGGAAACCTTTCCAGCCCACTGAGATGTATGTGTCAGACCGTGGATGAGAAAGATGTTAGGCTGTGAACAGTTCAAAATTACTGTGGCAATTATTTCTTCATGCTAAAATGCTCCATGCAGCACTTTCGCTTTCCTCTATTCCTATTTGCTCTCTGCTCTGATAAAATAAGCACTTCTGAAAACCTAGTGATTTGCATAATCCAGTTTCTCTGCTGTAAACATCTTACTGTCTCCAAAGAGCTCCCCATTAACACAGGACTTATCTTCAGATCATGTCAATCTGTCACACTCTGTACTGCTTACTGTAGGTTTCTCTCTGGCTTAACACTGCGATTCATAAACAAACGCTGATGTCTGCTCGTCCTTGTTCGCTAACTGAACAACAGCTGCTTGAGAACTTTGTGGCTCCCTTCAAATGACGCCCAGCTGGGAACAATATGTCATTGTTTCAACTCTCTACCTATTCAAAATCACAGGCTCTGCTCATGATACGAACAGGCAGGCTTTGCCAAAACATCCAACGTGGTTAATTAATCGTTATGATATCAGCAGTGTGACTCAGTCGATTGGCACTTACCACCCGGTATACTTGTTATTCATTAAAGATGACTTTCATGTAGCATCCAACAGATAAGGGCGAGTAGCGATCTGTATTTAAGTAAGTAAATAATTGGTGGCGGCTCTAATGTTTTCTCAAAGCATTTGTTGTTCATTTGCTGGTTAAAGCATAATTAAGTAGGTAAGATCAGGCCAGATTTTTACTAACAAAAGCTGACACCCATGACAATGTGCTATTTTCAGTTTGAACTGATCAGTATACTGTATTTATTATATTATTAACATCGAATCACACACACACACAACCCAGAGAAAGTGATCATCCAACTCAGTTTCCTTCAGTTCTACACAGCGTCTGATCGTCTTTCAGCTCATTGTTTTGGTTTTCTGATCAGAAGAGCAAAACAGGGCTAAAAGGTGGCCAGAGAAACTCCAAAAGTACAAATGGATGCTAATGTTGCTCCATCTCTAATGGATGTGTAAATAGACAAAAACAACGTTACAATGCCACAATCTGTCAAACGTATGTCATGTTCAGCTTGTTGTTAAATTCTACACAAAGTGGAAAAAAAACATAAATGTCACTTTAAACTTTCCCCAACAATTATTGTGAATTCACTATTTCTATAGCCTCCACCTGTGCATGTGACCAGACCCAAAATGAATTAAGTTTTTCTCTTCTTTTTTTTTTTACAGATTTAATGATCTACAAAAACCACACAAATTTCTAAGTAACATATTTAACTTGAATCCACATGACAGAAGGTCGATGTCTCACTTACTTCACCAAACAAATAAACTGATCCAAAATAAACAAACAAGAACACACACAAGCATTCAAATGAGTCAGGATCTATCTTACCCTCCTTTGTGTATGTCAGCAGACGGAGGCCTCTTGCTGGCGGTCCCATCCTGGTGGACCTTCTTATCCAACGACATTGACAGCGGAGCATCTCGCACAGGAAGCCCCAACACCAACGTCTCCTTGGTAACAGAGATGGCCTCATCGGTTCGACCCATGTGCTTCTTGGCATAGTCGAAGCCCTGGACAGGCTGGAAGGGAGAAGAGTAACACAGAGCAAGGGTCAGACACTTCTGATGTTTACATGGTTTTTAGCTTTTTGATCAATCCATTCAGAAAGTGAATTCTGCCGCTCAAATTTGTGAAAATGATGATGATTTCTAATCCACTGCAGATTACTATTTATTTTTTTCTTGTTGTTGTTTTCAGAGAACAGGCGTAATTTTTAATTTGCGTGTTGGATGGATAGACCAACGAACATAGACCATAGATAGACCAAACAAGCAGCGGTGCCCAGGACATAAAGCACATGCAAAGACAGCAAATAAGGCAACACAAGAGACAGTAATATTCAATGGTACCATTTCCCATCTTTATTACAGACTGATGACAGAAGGACATATGTGTATTTTAGGTATATGCAACCTATCACCTGCAATAATGAGCAATGATGATAAAGCAGCCACAGAAATACAGCACTTAAACCATGATGCATGGTTCAGAGCGAATGTTGGTAAGAGATTCTATAACTTTATATACAAACAATCCTGTCTAAAGAGACTAAATCATGAGATCAAATGAAGCAAATGGGTCCAAGTCCACCAAAATAAGACTCCCAGTCACTCAAGTGACTGAAACGTTCACTTACTGTAGCTGCATGTAAAATAAAGCTGTTTGTTGTAGTTGCTTCTTGTTGGATTTGGAGCTGTCAGTGTGTGGAAAAGACTGATAAATATTTGAACGTAAATTCTGTTTCTATATTTTCTGTGAATAAATACAGAATGGCAAAGCCATGAATAGTATAGTACCTGTCATAGATTTGACAAATAGAACTGTGTTCATTTAAAATGACATAATAAACCACTCTCAATCTCTTTTAATAGAGAATAAAAAAGCAATATATGGATTAAGATTATCGTGACACTGATTTGTGCGGCTTTAGGATTCTCATCACAGCTGAAGCACTGGACAGAACAACACGGCTGAATGCTTGTCGGAGTTGTTTCCAGCCAACATGACGCGGTCCCTCTGAATATTAATAAAACACCTCCAGATAAGTCTTACTTCCATTTTAGATAAAGGTAATTGGATGGACCTTCCCAAACCAGTTGTTATCAGTCTCCAAACACTGAGGCCGGCATAATGAAAAAGTTAAAAAATAAAAAAATAAACCCAATAATAAAGCTTAACGGCACCTTTGAAGTCAGGGGTTTGGGCATAAAGAGACAGAAGATTAAGAAGGCAGCAGGACACGTTTTGCTAGAGCCTCTAAGGCCTGGACACGTCCTTTGTTTTGCTAAATGCCTTTCAATTTACGGAATTGAGAGCGGGGAGAAACAAAAAAAAGGAGAGAAAGACCCTTTTGTGGGTTACACAACGAAGCAGACGAAACCCTGATTTTTGCCTCCCCCTTTTTCTATTTTGAGCAGCTCTAAAATGGGACGCCTAATGCATTTCATGATGCATGCAAAATTCTGAGAGCATGTGAGGTTAGGCGGCGCGGGCATCCAGCTGACAACGTTGTTAATAATTCATCGGTCATACACACCGCTGTGCCGTCAGCTTGCTCTAACACAAGCGGCTGCAGCTGTGTGGCTAAGTGTCGGGGAAACTGATACGTGCTCATATAGGCAACACGCATACACACAATTATTAAAATTATATTAAAGAGAGAGAGAGAGAGAGGGGAGGGAACTGAGTGTGTGTGTGTGTGTGTGTGTGCGTGTGTGTGTGTGTGAGTGAATGCATCCTCTACTGGTCTAAGTGATGTATGATGACAGTTGTGACTTTCCTGTGTGAAGGATGTATGGAGAGTGCAAACATTAATTTGCCTATGGCCTCATGCTGTTCACAGGTCGAGGGGAGTTGAGCTGAGTGTGTGTGTGTGTGTGTGTGTGCGCGTGTGTTTATGACAAACACAGAAAGGGCAGCTGGTGAGGGAGGAGGGAAGTGGTGAATTAAATGTGCCATTCCAAATATAGTATACATTATGCGTATGGATTATTGAAGAGCAAACTTTGGACGTTGGTGTCAGGCAGTGCTGAACTGACAGCAGCAACCGGACACACACTGAACATTGACAGTTAAAGACGTGTCATTTGGTGGCTGATGGGTAGTGGCTGTCACGCATGGAGACAGTATGGATTCTGAGAAATGACACGGCCGAGGGCTGTAACCTTGAAAAAGTGCGGCTGACATTTCACGACTCTAATATTTCACAACACTGTCTCAAGGTCTTTCTCTTTCTCTGTCTCTTGTTTTCACACTCGCACATCCTTCCTTCTAATTCCCTTTGCCTTTCTTTCTTTCTTTTCTCCTTTTCTTATCCTCCCTCTTCTTTTTTCCCACACCTCTCTCACACTCACACTTCTCTCTCTCTCTCTCTCTCTCTCTGTCTCTCTGTCTCTCTCTCTCGCTCCCTCCATGTCCACTGACAGGGTGTTGACTTAACAAATGACCATCTTTCATCTTGTCCGAGCTGCTCGGTTTAATGAAGACTTTGGCTGCAGACCGGGATTGTGATACGGCACAAACCTCTGATCAGTCTGTCAGAGATGGATGGCGGCATTTCTCCACATCCATTTAGAAAAGTGACGGATGAAAAGCAATAAAAGAAAAGCGGGAGAGTAGAGAGAAGTCCACGACACGGGGTTCCGACCATTTCTTAAAGATGTCCTGTGAAGTAAACTGCGAGCGTGACCCCGTTGTACTAGCAAATTATCCACACTTATTTTCCTTGCTTGCACCATCAAACAGAAGCTTCTCCTCTTGTCTAATTTTAACTCCGAGCAACAGCCAACAGCAGCTTGATGAGGTACAGCAGATGGACGAGATATGCTCTACTCCTCCTGCGGCCATATTGATTTAAATTCAGCTCTAGCAGGGTTGATGGTGGAAGCGTAGCACAGAGCTACATGCAAAATAAATAAAAATAAAAACATTTAACAAGTAAAATAAAGGCTGCACATAAGCATGACGCTACACCGGTTAGATAATCTCCTCCTGGGGCAGGTTGATGCACAATGCAGCAAAATGCTAAATACCTCAAGTCCTTTAAATGGCAACCACTGCATTGTACTTTCATAGAACAGCTAACAAATGAAAAATGGATTTGCTTCTACTTTTGCTGATTCCACCTCTATTGTACTGCAGGAACCGCGGGAACCGGCTATCTGAGGCTTTCACGCCTATACGCGAAGGCACAGAGGGAGTAAAAAACCATTTTGAAGAATGTTTGGGCTGCACAGCAGACGTGCAGAGTGATGAGGTGAGCTGGACTCTGGAGCAGAATCGCTGTTTAATGCTTAAACACACACGCAGACCTCATAGAAGCCACAGTATTGATTTGCAGCTTTAGCTTGTCCTGCGTGGTGACTGATAGCAGGGTGGAGCCGGGAGCAGATCTCTCTCTGCACGCGCACATAAATACACACAGTTGATTAACTTGATTGAGTCTATTATTCTGCTTAGGTCTGGTTTGTATTCATGTAACATACCGCGCACACACACACACACACACACATCACTGAGGTGGACTATAGCTTAAAAGAGACGTTTGTATACTTGTATATGCCCATATGTACAGCACATTGGAAGAGATATTAGTTGCTGTAATTCTTTCTCTCTCCATAAATTAAAAGAGATGGTTTAATCTTCCAATAATACAGCCTTTTTTTTTAATTATGAAATTCTCTTTTGGTGTTACTATCCCTCAACTGCAGCACAGCAAGGAAACACTGTCTGGGGAAAAGCCAGAGAGAGAGAGTCTTTGCAGTACAGAGACTGTAAGCTTTGTATCGGCTTCAGCTGAACTTCAACAGACTAGTTCAACGTTTTGGGAGATCTGCTTACAGATCTAGAGTCGTTGTGTTATCGTAGCCTGATTCTGTCCAGTGGCAACAACGTTCAACACAAGAACTGTAGAAACTATTTCTTAGATCGTGACCAGTAACTGGAAACTTCTCCCAGCTGAGAATACTACAAATTTTTTTTTTCTTTAAAAAAAGTGAGATACAATGTGTTAATTAGTGAGCTTTAGAGGTGTTGCTAGGCAGATTATTCTACCCCTGGCTTTAATGTCAAACTAGGCTGATCCAGCCACATTATTTACGATATCAATCCCCTTCTCTGACTTTGCTTTCCTTTGCTTTAAAATGCAGTTTTTTCACAGAACAAGGACACCTGGTACATCCTGATGGTTTTGGAGTCTAAGAAGCCATTTTGGGATACAACCAGGGACTTTTGCATGAATTTTATCAAGATAGACTTTTAATCAACTGTTAGTGTTAAACTCCGGGTTTGCCACAAGCTCTTTCTAAACCAAATCCCTGTGTGAAATATTTATCTCATTTGCTAATGCATGCCACTGCTCGGGATTGAGGGTAAATACCACCGTGGATAAGAGCAGCAATTATAGCCTCGCGGCACCACTTGTGGGATCTCATGCTGTATTTTGTGACTATTTAATATTTGATGCACCCTCTCGTAAATCACAACAGTAAGTAACGTTAAATGTTTACAAATGATTGTGAGAGCAAACACAAACCTTAGAGCTCCGAAACTGAAATGTTAATGGAATACAATATAAATAGAATAAGGAGACGGCAGCAAAGCAGGGACAACACACACACACACATTACATTACGTACATATATTTTCCTCTATCCTTCCCTGTCTCTCACTTTGCCTCTCGAGGGATGAGGATGGGGAAGGCTGGTCTAAAATAACCCTCAAATCCGCTGCCATGCTTCACCACAGCAACAGTAACCACAGGGACGACGTCTGCATGCTTCTCAGGCTGCATCTGGAATTTGTAATGTTTTTTGTTTGTTTTTTTTTTTTGCTTTTTTTTTTGTCATCTGTCATCTGTGGTCACTGCTTTTCTGCTCAGGGTCTAGCCGTCATAATCTAGTTGACATAATCCTGTGGAACCTCATATTAAAAAGAAGAAAAAAAAACAGAATTCGGTTGGGGGTCCGTGAAGGGCTCCTGCTGAGCCACTGAGAGATTTTCTTCATATTTGAGATGAGGAGGATAAAACAACTGGTTCGAAAGGGAAAGGAACTGGCAGAGAGGCAGCCTGGCTGATGACACAAGCTTGAGTCCCTTTTTATCGATGCTACAAAATCAAAATAGATTGGTTTGGTTCGTATGTTTATGAGCACTGGTAAATATGGCTTCTTCTGACCGACAGAGTTGAGCTTGTTTGCCTGCTTTTACGAGCCAGCTCCTCCTTGTTAATCCAGACGATCGAAATCAAACCTAAATAACTTCAATCCTAAGGAACGTGGTTGAGAATTTTACATCCCTATTATAGTTTTTCATTCTTCCTCACTGACCCCGCCCCTCCACCCAAACCCCCACCCCCAACCCCATCTCTCACGCCTTCCATTGATTTCCCGATGTCAATGAGGATGGTGGAATAAGTCATGTCCACAGCACAGTAGTCACATGCAAGAATTTACCCAGCAACAACGACAGGAAGCACATAGAGCAATAAGCAGCAATAAGCAGCCAACAAGGCAGTTGTACATGAGCTGATCAACTCTGTCAGTCAATCAAAATCAGCAAACAAACCAGTAGCTCATTCATTCATTCATCAATACATTCACTCAGTCACTCAGTCAGTCTTCCACCACACCAGTCTCTTAGTGAATACCTGGTGGTGGTAACTGCCCTCCCTTCGATATGAGGTCTAAACAGAGAGAGAGTCAGAGGACAAGATCAGGGAGGAGTTAATGTAGAATAGAATAATAGAATAGAATAGAATAGAATAGAATAGAATAGAATAGAATAGAAAATAATAGAATAGAATAGAATAGAACTGACCAGGTTAAAGGAATAAAGGAACAACTTGGGTCTATTTTTAATAGTTTTGGCATCTGTGTTAATAACACTGTTGTGAAAAGACTGTTTTTTGTATTGTTTTCCCAGTCAGTCCTGTAATTTTATTTAATGGTAAGTATAACTACTCGTTTAGTTGGGTATTTGTCAGCGGCATGAGAGACATTGCAGATATTGTAAGACATGTGGTTTTTACTACTGCTCAGCTGAGGTAAAGCTCTTTTACTGAGCTTTACAAAGCTGTAAGTGTACTTTGATCTGTGGACAGAAATATTCTGTGTATTACTTTATTCATAGCATTAGGGAGATTTCATAGGAGCGTATCTAAAGTTTGTGTGAACATCTTGACCGGAATAAGACATTAGTGCGTGTGCAGCCAAAGCACAGGTAATCTCACTGGAGTGGAAATCTAATCATGTCATGTTCTGAACAAAACTGAGCTTCTTTGAAGAGCCTCTTCAGAAATAAATGAGCATGATCAGCTTATTGCTTGTTTACCACTTCACTGACTACAGTGACACAAGCAGCTGTTGTTCGGGGTGTCGTGCTCTGTACTGTGTCCAGGAGAACAATCTGAACTGTTTGGTCCAGCTGGTAGGAATCTACCACACACACACACACTCATTTGAAAAAATAATTAAAATGAAAAAGATTTTTATTTAATCTCAAATGAGTGTGGGTGAATGCTACGTGTGATAGGAACATTACCCTAAGGTTCACTTCCAGTACACTGAGCACTGTCCATTTCCTTTTGGCCGATTAGTCTTTGCTGCATGCATGATTAGCAATGACGACGGGCTATTGGGCAGCAAGAAAACAAATGATCGAGGTCCGCACAGATAGGCTTCAATTTTTCTGACCTGAAGGAACGACTCGACATAATCAGTTTGCAGTTGGATGTGTCATCCATTCAGATCCGGGTTATGTAATCATAGTTCAAAATCTTCACTGTAGAATTAGTTTCTTGGACATGTTACAGTGATGGTAAAACATTCAGTGGGTGAGATTTAACACCCTCAGAGTAAACAGGTGATTTGTGTTAACAGTCAAAAAAAGGAGGAGATGTTTGGGAAAATAAAGCAGGTTAAAGATAAAGTTGAATGACTTACCTTGGAGCGTGTTTTGAAAGTCCGGAAGGCACCGGTTTTAAAGATGACCCTGTTCCTCTTACACAGGATGAAGGAAACCATGACGATCACCACCAGCAGCAAGAAGAGAGGCGTCAGGACAGCCATGATCCACAGGTTACTCGGTGGCGTCTTTACCACAGCTACACATATACAAGGATCATTTGTTAGCATCTGATATTGTATTCAATCATTCCTGAGGAGTTTAGCCACTAAGTGACCCTTCACTGATCACACAGCACACACAGGATAAAGATGCTTAAATATTCAAAACTTTTGAATATCTCCCCAATAACTTCTGTTATAGGCATGTGAGGAAACAAGTAAGAGGGAACACTTCATCTTCATCAGTAAATCTTCTGAACTTAATATCAGACGGCAGTATGAATAATTTATGAATTTGCCTTGATATTCTAAAGCTTTATTGGATACATAGTGCGTTATGGATTTTTATGGAAAACCCAAATGTTACAGAATGTCACAGTGAGCCAAGACTGTTACGCTTGAGTTGATCAGATAAACTCCAAGGAGCAGTGAAATGTTGCAAATGTTTTCAGTTTCAGTGGCGTCTCTAAAATGAAAACTGTGAATCTATAATATGCATCATCTAAATGTAACATTACATTTAGATTTTCCAATTTAACATCCAGATGCATTGATGCATTCATTCAGAAACATTAAAATAACTAATATAAATAAATACAATTTGGGTTTTTATGTCATTGGGGTGAGATATGAGATATGAGTGTATTTAATACACTATATAATAATGATAATATGGTATAATATATATCATATATGGCATTCCACCAAGAGTGAGGGTAGATATTGGCTTGGTCTACTTCTTCACCTCATCTTTATTCATGGGGGAACTCCAAACTTCAAGTCAAAATGTAATATGAAGTAATAGTATTCATAATATTTTGAATGAAGATGAGAAACTGAATACAGCTAGTGTTAATGTTAACATTTTGCCTTTGTATACTTGGTGAATGTGCCATTGTCTGTTTCCTGTTTTGTCTCTTTGTCAGTCATGATAGTGTGCTCAGTTTCTGAATAAGACATCAGCTTATAGGAGGCCAGAAACGACTGCATTACTTTACTACATTACATTAACCCGTTAACATGTAAAACCATACATTTTGTCTTTTATGCCTTGTTTTGTCCCTCAGAAGAATAATGTATAATCATGTAAACTATGACACTGGTGCAGTAAGATAACCAGCTTACGCTCAGCCTGCACTTGTACAAAGTAGCCCAGCGTCAGAGCCATGGTCTGGGAGTCCAGACTGCTGAGGGTCTTGGCAGCGGTGGTTCCAGTGATGGGTTCTCCGTTCAGCTGGGCGTAGTACGTCATCTCTGCTGGGTTCTTGGGACCAGGCAGTCGACGTATACTCACCATCTGGGAGGGGAAGACATATAGTGTCCAATATCTTTATATTTTGTTAAAAAAAAAAAAAAACATTTAAAAAAGTGTTTATATGACTTCTGATTGACCTGCGTACAAATACATTTCCATTCTTAAGTCATTCAGCTAAAATGTTTTAAGCATGGCTTATTTTAAAAGATACATATTTAATACAAAGATTTAATACAGTCCCTTTTCTCCCATCACCGACAGATTCAAAATCTCATCTATATCTAAAGTAGCCCAATAAAGAATTGGCTCTGTTACTTTGATCACGCTAAGCTATTTGCTGCAAGATAACTACACTTGGGGAAGACACTCGAGGATAACTGAGACACTTGAAATCTCAATTTCCTTTTTATATGCATCAAACACCTTTTTCTGATTTGACGAACACATCACGTGGTTTAATCAAGTCTGGTAATTTGATTTTGTCATAAAAAGAAAGGATGTGTGTTATTAAATGGCTGGATGATTTCTACCCTACTACACCCCCTCCGCCCCCCCCCCCCACCTCTCTCTCTCTCTCTGTGTCTGTGAGCCTCTCCCTCCTCCATCTTTGCAGCCATAAAACTGGTCGACTGTGACTTCCCATAAAATCTTAAGGGCGTGTAAGGCATAAAGTCCAGGAGGAGTCAATCGTCTTAATTTGCACAATATGGAACACGAGGCCGGGAAGTGAAATATACAGATATACAGGATCTTCAATTCAAGAACTGAATAGTTCAACATTTTGGGAAATTTGCATGTTCATGAGTGTAAGATGAGATATCAATCTCCTCATCTCATTTTTAGAAAGAAATCTTGCATCACATCTATGTGAATTCCTCCAATATCAGTTCATTTGATTACTGTTTATGTTGAAAGGTTTGATACTGTTGTGTGACAAAGAAAGAGCTGTTTGGAGAGCTGTCTTTGTTGGTGCATTCAAAGACAATGCGACATCTGGCTCTCAGGAGTTAGGTGCCGCACGAATGAATCAAACAACATAATTCATGAATGCACTGCTTCTCTGCCGTCTCCTCAGATGTCGGAGGGTTCTTGAAGGCATCAGTAAGGAGAGTCTCTGCTCATAACTGTCACTGGTGCTGTCCAGGGTGCTGATTCTCAGGCGATTTACACCAGCAGGCTGAAATCCCACTGGCAGACACTCAAGTTCAATAGTTTCCCTACACCTAAAACTGGCACCTATAAGAACTAAAAACTATCTAAAATGATTCATTATATTCATATGTCCTCACTAACAAAAGATGGAAACTGTTTCTTTAAAAACTAAACTAAAAAATAGACACCTGAACACTAAATAAACACCACTGTATCGTCAGGAATACTCACAATTACATTTATAAAAGAAAAATGTGTCTTCCAGCTACCTGTACGGTGTAGCCCCCCACAGTGGTGGCCCGCCGCGACCGTGCAGTCCGAGAGCCCTGCCTGCCGGCCACCAGGAAGAGCTCAGCCAGCCGCTGCTCCATCAGGCTGGCAAAGCTCTGGTAGTTGGCCTCCAGGGAAGAGCTGTCCACATCCTGGATCACTGTGTGGATACACGTGAGAGGACATAGAGGGGATTTAGTGGATAAAGAGGCGTTTAGGCAGGCGAAAGAGGAGACGGGTGAGAGGACGGGATGAGTGAAAGGAAGGAGAGCGTCAAGAAGGAGAGAGAGAGAGGGGAGAAAAGGACAGTGTTGATGTTGAGGAGAACAAGGGAGGAGAGAGAGGAAAAGAGAAACAGAAGATGAGTGGGACATTAGATAGGACTGGATAATCGTCCCCTCCATTTGAAAGCTGCTCATCCAGAAACGTCTATTACAGCTGCAGTGACAAACAGATCAAACACTGTCTGTCTCTATTTCACACGCACAGAAACAAACACAACAATGTCTGGTCTGGTCTGCACGCACGCACGCACACACGCGCACACACACGCACACACACACACACACACACAGGTGTTTGCATCAATCTTGCTGCTGAGTGGGTCTCTTACTAAAGGCAATAAACGAGATGGAGCAGTGGACAGACTGCACACACACACATACATACACATACATGCACACTCGCTTCAACATCATTCAAACCCGTCCATGATGTGATGTGAAGTGATCTCTCCCTCTGCCCCAGTCAGGAAGCTCTGAATTATACATCAATAGGTTTTCCCAGGAACAGAGCAGCTAAAGACACTCTGAGCACAGAGAGCACAAGCGAGCAGGCGAGAGAGGGATGGAGGGAGGGAGAGAAGGATGGAGGGAGGGAGAGAAGGAGGGAGAGAAGGAGGGAGGGAGTGGGGGAACAACAAAATGTAGAGAGCATATATGGTTCTGCTGAATTGTGCAACAGCGAGCAGCAGGGCGTTTAACTAACTGTTGTTTTGTCCGATCGATGCAAGTCTTGATTACCGCTGATCACGAAGTAGCACTTTTGCTTGTGTGTGTGTGTAAGAGCAATTTACCTGTTATCACCCAATAGTTCTTGGTTGCCATCGACGTGTTGAGGTTATGGTATTCGAGGGCTGGAGAAAGAAGGGAGAGAAGGAGAAAGAGATTGTAATTGGATTTAGAAAACCAGACCAGCTATTAGATGATACACAATTAATGATACACATTTTTATAATCTCTACATGTTCCCTGTTAAAATCTAGCATAATGTACGCTGCACTACACTACAAATAGCAGTTTTAAACTCTCAAGGGACCCATAAAAAAACAACCAGTGCTTCTTTGTTAAAAATTTTGCATTGGTCCAATTATAAGACAATATTTTTAGGGAAATACGTTACAAAAAGGGACTGTGTGTCTGTGAGTAGTAATGTCAATAAAGCCTCTTAATAACTTTTGATCAGTTGGATGTAAAGCCTTTTTTGTGTGAGTGTGACAGCAGTATGTTTGTGTTGTGCAGAGGAGGAGAATTTTAGCTGCAGCCCTTTAGCGCCAATGATAAAATCTGATTGAACACTTCTTGTCAGGTTTCATTATCACACTTTACCCCTCTGTCTGTCACTGTCGACTTCCTCCATCCATCTACACCACCTCTGTACCTGCCTCATTCTCTACCCGTTTACCTGTCAGCTTATTCATTTCCTAAAAACACCTGCTCCTTCCCGTCCAACCAGCTGTCTCCCTCTCTCTTTATCTACCTGCCATCACTCCTTCAGTCCATCGGCCTCTTTCTGTGTCCTATTCATCCGTCAACCCATCTCTCCTTATTTCCCATCTGCCCGTTTCACCATCTGTCTCCACCTAATTCCTCTGAGCTGGCTGGCTGTCTGCCGAGAGTTGTGTTTAGCTCCAGTCGATGGTGTTGCAGTGTTTCTACTCTCTGATTGTTTGCCCGTGTGCTGCCGTCTCCCTTGTGCGTTTGCACACAAGCGCATTTTCATTCACCGAGTGTTTCTCCAATTTAAAGTTCACATTACGTACTTAAGACAAACTGGACTGAAGTGTTATGGTTCAGACTCATTCAGAGCAATTCACAGAATCTGTTCTGTAAAGAGCAGCTCAGGGAAAACACAACTGGGGTTTTTTTTATCTGCACACCAGCTGGATATTGCTGTTCCCTGCTAATAAAAACAAATGAAATACAATTACAAATAACAAAATACATTTACTTTTTATTCTGTTTTTACTGATCCAAGCTACATCCAGGGTGTGAGAGCCTTCTAGTTTCTTGTCCAACTAAAAAGGGCCATGAAGTGATGCCTTTTATCAACAGCTCAGCAGCAGCAGTTTGTTTGGAATGAAGAGAATAAAAACTATTTCTTTATCAAGGTCAATAAAAACCTTCCACAGTGTGGAAACATTTCAAAATATCACAGCAATAGCCTCTTGAATCCAAAGAATCTTGCCAAAAAGTGAATACAATTAAATATTTTATCATATAAACAGCCCAAAAGAATTACAATCATAAAGTTAAGAAAAATGTAAAAAATTGAGAGCATCACTGCTACACAATGGCTCCAGAGCCTCTCAAGTTGCCAGATCATGGAAAAGATGTCCTAAAATGTCACTTTTAACTAGACTCTAATCTGAAAACCAAGCTGCCCAACCAACTCTATACTTTCTGGTGAAGTGAAGGAAATGTAGTTCATGTATGCAGACAGTTAATGAACTATGCAAGTACTTTCTTCTTTCTTAATGTTTTCTGTTTCATTTTACTTTTTGTGTCCTTATTTATTGTGGAAAAATATGAAAACCAATCTGCATATTTATATGAACTTCAATGACGATTCGTTGTGGCTTTTTTTTCCCCAAAGAAAGCTAGTGTGATTTTATATGAAAGAAAATAGTGTCTAAGCCACAGAAACTTGCAAGTATCAAAACAAAAAAATGCAGCATCCTGAAATAAAATATTATGTATTACCATCTAAGCAGTGTATACTTTTGAATCCGCTGTGTAGCTGAGTGGAAATGTGTTTTATCCTAAACCTCCTGTTGATTCTGACACAGAAGTTAAATGTTTACATGTTGTAATCATGCAGGCTGGTGCCCACATAGACCCCTCTGCATGTAAACAGCCACTGAAGGTCAATATTCAGACCGATTTAATCACATGAGAATTGATCATCCATCTAATACAAGTACTTGTCTCTGCAATTAACTCCTATCACTGGCTGGACATTACTTAACTTCATCATTATTTTATTAGATTCCATAAACATCCTCCGCTCGTCCTTCTGAGATTACTTTAAAAAAAAAAAAAAGAAACTTGTTTTTAAGGGAACAGACAGAGTTTCCGTGGTGATGCCGGGTGGGTTCGGATGTGACTATGTGAAGTGTGATGTTTCAGCCCTTTGGGTGTTGAGAGCACGCACAAATAGATACTAATCTAATCTCACCAGGCTAAAATTAGCTCATTCAAGGGGCATGGACAACAGACTGCCTATGGCATGATTCAGATGATAGGAGTTATGTCGTACAGCTGTTTGCCCTTTTAAAATCTCACAGATGGCACTAGAGGCTGGAGCAGGATGCAAACAGAGCTCTTGTGGTTCATCTATGAGGGCGATGGTGTTTCACTTCTGTTTGTAATGTCAAATAAAATAAACACAATGTCTAATTGAACTGCTGCATCAATCATTGTTCGCTGGTGGAGAGGCATTTAATACAATTGTCAACCTGTAACCCTGTAACACTTACTTTGCATTAGCCTATATGTTTTATAATGCTGCCTGGATTACAGCTTTTATCAACATAAGAAAATGTTATATAATTGTATTTATATTAAAGGAATAGGTCAATGTTTTCCCATGGGATTGGCTTAGCTTAGCATTAAGACTAAAGGTCTGGGGGAACAGCTCGTCTCAATTAAGAATTCATTTGTATGAAAATCTCTCTTTGTCTTTTTTTCCTCTTTATGTGAAAAAAAATAAAAAATAAAAATATATATATATATATATATATATATATAAATCATCTTGAACTCGGGCATCATTCAGAAATGTATCCAACTGAACATAATTTGTGGTGACTAGCCAACCCCTCCCGTAACTATACCCATAGCCCATATGTCACACTCCAGCGCCGTTAATCCAGGCAGCTCGAAAACACATTTAAGTAGTATTTAAGTATGTTCATACACAAATAAGTATATGAACATATTTTATAGGAGACATTTCTTCTACACTGGAGGCCACAGTATAATCTGACAGTCATCTTTGTTTGCACAGTATAGAGTAATTTGAGAAGCAGGTCAAACATACGCTAAGTCATGAATCATGCAGTGACCTGCAGTGGACTCAATGGTTCTCAGCAGTCTGTGTTGTACAAGGCACCCTGCATATGCTCTGTAAGTCTGTCTCAGGTCAGCAGTACACTGTTACAGAGAACGAGCAGAAACAACTGTTACATAATGACTATAAAATTAGCATGAAGAGATTGGACTCCTTCTAATGTCCAGCAGTCGTCTCTTCACCGTATGAGGTTGAAACAAACCAAACTGACTGGGAGTCAATATTGAAATCCTTCTCTGCTGCCTGTCTTCCTTCCTATTTCCAACCACTGTCTCGTGAGCCTTTCAAGACTGAAATAAAGCCTTGAGTACATAAATCTCTTTCAGGATTCAAGCACAGCTCTGAACACTTGTTCCTCTCCTCCTACTGCTCATAAAAACACATGGAGATGGGATGTGGGCACCGCCTCTAGTCTCCATCCCTGTTTTTTGTGTTTTCAAGACATCCTTTACAGCCTGAGGGTAACACTCAAGCTAGTTCTATAATATGGCTCGCTCACACTTTCCTGGCAGTGGATTTATTATTATTTATTTATTTTATTTTTTTTTGCTGTAATTATATGTTAATGCAAAAAGGCACATCAGCGTGTCTAAATTTGTTTTTAGTGCTGAGTGTGTGCTCAGAGAACAATCATGCAAGGGGTGCAAAAGCTGGAGGAAGAAAGGAAGCTGATACAAACATAGTTTGGCTTTGAAGTTAGATTCCAAAACAAAGATTTTGATGTCTAAAAACGTCAACTCTCAAACTATAAATCAGCACTGACTTTCATGGAGAGAGCATCTTTCTGGTTTGTCAGAGTGAGTTTGAAGTGACACCCATTAGGACAACATAATGTCAAGTCAGTAGCATGTCGACACGGATCCGGTTTTGCGATGTACTTCGGTGCTCTTACGTGTCAGTTTGGATGAAACTCTTAAAATGGGAGCCATAAATAATGTTATGGAAATGAGCTCTCTCTGGCACTTGAACGTCGATGTGTGAGGCTGTTTATTTAGCTAAACAAATTACATAATTATGTCAAACGTTCAACTGTCAGAGCCGTGTGCTCCATCTACCGATAATTGCTGATTCAATTTTCACTTATAACCTGATCTGTAAATGATTAGAAATGTATCAGAATTGTCTGGCAGTGCCTCTGTGAAGATGGCCTGGAGGTACATTAAGTAAATGAGGATTTAGCACCATTACTGAACTCTAATGTGTCGGCTAGAAACCATTAATTGTGAGTTAGACAATGCTAGACACGTCTTTATGTGTCACCGAAGGAGCAAAGCAGCTCTCTTGCCACGATTGGAGGGAAGTGAGCCGTGACTGAGGGATGAGATGCTGTGGTGCAGACTCATGTGGCTGCTGGCTGCTCGAATATCCAAATATACAGACAAGTTGCTAATGTACATATGAATATATATACTGTTTATTATATGGGAAGCTCTGTGATCATCATGATTTCTCCTTATATAGATAACTTTGATAAATCGATGTATATTGTTGTATATTCTTATATCTTTTTATTCAGATCACAATGTTGTGTAAGCTTCTGTTTGTGCAGTACGCTGTTTAATAAGAAATCATTTGTTACACCAGCTAAACATGATAGCGCTCTCCTGAAGAGATGAACAACTGTCAAATAAACAGATCCTAAACTAGATCTTTGTGGCATACGTGCACGCGTTTGTTTGAAACTCAGCATCGGTTCACTGTAAGGTTACGTACGCTCAGCGATCACCAGAGGCGGGTAGAACAGGAAGTAGCCCACCAGCTCAGCGGTCAGCTGGTTGAGGAGGCCGCTGGAGATCGTTCCGTTAAGAACGGCGTCCTGGTTCTTCACCACATACACCAAAGAGACTGACGGAGAGCCCGGCTCCTGGGACACACTCTGGATCTGAGGATAAACACACACACACATATCAACTCAATATTTTATTTGAAGTTACAAGGTTACTATGCTCCCCATAGGGACAATATAAGAATGATTATAAAATCCTTTATTTGCAGCACACACACACACAAACAGGCAGCAATGGGCACATGTATAATTCAGACATTTATATAGAAATATCTGCCCATGAAGAAACAGAGATCTAAACACACTATGAAACTTTGAATGAATGAACAATGTTTCTTTTTCAATCTATAATAAGACCTGTGTGTTGCTCTGAAAATAATGTGACTGAGTCACCATAGTAAAGTAAATGATGATACGAGATACGAGGAATTCCCATCACATTCCTCTATGAGGGTAAATATTTCACAGGATGAATTATGAATGGACCCTATATCCGTCTCTGCTTGCTGAGACCTACTTTATGCTCATGATGACGTGTGTATGTACTGTATATCCAGCAGTCATGAGAGCACATGGACAGCCAGATAGAAAGCGATAGAAAATGAGGAAGAGAAGAAGAAATGGAAAACAAGAGGTACAAAAAGAACTGAAAGGCTTTGACTGTGTCTCTGTAAATAAACCATTATGTGCCTCTGCAGTCTCTCCCTCCTTTAGGTGTAAATTCCTACCAAAACTGACTTTTGTGACCCTTTTATTGACAAATTACAGAGCACATTTCTGTGTTCTATGTGTTCATTTGCAGTAAATCAACAATGTGGCTGTAATGTTGGTGGCTGCTGTTCTAAGTGTCCAGAATTTCGACCAGAGCTTGATTAGTTATGTGTGGCTGATTAGCATGCTACATGCAGATATGACGTACACGGATAAATGGATTTGGCACTTAAAATAGCCTCTATGAAGCCATGTAGTACCTCCACGGTGAGCCTGTTGTAGGTCTCCAGCACTTTGTCCTGAGCCTCGTCGAAGGCGTTCTCCAGCCTCTGCTCCAACATCTGGGCAAAACTGCATGAGTAGATGTTGTCTGTCGGGCCAACAAACCTCAACACTGGTGGTGGAGGGAACAGGAAATTATGTTAGAAAAAGTGTAATGGAAATATACAAGCTATCTGCCGCAGGACGACAAACTGAAGCAAGAGAGGGAGACTATTTAAAGACAATCTAGTAAATCAAGCTGAATGTGGAATCTGTATCTGGGACTGCGGTTATGGTATTAATGAAAGTAGCGCTCTAGATAGACGTTGTCTGTGTGACCGTTAAACCTAAGAGGAGAGACAGAGAAAGAGGATTATTGCAGCTATCTAGAATGAGAACAAAAAAAATAAAAGTCAGCGTCATGCAGCTCCACACCGTGGGAGGAACACGGTAAACAATATTGAGTCCATCAGAAGATTAAGGAAGATCTTATTAATGTTGTCGCAGTTCTTTTACTGCAGTCGCCATCCATTCTCTCACAGTGCTCTGTCTTTCTCAGCTCTTAAAACCTTTAAAGAGACCGGGACAAGAGAGATGGGAACAATATTCTGACGTAAAAATTAGTGCAGAATCAATAATCCAAAAAATAGGCACAAAAGACTCTGCATCCTCCACTGGTCTGCAACATATTGTAGGCACAAACAGTGTTGACAGTGATCTTATGCAAATGATGCTGCAGTTGGTAAATTGGTAAACTCTAACAAGCCAAAAATGTGTTCAATTCACAGAGAGTTCACCCGAACATGATAAAGTCTTTACTGCAGTATATATGACATTTGGCCACGTACCATAGTTTAGGTTATTAGGGGAAACATTAAGGACAAAGCTGAAAACCTTACTGTTTCCCTGCCGCTACGTGCAAGATTTTAACATTTAAACCTTTGCTGTCACTCAGTGGGAGAATATGCTGATATATTTTTGGAAAAAGATTTTACAAGGACTGACATTTTTATACAAACTCAAATGTATGTCATCAAAATGATTTAGAGCGTAATTAACTGGCCACTTGGGGGTGCATTGAAACAAGCTGTTACCACAACATTGGTGACGTAGTGTCACCTTAAAAAAGTTGATCTGACCAAACAGTTGCCTATTTAGCTACATAAGCGTTCATTTGGTGTTGTGTTTCTGTTGCGTTAAGTTCCGTGTTGGCTGTTAAATGCTCCACTATGTTCCTCAGTATATGTGCTGCTGCTGTTAGGTGCTGGGCAGGTGGTGATCAGTGGGTTTTGTCAGTGTTTTGTACTGAAAACATCTGCCTGATGAAACAGCAAGACTGAGATTGCAGGCTGTGAAACCAAAACAGTGAGAACACATTAAAAATATCTGTAGAGCTGAGGGGAAGCGCAGAGTCCGGTGATAATTCATCACTACGAACAACCGCTTTCACGTTAACATTAAACCCATTGCCAATATAAATATATTGATTATTGCAGCTTTAAGATATAGTGTCCTGTAAAACATCCACGTTCTAATGTAGCCTGTAAATCCTACATAAATTCACTCCAGTGAACTGAAACAAATCTGAAAACTTGACCAGCATGATTTTACAAAAAAAAAAAAAAAAATCTTTGTTAAAAAAGGAAATCTGTGCATCTATCCTTTAAATAACAATGAGTTAATTGCACTGAGTTTCCTCCCATTCCCATGACATTTGACATAGACGTGTGTGTAAGTGTGTGTGCAGAAATGTGTTTTTTAAGAGGCTTAAAAGGCTGACTAAACGAAGGGACCAATTTGCCTTTGCTCTGCAATCATGGGAGTTTGTATGGGATTTAGGGTATCAGAGAAGAGTAAAGGAGAGCAGACATGTAATCAGAATTTTCTAATTTTGTCTCTGCTCTACTCTTCCCCTGTGTCTCACTCCCTGTTCTCTCGTTGCGTTTATCTCTTTGCTCTCCCTCTGCTCAGATTCTCTCCCTCCTCCTCTCTGCATATCCATAACCGCTGTTATCCTTTATCCTTTGACGTTTCACCTCCAAGTATTTTCCTTACATGTAAAGGTTGATCTATCTTATCTAATTCTCCATCAGATTTCATCACCTGTTTTCAGCTGCAGGTGAATGCTTGGAGAGGGCACCCAGGTTGCCACGGGAACCAGAACTGCCTTAACCAATGGCGTGTGCTGCCTTATGTCCGACAGCTGCTTGTCAAAACCGTAAACATTCAGCGCCTCGATCACCAAGGAGGAAATGTAGACAGTTTTAGCGCTGGCCACGTAGTAACCCAGCGTCACGTTGTTGGGGCTGCAGTCCTCACGTTCCACCTGAGACACACAGAGACACAGAGAAGGGAAGATGCAACCTTTTTTTCACTACATTCATTTCAACAGAAGCAGTGCATATATATCCTAAAACCATATTTGTATGCCTAGAGGATTTGTGTTCTTATTTCAAAGCATATACACCACAAAGAACCAGATAAACAATATCAGAGAAGACATCAGGTGAAACAGAGGAAGTCTCTACTGGAGACGAGGTGTAGAGCATCTTTTTTTTTTTAATGCATGTTGTACTTGAGCGATGGGTTTGGAATACAAATGCATCAGACTGTGAATATTTATAATCCCTGTGGGGTTTTTTTAAAGCCAAATCTGTCTCGAGGGCATATTTTAGCTTTAGCCTTCAACAGTCATAAATCTGACTAACTGTGTCCTGGAAAAACACATACAGACAACAATCGGTGGTGAGTCAAAGCTTGTATTTCTGGAACTATACGCCGCCCACTTTCCTCTCCCCTCTCCCTTCAACCACACTGAACAGCTGTGGCTGTTTCCTCTTTCCTCTCCTCATCCTCTCCGACCAAAAACAAACAACAACATTCAAACTGATTTACTGATACCCTGATTTAAAAACTACACCTAGCTGCCACCTTTATTTCAGCCCCAGTTCCTCAAGCAGCCCTTTAGTTTTAATTACATTCGGCGACACGTCCTTTCATTCCAATAACCCACCTTTGGGTTTTGCATTTCATTAGAAAATCCTTCATTTTATGTTTTTATTCAAATGGAATGAGCAAGGAATTATATTCAAGCTATTTCATTTTTCTCTATATCCGTTTTTATATGCTGCCATATTTCTGACTGTAAAGGATTTTTATGTCCTCCTACACACTCAACAGCTCTGAAACTGAAGTATATCATTGAAAAAGCACTGTCTTATGATGCAATCCTTCAACCATCAAAAATGTGTTATTTTCTACTGTGAAACAATGAATAAATGGTTTAATACAATTTAATGTAGTTGCAAGCAGGGGAATTTCCGTCATCCCAAGAACATTTTTACTTTTTACTCGAGTCTCTGTTCCGGTTTTGCAGAATGTCCAGTTTTTAATCTGCAGGGTTGTCCAGATAAAACAGTAAAGCTGCTCTTTGGAAAATAAAGGACAGCTATTTTCAGTGGAATATACTCATTAAATTTGTATGAATTTGAATCAATAATCAATGTGCAACAGCACATCCCTGGACAGTAATTAATAGGTGCAGAAGGTGAACAGATGAGTTTGACTTTGCTTCTAAAATAAGGAAAAATGAATTGATAGATGGATGGTAGGGGTGTGAGGAGACAGTTCACGAGACGAGACGAGACGAGATTTAAAAAAAAAAAAACTAAATTACAAATATGAATGCCTGGACAACAGACTTTTATTTAACTTTGTTTTTTTGTTTTCAGACGTCATTCGGCTGCTTGTTGGATCACAATTTAAAAGTGGCGGGGGCGTCGCAAATAGTTATGCATGTGTTTTCCGGCTGCTTGTTGGACAACAAATCTCGCGAGACCGATTTCCAACCCGACGAGAAATCTCACAAATTTTCATCTCGGGAGATCTCGTCACACCCCTAATGGATGGACACACATGCTTGATTTTTGAATTGTTCATATATATATATATATATATATATTTGTATATTTAAAGCAAATGAGGATATACGGTTATATATACAGTATGGAGATAAATGATGCAACGTATTCCACTTATTCCACTTTTGTCTGCTTACCAGCCCTGACCTTCCCCTCTGCTGTCACTTCTTTCTCCTTGGCAACAATTTACAGCAGTAAAAATGGCCAATTTTGAAAGCAATTATGGTTAAACATAGTGTTCAATGATGCTACACATTAAATGCTGCTGCACGCTAATTTCATGCTGTTTGATGGTCCCTGCCCTGACTGCAGCCAATATATGCCCAACAGCAATCCCTCAAAACACATCGTGGCTTTTAAGCTCTGGCCAATTTTATACCTTGTTGTTGCCTCTGCTGTCTCTCAATAGACTGATCCAGATTGCCAAATAGTCTACTTTATCTGATGGAGAGGGAATGAGCTGTGTGTGTGTGTGTGTGTGTGTGTGTGGCCGGGGGTAGATGAAAGTGGACTGGAGCTTAGAGACACTGAGTCACTCCCAGTGCAGGCTCACAAACAACTGGATAAAAATAGAAAAAGCAGGCAGATGAAGACTGAAGACAGACAGACAGACAGCGAGATGAAGAGAGGCAGGTGGACAGACAGAGAGGCGGGCAGGCGCGATATGGAGACCAACAGATAGGTTGGCAGAAAATCAATCGACCTAAGACAAGGCTGCTATCAGATAGGGGAGATGGAGAAAGGGGGCAATATGAGAAATGTTAGGTCTCAAAATATTGAGAAACACGGAGGAAGAGAGGAAAGAGCGATCGTTTGAGATAGAGAGGATAGAGAGAGAGAAGAAAAGGAAATAGACATAGAGGCAGTGGTTGAAACGGAACATATTCTGAGACAGGTTGAACAAATCATAACAAAAACGATACACAAAGAGCAGCAGAATAGAAAGATCACTTCACTGCACTGCTATGATGCAGGGATAAAGAAACAATTTATGCTGGATCATTTGTTATTACCTTGAGTGTGTGTGTGTGAGAGAGAGAGAGAGAGAGAGAGAGAGAGAGAAAGAGACATAGCCTCTATAAGTAAAGTGCTCAACAGGTCATTTCTATTCAGACTGGAACTCTGTCTGCATGAGTCACCTCTGTCTGTTTGTCTCTAGCATCATTCAGATGAGTCCTTGTAAAGTTTATGAGCAGCAGGAAGAAATGATGGAATACTGTAGATCATTTTATGCCGTGATGACACACTTAAAAAATAAATAGGATATCGCAGCAGACACAAAGAGCCAGCACATGAATTTAGTAGCCACTAACCTGTGTTTATTAGTCATGAGCTTGTGTATACTAACTAGCCTGTGACCTGTGCTAACCTTAACTGAACCTGTAAGACTGACTGACCTGAGCGTAGGCAGTGGAGTCATTCAGGGCTCTCTGCAGGGCGTGGCTCAGTCCTTTGGAGAGATTCTGTTTCAGGATCAAGTCCAAACGGTTCCTGCGCATCTCAATAGACAAAACTGAGAAGAAAGATATGTTAAAAAATCTGAGTTTAGTAACTGACTGCACACGTGTGTTTTCATGGAATCTGTAATAAAACTCATCCTATCCAAAAAGTAACACCGTATTTTATAGATGCCCTCCAGTAGCAAGGATTTAATATCTTGCTCAAGGACATTTACTTCAGAAGGATGCACATGTGGTCACAAAAGCTTGGCTTCTGCTTAAATGTGTTAGCTAATGTGCAAACCTGCTGCTAACTGCAGGAAAGACGTTGGTAATACATCTTGGACCCATAATAGGTTACATTGTGCCTGTGTTTCTAAAATGGCATTGTGCGTGTATTCATCATTACTTTGTAATAATTTCTTTCCAGAAGGATGGCTAAAGCCAGGCTGTGCATAATGTGTCTGGTTTGGGTAAAAGAGACACGCAGTAGCTGAAGTAGCAGTAAAGTGTCTTTTTGGAGAGTTCTCTGGTGATTTAACTATTCATTCACTCACTTGTTTTTTTTTTGCCATGTTGATAGTTTATCTGCAATCCATATCTAAAACTATTTCAATACATGTGGGCAATACATTGCACGAATGTGAATAGGTCCTTGTGAGATAGATGTGTTCTGTTTAACTTTATACACATCATTTTCTGCACTTTTCTTAAGCAAATTAATCCCAAAGATTGTCTTTTTACCTGTTCTGACCCAGTACTTCTCAGTGATGTTGCATGGTAGAGGACCTTCCTCTGTGCTGGTGCTGGTTGGAGGTTCTGTGGTCGTAGTAGGAGGTGGCGTGGTGCGAACTGGAACAAACAGAGTGGTGGCAGGCACCTTCGTTGTTCTTGCTGTGGTAGATGTAGTGGTGGCAGCAGTAGTAGTTGCGGGTATCATTGTGGTGGTAGTGGTTGGAGGAGTAGTGGTGGTTGTGGTTGAAGGGACAGTTGTAGCGGTGGTCGTAGCAGGTGTTGTAGTAGTGGTGGTTGTAGGCTGCTGAGTCGTAGCTGCCGTGGTCAGTGCGAGGCTCGTCGTTTGCTGCGTGGTTGTAAAAGCGGTGGCATTTGGTGGAACTGTCACAGCACTCCCAGTGGTCGCCATCTGAGTCGTCAACTCAGAGGCGGGCACAGTAAGAGTGGTCGTTGAGGGCTCGGTCGTTGTTACTGTCGCCGGCTGAAGGCTGTCGTTGGTCACAGTGTCCTGGCTTGTGGTGAGTGAAGCCATAGTGGATCCCGGTGGTGTAGGCGCTCTTACCGTGGTGGATAACGGCAAAGTGTGTGTTGAGGTGGTGGTGGTGAGTGACAGAGATGTGTTTATGGTAGTTGCTGAAATGGTCGTATGCCGTGAGGTGTTCCTGGTGCGCGCGGGCACGGTGGTGTTCCACTGGTGGGTGGAGAAAGGGCTGGTGATGTTGGCAGGAAGGGTGACGTCGTGGTCGCCCACTGTGGAAAGGAGTGACTCAGGGACAGTGGGGAGATCCCAGGCTGGCAGGCTGCTCACGGACTCATCTGTAGGTAAGAAGATATTTGGAAAAATCAAAGCTACTGAAGAAAAAGTCTGGTGATATTTCACAATTTTCTTATTGTCAACAAATCTCATGAAAAGACTAAAACCGACAAACAGATCATATTACAAAGACTGATATCTAATCATATTTCTCTGTGGCATAGAGAGAAAACTATGAAAAATACACTATAGAGCCACATCGTTACACTGGGTATCATGTTCCTTCATTACAACAAACATGGGCACTGTAGTTTATTTTGAGTCAAACAGCATCCTGCTGCTGTTAATACTCACTAAAGCTCCAAACTGTATTGATCCATGCCTGGAAATAGTCCCCAACAGATTCACTATTAACTCCTGTTTGAGTGATGTTTGCAGAAAACTACAGTGCCCAGCTTTTTTAGGAAATTATTTAGCCTTTATTAAAAAAAAAAGTTGGTACTTGTGACCTGTTTTCAAAAAAAAGTGATGAATGGGGTTGAGAGTTACAAACAAGCTGGAGTTGTTGGTTTTGTGCTTTTTATGTGATTTGTCGGAAAAATATAGGCAGCGTCCTTTAACATACAGTATATAACATGATATCATATGATAGGGTCATATGTTCAGAGAGGGATCTAACAATGAAAATAGTAAAATAACAATATGTTGTATTGTAAACTCCTTCACCCTGTTCTCATCTACACCCTGGCTTTGATGTGCATATTGAGGAAACTCTATTGCAATACACCCAGAATGCCTTAAAAATCCATTCGCCCATTTAATCTCCACCTGGACATTAATGCATTTGTAAAGCAATGCATTTCAAACCCATTTACAGCAACAACGCAAAGGGATCATGCAGCATGAAGACAAACATGTAAACGAAGCGACCGGCAGGAAGTTTGATAATAACAAACTTATCATTAGGCTATCGAAGAAGATGATGGTGTGCAGCAGTGTCAATTTTGCATAGGAAATACAAATCCAGTTTCAATGTGTAAACTGGGGCAGGCATTTTGATGTCAGAAGATGATGATGATGAAGAGACTAATGATGTAACAAGAAGTCAAGGAAGGATGCTCTTGCAAAACCTGCAAAGTGAAGGTTACCTGACCAGTGTTAGCAGAGCTAGCACTATTACTAGCCAGCTAATGCAAAGAGAACCGTAATGCAGTAATTGGAAATATTTTTCAATTGAAGGGATCCTTATTGAAGTTATGTTAATAACTGCTAAGTAATAAATGTTATTTTCTCTCATAATCACTTGCATTAATTATATTGGAATCACTGTTTTGTTAAAAGTATTACCACACTACTGCTTTTTTCCATAAGCACTTCTTCACTTCTTCCATTATAAGTAAACAAGATAGTGAGTCTAATGCTTAGACAATCTCTGTCTGTCATGTGTCCCCTGCCTTGCAGGTCAGAGCTGTCCCCTGAGACAGGAGGTGGTGGTGAGGATGCTCAGGGAGGCAAAGACAATGATGATACGGGTGATCGCAAAATGTAGATGATGGTGATGAAATGATGAAGATGATGGTTCAATACCAATGGTTATTAATGATGAATAGGATATGAAAGAAATGTACTAAAGTGTGCAAAAGAAATTGCAACTTTGACACAATTGAAACAAGCCAATTCCACTGTAAAAAGCTGAAATATATTTACAGGATCGAACTATTACAATCCTGCACCGTACCCAAACTGGAGTTGCTGCTGCTGTTGGAAGAGTTGCTGCTGACATCCACCAGAGAGACGGCATCTGATCTTGTTGCCTTACTGTCTCTGTTAGCGGCTGGGGAAGATGGAGAGGAAGAGGAAGTGGAAGAGGAAGGCAAAGAGGAAGCTTTTGTTGAAGAGGAGGAGGAGGAGGAGGTGGATGTGGAGGAGGAAGAGGAGGATGCTTTGGATGACGATGAAGAGGAGCTTTTGGTCCAAGCAGCTTTCGACAGCAGTCCTAAAGGTTTTCCTACTGCTGGTGCCTGCAGTTCAGTGCTCTCTGCCAGCATGGTGAGGACTGATGAGAAGGCTGCCTGCTCTCTTTGGCCTTCCGCATGCGTCTGCAGCCTCTGCCGCCCCAGCCAGGCAGCTGAGTCCCTGGGCACACTTTGCAGGTTTCCTCCTTCCACGTCCACCGGCCTCCATTCCGCCCCAACACCAGCCCAGGCGCCGGTTCCAGTCATAATCCCTGTCTCGGCAAAGACTTTGCCACCTGCTCCGGCACGCACTCCTGCTTCTGTTTCTGTCCAAACCGCTGTTCTGGCCTCAGCAAACACTTTGCCCTCAGGCCAAGCTCCAAGTCCAGCTCCGGGTCCAGCTCCAGGGCCAGCATCAGCATCTTTGTCTTTAGCTCCAGCTCCATCTTGAGTCTCCAGGATGGCCGACAGGTTGGAGGGCACTGTGGGGTCCAGAGGCAACACAGCCTGCCTCATTGACTCATAATGACCTCCCTCAGCTGTAGGAAACAGAGACATAGAAGGACAAATAAGACATGAGGGCAAGGAAGAAAGGGGTGGATGAAAGGAAAAGCATAAATTGTGTTCCCACAGGCCGGACACTGACTTCTGCTTCAATTCTTGAGTACCGGTAACTCGTATATCATCTGCCCATCCATACACTCAAACACACACACATGCACACACACACACACAGCTGGAGTCCTCAAATCACCTCATAATGCCACATCAACTGTCCAACTGCCAGGAGATTTAAACTCACCCACACGGCACACACACACACACACGCTTCTCTACTACTCTCTGGCAAATACACACATGCATATTCTTTCTTTTTTTCTCCTCTGTCTCACACACACTTATCCAAAGGGATTAAAAAGGAAAAAAAAAATCTGCGACTGTGGAAAATAGTAATAATGTCTAAAGTAGGTCACTTATGTTTTTAGAGGATAAAGCATAGGGAATTAATTTAGATGTTCCAGAGAACATAAATTAGGACGGACACACAGACACACAGACACACACACACACACACACACACACACATCCTAATCAGCTGTGATTTCACAGATATTAATCTGATCTGTTAGGTTAGCCATGCTAGCCTGTGGATTTATTATTCCTAGAACATACACAACCACTCAGCCTGTGGAAATGCATCAAAAACGGCTCATGGCTCAGACCAGCAATGATGAGACCTAAATATATTTCCTAAGCAAAGTTTGGTGCACGTTACAGTATTTGTAAGCGATGAGTGTTTTTGTGGAGTCATCATTTTTCAACATTTTTGACACTAAGTGATTCAGATATATGGAAATGGCAGAGCAAAGAAAGCATCCGGCCAAAGTATTTAGCATCAGTGTTCATCTCCATTCTGTGAACTGTCTTCATCTCATCCGTAGCCTCAACAAAGCCTGAAGGTTTGGCAGACTGAGACGTTTATCCTGCCTAATACATTCAGTTTCAAAGGCACCTTGCCGTAGTGGAATTGGAAGATGGAAAAAAAAGAAAAGAAAACCCCACCACCAATCCTCCAATTTAAACGCCCACATAGAAGTTTGTACCATGTGGTCCAGAACGACCCATTGAAACATTTTCTGAACGATTCTGAGCGTAATATATATCGCTTCCCAAAACATGAGCTGTGGAAAGGTCTGGTTGGGTTAAGGCAAAATAACCCAAAAAACAATTGGTTCGGGTTGGGGAAATATTATGGTTGGGGTTAAAATGAAGAAAACACCACAACAATCACTCGCGGTTGAAAGCGTGACACCTGCGGTTGAAAAGAGGAAGTGAACAATTGTCTCTATGTTACTAACAATCTAGCAATACATATAGAAGTCGTACAAACTGCGTCACTCTCTGGGTCATAAAAACCACGACCACTAGATGGCGTCTGTCGCTCCAACGTAACTGTAGGTCATTTTTGGCGACTAAATTTAAAACCTATGGTGTCATTTTTCTTGCGAGGACAGGCTTGAAACTTGAAACAGTGAAACAGAAACGTTGAGATTCTCTGTTCTCCATAAAAGCGAAGCAAATGTTGGAAAGCTTGTTGTTATTTAAGCGCACATGCCGATGCGCTCATCTGAGCCTGTGTGTCGCACACTTCCCACGCTCCCCACGTCCCTGCGGAGGATTGGTTAATTAAAAGACAGTGATTCTGAGCGAAAGAGGCTTTACAGAACCAGCTCTGAGCTTAGCTGCTGTATATCCTCCAGACACCTGCCGTAAACCATTTCAACTACCCGGCTATAAACTACCACCACTGAGCAATCTGCTCCTTATTATAGGATGCCATATCATAAATGTCATTAAAAGAGAAAATTAATTAATCCATTGATAATTTATATTTCAGCCTTTTCAAAGTCCGTGTTGTGTGTTAGTGCCTGCCTCGAGAGCTCCATTAGTCATTTTGACACAGCGGAAAACCACAAAGCTAGAAATGACAGGGGCGATTACTGGGGCACCACGAGGACAGTAACATGCTTGTTAAGCCTAACTGAGAAGTCACCACAATCCTTTCATCCAGAACAACTACAGTTCTTCAGCATTTAGTGTCTTTTTGCTCTGATGTGATGCGAAAGGGGATAAATGCCGATAGCATGCTCCGCCTGAACATTTGTTTCGTGTGCTACTGCAGAATAACCAAGTACTTCCTAAAACCGGACCTTCCACCCATAAAAAAAACACCTGCTATTTGGTTTCACATTATTAAGTTCAACTTGCATGACGATTGGGGGAGTGGCGGTATTGAAGAAGACTAATATGCAGCAAAGCTTGCAAAATGAAGCAAACATACTTTGCTGAAAAATGTGTAAGTTGAGCTGCATTAGTGAAGTGGTATGAAAGTGCTAGAATCTAGTGCTAGGTTAGGTTATGTTCACAGACTTCAGCTCTAAAATGTAAAATGCAACCAGATGTATGGCCAAATGGATGAGTTTGCTGTTCCATTACAATGAGCACACTGACACTATGACAGCTCAATATTCAGTTAATCCCAAATCAGAGTACACATTTCTTTACTTTACTACAACAGGGAGGTGGAGACGGCTGTATATCCTGAATCTACATTATTAGAGTGGTAATGGTAATCCAACCCAGTGCTTTCTGTGGATGGCTACCACAAATGTGTTTGGATGGATGAATGAATGAATGAATGGAGTGATGAATGAAGTGATCGATGGATGGTGGGATAGATGGAAGGGCTGTACCAAATTCCTGACTGTTAGCAGTGTTTTGGTGTTTTCTCTTCCAACAGTTAGCCACCTGCTCTGGCTGAGAGCAACATATGTGACTCTACCATCAGACCTCTGACAAAACGCTAGGAGTGAAGAACCTCCACTGAGAACAAATATGGACAGGATGGATGGATGGATGGATGGATGGATGGTAGAACAGACAACTGTGGATTAAAGATGGATAAATATGGATCAGCGCAGACCTGACCTGCTTTATGTATTTGGACAAAACACACGGGACATTTTTTGCCTATTTCTGTGTGAGAACATTAAGCTTATGGCAGATTATGAGAATCATCAGATGGAAATGGTGCATAAAGCGCTGCTGGCCATTTAAAAGGCTTCAGACTAGTCATGTTATGTATTGACCATTGAGCCTTGCCAGATGGTACTGTGTCTGCTGATACCCTGCTGAATCTCTGTAGATGCCAACACAACCCTGTAAAGCTTTGCCAGGTCACTACAAGCTTTCTGACCATTCAGATTAGCTGTTCCCAGGTGTGTGTGATAGTATATTGGTAAATGTCTATGGTCTATGGCCATAGCTTTGCCCTCCTCAATGCTGCATTGTGTCCTTAGAGCTGTGGGCCAAGCAGAGATGATCCATTGTGCCTCTCCTGACTGTGAGCAGGACAGGTGCTTAGGAAGTGGTACTCAGCCAACTCAGTGAAGCTCAGAGGGAAAAGTGAGGAGGGGGAATCTGGTTTGCTGAATCTGCCAACTAGCCAACTGGCAGTAACTTTTAATTAAAGTAATGATTAAGGCCAGATTAAAAAAAATTAATAATAATCATACTACATGTTTTAATCTCTGTCTCGCTGCACTTCAAGATTTCAAGATTTTTCTGTAACACTACACCAGATTCACCGGATTAATTTACAAGATTAGATGCAGTACAGGTTGCCACATGATCCACAAGAATGGATGCATTAGCTTAGCACAAGTTTCACCTCATTAGTCTGAGTGAAATAACGATGTTAGTCATAGTCACTGCGATTCTGAACAGAAAGTACAAAAAGTGATCAAATGAAATAGGATCCTAGGATTCCTTTAGCACCATCATCATCAAATTTTAATTTGTACTAAACTTTGGTTCATGACCGCATACCTGCAAAGCTAATGGCATGGTCAACAGCCTCAGCTGTACTCTACTCTCACTAATAACTACTAATTAGCAAATGTTAGCATGTTAACAAGCTAAACTTAGATGATTGGGTTTTGCTCAAACCAGTGTTGTTGCTAAAAAAAAAAAAAAAACTCACAGAAGCACAACCTGACATACTGTCAGTGTATTGAATTGTTATGGCTAACATATGATTCACTCTTTGTTTAGCTGTGGTTGAGTGCACCAGCTCCTCAGGAAAATATATATGGGCGTTTAGTTTACTACCTTATTGACTATGTTCACAAGACACATTTATAGTATTTTGTCTCTCTGCCATTTCAAGCTTGGCACAGAGGATATATTCCTCTTAGCTTGTTTACTCAACACTGTTGCCTATATGGTTATAAGAACAATTCAGACTGAATACAGTAAATATGTAAAACCTAAACTCAAAGGTTGCTGAGTGAGGCCAGCAGCTCAAGCTAGCTCTGCACTTTTTATTGGCAATATATATTTTAGAACACATATTATAAGCTATATTATAGCAGGTATATATTCTTTCTCACTTGTGTGTTCAAATTTCCTGAGAAGGTATGTTATACAAAGTCAAGCAGTATATTTTGAGCAGAAAGTAGGCTGAATGTCAACCTGTCAAACCATAACTTCAGGTGCAGGAGAGGAGAGAGTGTGAGTCGTTTGAGGATGAGGAAATATGATTGTTTCTGTTCAAATGAGAGATTCGCTTAAAAAAAAAAAGCCTTTGTGGTGAAAGTGGGAGTGTTGGTAGCAAGTCAAAGCGCTGATAGTGGATGTGGTATGAGGCTCAGTGGGAGTAAGGATGGTCCCAAGCCAGTAGAATTTATCCAACAGAGTAAGGTCGTCCAACAGGATGGACATGTTACCATTTCCTGGAATTATTCAGGGCATCCATCTGTCTGTGTGGAGGCAAGAACAGGAAAGTGTTTGGATGGATGGTCAGGTAGGAAAATGAATGGATGATAACTGTAGGACACAAGCTGATGTCATGTCTACACTGACGAGAAAATTACATGGAATTTTCTTTAATCTTAATTTTTCATGTTTTAATCTTCAGTCAGGTACCTGTGCATGTACATGTTTGCCAACGGATTAGTGTAACCAGGACTGTTGCTTCGACAGGATCTGACAGCACTAAAGCAATCCACTCGGTCCAACTGTTTGAGCACAAAATATCAGTCAGAACCCAAAACTAGGTAGTGGAGCAGCAATGCAGAAATGTTTTTTGTTATTCTCTGGGAACGCTGAGTTTGGGGAAAGTGTGTCATTTTTCTCAGTCATACACAAGAGCTGCCAAAAAGAGAAAAACTCCCTGACGACAGAACAACTGCAACCAATTATCATATCAAATGAACTGTGAATATTAACGAGAAGTCACGTTTCTCCAGTTTGCCAAATGGATTTCATTTCTTTCTTCTCACAATTGTTTTTTCTCACGTATTCTTCAAAGCCAATAAGACAACAAGGTGTGGAAACTGATTCTTCACAGCCAATTAACTCAGTTGACAAATATAGTTGATGCGTGGCTAATATCTAATGGTGAAACACCATTGGTTTTCAAAAGTTGCATCATCACTCAGTTTGGGATTACTACATAATATAGCATAGAACATAATAATACATAATTAATATTTAATACAATAAAATGTTAAAAGGAGTCAAAGTGCCACGGGGGCTGAATCATTCACATTCTTCTTGACCTTCGAACCCGTGACTTAACGTTGTCTACTTGTGACAAGATTTCTCCTGGTGTGTGCTTGGAACCTGACACGGATGTTGGTGTTTGCGGAAGTACTTGGGATTTGATGTGAAATGTGAACAACGCAAGACTGCCAGAAATGATCGTTGAAATATCCTATTCCAGTGGAGGTTCATTTGCATATATTTCACACTGACACAGAGGAAATGTTTCTGATCAAACCTATTTAATACTGTAAGGGAGAAAATGGTTGAAAAGTTACAGAGTCACTTAATCCTGCACCTCTTAATGGTGAATATTTTACCCCTCTTAGCAAGCCATCAGCATACTGCATGATATTTAGTATATTTTTGGTTTTCTGCTTTGTGTGTGTGTTTGTATGTGCGTGTGCTCATTGGACCAGCACAAAAAGTCACAAAATGTCAAGCTGAAATACCATTTTTCACAGCTGTTTTTTTTGTTTTTCTTTACTCGGGGGTGTTCATCAACATCAAAGGATCGCTGTGTCAAGCTGAGGTTTTACTCCGTGTCGTGCAGTTTAAATCCATCCGTAAATTAGATAGAATGACAGATAAAGTGAGGCCGAATAGCCCCACTTGTTTGCCTCCATAGTTTCAGACACTTTAAGAACCTGAGAGTAGTTTCTTTTTTACATTCACTGTAATGGGACTTTGATAGCCTAATCTCCTCCAAATCAGAGAGAGGGAGAAAAAAGGGAAGAGGCGAGAAGAGGAGAAAGGAGAAGAGTTGTTTTATGCTCATCCTTAGAGATCTCAGTTTATACCTTCAATATGAAAAACATCAGCGCAATACATCAAAACATAGAGCAACAAATGTGCTCTATGCCATCCAAATAAGAATAAAGGAAATAATGTAGAGAAGTATTATACCTCAACGTATTTGATGTAGTACAGCAAATCAACAGCCCCATTCAGCTTGACAGCAGGGCTGCTTCTGATGCTGGGTCTCCACAGCAACCACAGGGATGCTGTCACCGAGGTAACCATTACCATAGATAAAGAAGGAAACAGAGTGTTCTGTGCTTGCGTGAGATCTGTCCTGTCTGTCGTGCATCGACCCTGAAATACAACCGCAGCGATTATAGCTGTAACAAGGTGGTATGATGTTATCAGAATAAACACAATGTCAATTTTACGCAGCAACTTTCCACTTTGCAAGTGAGCAGAGCACAAAATTAATTCATGTCATTTTAATAAATGGCGCCAAAATTACACTGATGAGGACTTTCTGTGGAGCGAATAATATCTGCTGATAAAATGAAGGGAAAACAGCAAACAAAGGATTTGACAGGATGTTGCTGCTTCCAGTCAGAGTAAAACATACGATCATAGAATCACGCGCGACGCTCCACAGAGATTCTGATAAAACACCAACCTATGGCCGCATCAGCATTTACACGGCTTATGATAAGAAGCAGCATTACGTATTATTTGGAATGGCAGGATGAAAACGCATATGAGGGCTTAACGCACTGTGGCAACAGTTCAAAGATAAATGATAAATAGACCCATAAATAGTTTATTCATCTATGATAATAAAATTATGATCAGCGGGGAATTATGAAGATTAGTCAGACGGCTGCGTGAACAAGGGACACAACAGAGACGAAACAAACACACACACACACACACACACACACACACACACACACACACACACACAAGAAAAATGTCTGCTTTCATTTTAAATGATTTATCCGGTCTATCAAGAATACCATTTTTAAATGCTACATCTGAGCTAAGAAGGACAGATTTTATCAGCAGATGACTGAGTGGGGATTTGAAAACAAAATTAATAAGAGTTAGTGTCAGCTGTGGATCCTATTTAGACCTCCGGCTGTATGGCCTTCTGTCTGATGTGAGAGGCCAGCGGGCTCAGTAGGTCTGCCATCCTGCTGGGCGACCTACATCAAAATACTCAACCCTCCATGAGCTGTACAGTATAGCAAGCCACCACCACCACACACTGCATACTGTATGAAATTACACTGTATCCCTGCATGGATTTTTTTTTTTATTGCCAGCATGAGATCCAGCATGTTGATTGAAAATACATGTTAGCTTTACTAGTAAGATTTCACAATGTTTCTGCCTTGAGATGCTGACTTAACGCAGATAATTTGATTGGGTGAGTTGCACTACTGCAAAATAACAAAACACTGAACCACATCAATTCAAGGCTCAGTGGATATGTGGGCTCAGAACATCAAACTACTATAGAGATTCAAATTAAAATTCAATATGCCAAAACTATGTCACGTATCGACTTTGTTAATAACATCATGTGTTTACATGTTTAGTCCTCATGGGGCTTTTTTTCCTGTATTTATTGAAGAGCATGACTTATTGATGTCATGCTTACATTGTTGTCATTATTTCTCTCAAACCCTCAATGCCCTCGCATTTAAAAAGCCCCTGCTTTTACATGGCAGCCTGTGTGTGTGTGTGTGTGAATGGGTGAATGCTGACATGTATTGTAAAAGGCTTGAAGTGGTCGTTAAGACGAGGGATGTTCCTAGCGACTAATTTCCCTGTAGATTAAACGCAAATTTGAATTTAGACTAGTCGACTAGGCTAAAAGTAGGACATCGGTCAGAAAACAATCAAAATTCAGCACAGATTTATTGACAATGTTCAAACACTGTCTGAAAAAATGTTGTGCAGTATTTAGTGTGTTATAATAAGTGTGTATTTAAAAGCCATTTTGAACCATTCATCACATTCAATAACCAAAGCAGACCTTCTCCTCGCTCAATAAGTGTCTCTCATCTGTCAGATTGAAAGACCGCACTCTTATAAATAATAAATAAAGAATAAAGATATGGAGAAAACACCACAAGTCCTGACCCTGAAAAATCCATTTGACCCTGTGCTTGTTGTGACAAACCATAATGTCAAAAAGGTCTCGGTCTGTACTGTACTGCTACACCAACATATCAAGAGACTATCCAAAATATATTTAAATATAGTCATTGTTAGATATCTGTTATTAATGAGTCTATCCTAACAGATGAGCGAGTATAACAAGGCCGTGGGTGTGTTACACTGCAGACAGAAAAGTCACCTGTAAGCATCAGTATGGTAGGATGATATGTTGGTGATCAACATAAAAACAGGAGTCAAACAGATAGTGGCAGATTTATTATTATGCTGGCAAAGTAATAATAATAATAATATCATCTGGCTCCATCTGAAGACTGCTTGAAACTGCCAGGTGCCTTACAGGAAGCAGAATAATACAGGGCTGTCTGTTGGGATATCTATTATTGCTTAGCTGGTATCCATCTGCTTGGCAGACTGCCCCTGTACTGTTTTGCTTCTTATCAGGCATCAAGCATTGGTTGGCAATATTAACACGGCCCTGGCTGATAGCTACTCTTGCTTGGCTTCCAGAGAAGGTGTAATTTGTCTTTCTAATTCCAAGTAGACTGATTATGTTGCTCAGAAACATGCAGTTATTCAGTTAGTTAGTTAGTTAGTTCGTTAGGTAGGTAGTTAGCCATCTGAGAGGACCAACACAGCATCATGTGGTTGTTTCACTGCAGCGAGAGAAGTGGCAGTGATCAGCTGCGGTGTAGGAGGCTGCAGTCTGACAGCTATCATAGAGGGAACAGCAGCCCGTCACTTGTTACTATTTCTCCTAACACTAACGGCTGATAGAAGTCATAGATAAGTTAATAAACTGCACACGGCTGATGTCACATCTAATTCTTGTGCTTAACACAATGAGTATATCTACACGCACGCGCCTATTCCAGTCTCATTCTGTGTTTGATTTGATCACTAGTAATGAAAGATGGCAGTGCAATTTATCCTCGGCATACTCTATCAGACTTTCATTTTCCTTTCACCGTGTACATCATTCATCATCTTTTTTCCCTTCAGCCTCCCCGACAAAGTACTAAGTAACTCGAGTCCACCTGCACACATGGTAGACAATGATCTGAAACTGAGAAAAAGGACAAAACATGCTGCAGTATCTTTATCCCTATTATTATTATATGTAACAGAGATACAGTGTAGAGTGTGCCAGTAAATACACTCAGCAGAGCTAGACCTGTTAATCATTCGGGTCAATATATTGGCTGATGTTGTTTTTTATTCATGTGTTTATGTACAACAGGAAAAAACATGCAGTAGGGTTTATAATGTATTACTCTTGTTGTATCTATACATTTACCTGCAGCCACCCATAGATTCATTATGTCTAGTTATTATATGTTTTTGCGATGATAAAACATATCTAATAATTATGGCTTCAGTGTGAGAGCGAGCCGAGTGAGTCTCAGGGGACAACATGTTGTACCCTTCGTTTTTTTGCATTAGTTTTAAACAGACTTCTTGTGCTTACACATCATTAGATAATGAGAAACGATGCGTACCAGTACGCAGAAATGAAAAGCGCAGCAGTGAACAACTTGAATGTCTTGGAGCGGTATACCTTTGGGAGTCTGACGGAGGTTCAGGAACAGGAGGCAAGATATATTACACACACAAAAGAAGGTAAAAGTATCAGTAAGGCAATAAGTATGTAGTCATGCAATAATTAAGACAAACACACATACAGGCAGGCAGGCGATGGCAGCATGGTGCCTCATCTGTCCTGCTCTGTCACAGGGTCCCGTGTGGCTGGATAACACAGTCATGTGACTAGCTCTGGGGCACTCGGTAGGTCAGCCAGTCTAGCAGCGTAAACAGAACTGGGGAGACATCCTGAGCTGCTGTGATGTACACGCACACACACACCTTAATTGACGCGTGCACTCCCAACACACACACACACACACACAAGCCAGCAGACATTTATTCCGAGGCAGAAGAAGACTCCAGCACAGGAACTCAGTCAGGCTCTCACAAACACTCAGACACACTCACATTTTCAGTGGCAAAAAATAGACGTACACTGGAGCACACACACACACTTTCTGTCTTCATACACAGATATAAACAGACACACACACACAAAAAACCCTATCTCGTCTCCATTTATTCCTCTGTCTTTCCGCCACACACACACAGACACATATACTGTACATACACCACAGTGGCATCACGGCCACAACAGCACCACAATGTTTACCAAGACCTAGAAAGTAACCACCTGGTAGCTCGGATAATGTTAATATGTTTCAAGAGACTTGAAATGTATAGAAGCTTGTTGCCGTGTTCGACAACCTCCCATCTGGCCAGCGTCGTAGCCGCTGTAGAAGGAGACACAGTCAGAAACACACTGCTCAGTGTGAACTATTCCGGTGATTGTAATGGGTGCAGCGACAGTTAAAGCACAGGCAAGATAAGCTCCAAGTCAAGTTCCACTGTCAAATATACTGCTGGAATTTCAACCGTTAAATCGCTGCAGATTGATGTGTTATCTCAGGCACGGAGCGTAAAGCTGCCTCCATCCTGAGAGACTACTGAGATAAAAAGGTTGAGGAAATTATGGATTTATTTGAACGTAGTGGTAGTTTTTTGCAGTTTAATATTTTATTATTTGCTTTTTTTTACATCCTCATATCTCCTAAGACTTAAAAAAAATGTCCACAAACCAAAATATTAACCAACACAGCTAGAAGCGACCGTAATCCAAGCATCCTCCCTCTTTCCTATTCATTGTTTTTTCAGATGTGCAGATCCACAAAGGCACAACTGCTAATCCAGGACACTGCGGGGGCCTTTACGGTCGCTGTCTTGAACATTCCCCCCCAGCAGGAGAGGCTGGATAGTGTTGAATGTATTTGGTGGAAGCAAAACAAAAAACAATTTTCACATCTTATTCAAATGATGGTACGGCCTGTAGAGCAGGGAGACATGGTAGAGTCATCTTGGATGCAACCCTGCAGTAAAACTGCAGGAAGTCAGAAGAGTCTTTTATAAGTTCATCCAAGTTTTTTTGTTTTTTTTCCAAAAGTCTTAATGGCAGATCAGTCCATGAATTTCCATTCCATTCAAAAACATTCATCATAAATATCTCTTATTTTATCACTTGTTTTAACTTGATGTAGATGCACGTTCTTGAAATTTGATTATTAGTGGCAAACTGCTATATAAGGCTACTGGTTCTTCTCCATTTATGGATAGCTTTAATTCACAATAAATGTCATCTGCCAATGACAGTGAGAGATAATGCCATATTTCATGCAAATCATCTCATGCTTGTGTCAAGTTACAGACACGTCTGTTCTGGCGCTGGTTGGCAAGTGCAGCTGTCTCGCCCACAACAGCACAAACTCACAGGGACATAAAGAGCAGGAGGTTGGCTCTTCTCCGTCGCAGCTCTCACTTTTATTATTCCATTATTATCTTACTATGTGAGGCCTATCCATTTGGAATGTCATTTATAAAACCGCTGGTGCAAAAGTCCTCATCGTTCACAGTACTGTACGGTGGCATCGCCCGCTCTTTCTTATAAAAATGTTACTCCTGTTTCTGTAGGAAATTGGGGCGGCAAAGGTCAATTGATTCTCTCTGTTATATAATGTGTTCTAATCCGCAACCTAAACTCGTTCCCCTGCACGACATTGTGAAACATTGCACTGTGGGTCAAATGTAATGTAATTTGGTGCAGAAAGCAGAAAACTAAAAGGGTATAAGGAGAAATATCCTCATCTGTACTGAACCCTTTGACAGCATGTCTCACTTTAAGAAAATTTCTATATCAGACTCAGAGGAGTTAATCTCTCGCTTAAATTCTTTCACCAGTCCACGCTCGATTTCTGAAAGTACATATTTTAGAGCAGTGGTTCTCAACTGGTCTGGCTTCGGGACCCACCATCACCCCTAAAGGACAAGCCGTGACCCAAATTGAGGAAAATGTTCAACTTCTCAAATTTATTTAATGAAAAGATGGTGCAGTTTGAACCTGAGACAGTATTCCAACACAGTGCAATGCAAAACACAATGCTAAAGAGGGAAATATTAACAATTAGCTGCATTTTAATTAAATAACAAAAAGTGCATCTTAAGAACACAAGGTAATACAACAGACTTAACAGACTCAAAAGTGCTTTCATGCAAACATGAAATAAAAAAACCAAAAAAACTACTGAGAAGTAGTTTAAAAAAGACTGAAAGTAGACTGAAATAAATTAAACAAAAAGTGATATTCAAAAAGGTTCAAGTATACAAAATTAACTTTTCTTCTGATTACATATACTTATCAGTAGGTAAATACTGAAAAACATGAAGAAAATTAAGCAGCACTCACGTTTCGACATGTTAAATTAGCTTTTGAAAACAAACGTTGTGGGTCTTCTTCTATGCAGTGAAATGGTGGGTGTCTATTAACATTACAAGGCTTTATCGCCACCTACTGTGGCGATTGTGAATAGACGGCACTCCGCGGCATTAAAAAAATCCACTTCAAAATAAAAGTACAGGATTTTGTTCTTAACATTTTTTTCCCAGGCAAAAGCCCACGACCCACCGAGAACAGGTCCGCGACCCACTTTTGGGTCGCGACCCACCAGTTGAGAATCACTGTTTTAGAGAGTTGTCCCACAAATTCTCTCTTTCAACTTCATCAACTGCTCATTTTTTTACTGGCTCTTTCCCACCCAGTTTTAAAGAACGCAGTAGAAACCTACACCTGAACCTCTATTTGAGTTCTGCATTTTATACAGTCAGTTTTATTTATATGCTTCCTTTGGGTCTGATCATCCTTAAACTACAATATTAATTTCCACTGTTATGCAGACGACACCCAACTTTATATGTTATGCTTACGGGTAGCGACACAGACAAATGTTATGTCTCATGTGTCTCTCTAATCTCAATTTAGCAAAGTCAGTGCCTTCTTTTGATCTGTTGTTAATCAGGTTTCTAATTCTCTTCCTCCTCTAATATACACGTGTTCTATGTTTTAATTTAATTTAATTCAGACTATTTTTATCTTGTTCTACAAAGCATTTTGTAACGATGTTTTGAAAAGTGGTATAGAAATAGTTTATATTAATTTTAAAATTATTATTATAAAATTTGTCTGACACAATTTTTCTACACAGCACCATTTTTTTTTTCTTTCTTTTTGTTAGCCCTGCAGGTCAACGACTTAGCCGAATAAATTGCTGAGAAGCCTGATTCAGGTTGAATTAATTCTACTATTTTCACCCAAGAAATAAATGATGTCAGCCTCAATTATGCTGAATCAACTTGTATCTATTGTCTCTAATAGTTCTTAAAGCCTTGGAAGAAAATGTTAAACACAATACAATCCATCTTCATTACCAGCCTCAGCTTTTCCCTCCGAGTTCACGCAGACTCTTTCTAAGAATAAACCAAATCAGATCTCTGCAACGTCACGTTACATTGACAGTGGAAGTCTGCATTTTAATACTGCACTTTAAACAATTAAGGATTATAGTTTAGCTAAGCTGGGAGTACCTCCCAGTCTTTTTTTTAACAAGATGCATTTAGTGAAATTGCCTAACACACACACACACACACACACACACACACACACACACACATTCTTGTACTTCTATCTTTGTGAGCACCCTCATTGACATAATGCATTCCCTAGCCCCATACCCTAACCCTAACAATCCTTACCCTAAACTGAACCTAAACCCAATTCTAACATTGACTCTAAAATCAATTCCAAGTCAGGACCGGCCAAAATGTCCTCATTACCCATAAATGAGCTCACTGTGTCGTTCCGGTCCTCACTATGTAGCAAGTACAAGTACACACTGTACATCGGTATGTGCCACACACTTAACTCCAGAGCCTTTAACTCATTTAGAGTGACACAGAAGGGGACAAAACTATTACATCATCTTCATCTGCCTAAATCTATTTACGCTGGGACAAACACATAAGACACACACACACAGACAGAGCTACACATACACTGACAGGGACAAATACACATCTAGATACACACTCAAACACACACACAGAAACCCAGACATGCATGCAAAACAAAGTGACACATACAGTCAAGGACAAACATGGAAAACAGCGGACCGCTCAGTCCCGATAGGAGCACAGTCGGACTTATAGAAGAAAGGTTACTCAGGAAACAGGAAACGCACCCAAATTAAAGAAGAAACAAACACACACACACACACACACGCACACACATTGTATGCCAGGCTTAGACTTCATCTCTCGCTTCATTTCCCACAGCTAACCTGCCACTGCCGAGGGCTCGCTTGTGTGACAGAAACTCTATGATGACGGATTGCAGTGGAAGTCTTCATATGAATGTATGTTTGTAAGTGTGTGTGTGTGTGTGCGTGAGGTATAGGGAGGATGGATGAATACTGCTTGTTTGTTTTTTTTCCTCGTGGTTTTAAAGAGTTTGTCCTTTCCATCCGTCACCCTGTCAAAATTACAACTAAAACACTGAAAGTTTCTCAAGTTTTCAAAGAGACTCAACCATCTCAAGACAACATGATAAAGCGCAGAATAGATTAAGACAGACTAGAAACGAGAGGGAGGAGTAATGTGTGTTTGTTTAAGTGTTGCTGAATCGACAGCCTGTACAAGATTTAAGAATCTATTTTAAAACAAACAGGAAGCCCACAAAAATACCAGGAAAGATATGAGGCATCGAGCCAACGATCCTGCAGAAAATGGTGAACTATGTGGAGTCACTTTGGTGTTGTGCACCGATAAATCTGACAGACAACCTTGCATTGCTAACGAGATTTATCACAATCCCAGCAGGAAAAGATCTGGATCAAAAATGTATTTGAGCAAATGTTTTTGTGTAAAAAGAGCATAAATAAAGCACAAGGCAGGAGCTGCACAAAAAAAGCTGAAATTCCATTTGTTGTAGAGCGGAGGGAAGATGTCTAATGAACAGGCTGTGAGGACAGTTTTGACATAAAAGATGGAAAAATAGAGTAACTCTTGAAGCAGAACAGAGAAGTTGGTACCACTAACTATGTAGGAAAGAGGAGCCCAGTGCATCATGGGTCAGTGCTGCCCACGTCTGTGTATCATTCCGAAACTGTATTTTCCAGCACCAGGACTAATCCCTGAGGCCCGACAACTGTAGGTCTGTTCGAACTGAACATTCGGTGCTCACAAAGTGGCGGAGGAGCAGAAGAAAAGCGAGAAGTATCTCAAAGTTTGTGCAAACCTTGGGGGAATTCACAACTCATGTTTCAACAACATAAAAATGCACAAAAGTTAAATTGAAAGAAAAATATGAAAGAATGTTGAAAGTTTTAGTGGCGACCTTTCCTAGAACTTTCTGCTGCTCTCGACGGTTGGTAGATCGCACAAATGAAAAACTGGAACATCTCCAGCGGAGAGTGAAGATTCGGGACCATATTTGCATGTGGCACATGTGGTGCTGATGTAGTGTTATCTTGGAGGGACAAGATTTTGTAAATTTGTCATACTTTTTTCTTCCCTGAGGAAAAGAAGCTTTTATAGATGTGGATCAAAGGGCCCCTTTACACCTGATTAGACTGCAATCGGATAATGTCTGACTACATGAAAGTACAGGTGTAAATGCACCGAAGATGCACTGAGGACGGACTGTGATCTGACCGGTCCAACCAGCGACCGTTCTAAATCAGCAAGGTAACAGCCATTAGCCAGTTGCGAGCTGAGCTACTAGCAAGAAAGCAGCAAAAAAGCTATGAATATTCAACAGACACTAGTGGATGAAGTCAAGATGAGACCAACATGTGCTTTGAATTTGGTCTGACGAAAGTATACAAGTGAAACTTGGCAATTCATATCACAAACAAAGCATTTATGAAGTAATGGCTAAACAAATGGTGGAGAACGGCTGCAAGCGGTTCTGGCTGCAAAGTCAATGAAAGTTAAAAACATATGAAACTGACTTATAGAAAAGCCAAGGACAACAACAAGTGGCACGGGTAGGGTAATTAACGCTGGGTGATCGACCCGCGCTTTGCCTTGGTGAAGGGGCTGTCATAGATTCTGAAGATGCTAAGATTCGGCTATTTGGGTTGGACACAGCGATCGGATCTCAATGTGAACACTGGAGACACATATTAATATCAGGTGTAAATGTAATCAGGTTAAATCACATCTAGATATTGATCTGGATACGAGACGCTATTTAATGCAAGGTGTAAAGTGAGTTGTTGACTTTTCATGGCGTCTTTCATTTGAACAGAAGTCGTTTTGAAGGTCAAGGTTAAATTATTAACAATGGATCACATGTGTGTGTGGAAGGGGTCAACTGTTATGACAAACATACAGAGAATTATCACTCGGCTCTGCGGTTCCCAGCTACAGAGTGCATTTCAGTATTTTCAGCTGTTTTGCTTTAAATTCCACAACTTTAATGTTTTGGTTGACTCTCACTGTTCTCATTAGCATTAATTGCTGATGCAGCTAGCAACTGTTTCCAGTGAAAAAAGCTCTACAAACCTGCTGTACTGTACCAGCTAAACATGAAACAACGGTTGGACGAAGTTAGTAACCAGCTGGTGAACATTCAGCAGCTCAAGAGCCACATATTTCCCTCAGGAGTTGGTGGAGACGATTGGAGGTGAATATAAGATTACGCCCACCAGGTCGTCAGACACATGGCTCAGAATGAATGCTAATATTGCTCTGGGTCTGTTGGACATGTACATCAGCCACTTCTTTTGTTAACAAATTCATAAGGTAGGTCAGTGTTGTGTTTACAGCTTCTGACCCCATGTGGCCAAATCATCAATTAATGCAGGTTCAACAAGACATTGTTGATTTTCCAAGTTGGGAACACTTCCTGTCTGACAGCACACAGTGTTGCCTTGTTTGCCCAGATTAAAGTCAGGAAGAGGTGTCCTGTCCAGAAATAAATGGCCTACTTTGGTATAAAATGTTCATATCTTATATATAGATGGTGTATTGCAATTTCCTTATTATGTAAATGTGAATAAAGCATCATAGACCAGCTGGTGGAAGACGTGAACATATTGGCAGCTGCTGGAAGACATCATCCAACAGTGTTTCTGAGTATTTGTTTCACGTTTGTCACGTTTACTCCGCTCAAAGGTGGATATCATGCAACGATGAACAAAGCTTTGAATCCAACAATTCTGTTTGCCAACAAGGCGTTCAAGTCAAATTCTTGATTTACAAATGGCACTTCTCCAAGCTGCAACAGAGTCCAGGAAAACAGTGATGATGCCCGATACCTCACACGGGTCATTGGATACCCCAAAATACCTCTTAGTGGCTTTTAGTGGTGCTCTGCACCCATCTAACATCTCACACTGCAGTTTGTCTTATTTTTAGATTTCAATTTACGTCTCTGGTAAAGGTATAATGTAGAGCCACAGTCAGTTGTTAGATTAAGTAGTGTCTGTTTTTGGAGCAGAGATCTGTCACTGGGGGGAAATTCAATTCAGTTTTATTGTATCCGGGCAGCAATATCAAAGCCACACAGTAATAAAATAGTTTGAGAGTCTCAGTTTCACCTCATCAATAGAAGCTGCTTTCATTTTGTCTAATAAATACAAACAGAGACTTGCGGCTACATAAATAGTATTGGCTGTAAAATGGATTATTGCTTGACATGAAGGTGAATTCAAATAGACGCTGAATTCTGAAATGCATTAGAAATGCATAGATTTCTATGAGAGCGTTTTGCAAAGCTGAAGCGGAAATAGATTTTTAAAGGTCAACACTGTTTGAAACTTAGCTGACAGTGGTGGAAGGTACTTATTTAAAAGTAGCCATAACTTAATGTACATTTACTTTACTTATGTTCAATTAGTACAGACTAACATTAACGGTAAAATATAGTTAGAATTGCTTTAATTCATTTTTGGCCACATGGGGGCAGCGCAACAAGCTGTAAACACAACAATGTCACATTATTACCTAATAAAATAAAGTTGTGTGTTAGATACTGTTACTTATTTATACATGTTCACCAGCTAGTTGCTACGCTAGTGTACGCTGGGTTTATCAGAGCCTTACGTTACGAGCTGAAACACTTCATAGCGCTGAGAGGAACTGTAGAGTTAGGTGATTCTCCGTGAGTTTGGCAGTACGAGAAAACTCTTTCAAATGAGTCAATAAAATATACTGAGTAATGCAGCTGTAATGTAGAAGTACTCACTCTGTAGCACAATGACCCCTTTTAGACTATCATATTATTGGATTAATATAACCGATGCATTACTGATGGTGGGAGCACCATTTGAATGTTATAGCTGGAGGTGATGGACCAAATGTTAACTATACACAGTTGTGTAGTTTAATCTACAAGTATGCATCATATTATTATATCAAGTGGATTATAAGTATAAAGTAATTAAAATGAACTTCAGTAGATGACTTATATTTCTACTTACTTTCTACCTCGCAGAACTGAATCAGTATAAATAGTTTAAAGTAATAATATTTAAGTAATAAATATAGCATTCTCAACAAAGTTATTAATTTCATAGCTAACATGTGAGCCACAAACGTTACAGTTTAATAAATAAAGCCTGTAATTTATGTTTCAGTTTGCAGTCCAAACACATCAGGCTGTGTCTTCATACAGATGTCAAATCATGTGTGTTTGTCAGCTGGAAACTGCAGCTTTAAAAAAAAAAAAAAAAAAAAAAATTGTCAAATTATTGAAGACAACCGTTTCCTCTGAGGAACGTCAGAGAAGAAGACGGGCCGTCTTTGTAGTTTGACAGACAAACACATCACACACGTTGTACCGTACACACAAACACACAGGAAAAGAAGTTCAAAGCTTTAATTCTCTCATGAATTCCCATTAACTGAAGTTTGCTCTCATTGCTGATCACTCACACACTCGTCACACAAGTGCACACTCAGACGCTACCTCAGACTCTCACGTGCTCACACACACACACACGCTTATTTGAAAGCATGATTAAACCTTGCGTGTGTGAGTCTACACGCAGGATATGTGTCTGTGTGTGAAGCTGCATTGATTTTCCAGCAAACCACATGCCAAAACTGCTGCAGGATACACCATGTGACTCAGCACAAACCAATGAGTGAGCTGAGTGAACGTGATTGGCCCTGAGCACTTGATGTGTGTTTGACCTTACTGCGTCCCCTGTGGTGGCACGCTAACGCTATCTGTGTGTGTGTGTTTTATATGAAGTTGTGAGTACGGCCATTACATTAATTTACATTAGTGACAGTAGGAATCACAGGCATTGATGTGATTAAGCATCGTCGTTTTATCCTCAACCTGACCTGTTATCAGTCACCGCCTCCACCGAGTGATGATGACGATGAAAATAAAGTCTGTCTGTAAAACTACTGTATAGAGAATAAAGTCTCTATCTGTTATGTAACCAAGTGTACCATAAAACACACACACACACACACACACACACACACACGTACACACACTTAGAAGAATTCAACATCTTCACCGGCAGTTTGTGGCAGTTAAGAAAACATCACAGAGCTCAACTTTACGTCGATAAAGTAGAAAAAAAAAAACACAAAGCAAAGATCCTGTTTCACCTTTCATCTAAAGGCTCTCAGTGCTTGAAGTCCTTAACTAGATCTGTTACAAAGTTCTGAATTATTTTATGTTGATTTTTTTCATTTATTTTTTCTCGGGGCTGGTAAATAGACAGCGGCGTGTGCGGGGAGGTCAGAACCATGCGGCCTGACTTTGATTCACCTGAGGGGAATAATTATCTTCCTCGCTGAAAGCGATTGTTCCGTTTACACAGCAATGTAACTTCGGTCCACCACACAGACATAATGAGGGAAATAAGCCGCCATGTGGAAATGGATTCACTTAATTGCCACTGGTTGTAAGACTTTGATTTTAACCGCAAATGAAGTGGCTTGAAATGCAGGCAGAGGAATGTATTGTACTTTTCTAAATGATTCGGCTGTCATTAAAAAAAAAAAAAAAAAACACAATATAATTGTGCATAAATCTGCAGTTCAAACATTTCACGGCCTGAATTACACCAGTTTTGAAGACACTTAGATTTAGCTGCTATTTAATGCGCAGGTTAATAACCGAAATCCCGACTGAGGTCAAACTCGGGATAAGCTGTTTACAGGCATCTCCATATTCCCATTAAAGATGGGCAAAGACAATATTATCAAACACGAGCTTATCTAGTTGAGGCAATTGCAGCTGTTATAATATCATATGCAGATGAGTTTTATGAGCCTCCACTTTTATATTTGGCAATGAAACATGTTAATTGTTCATATATATTACCTGTTTTATTGGTTTCATTTGTAGGTCATATTTATGGTCATCTTTTATATATCAAATTAGTAACTGTATTAACTTTTATTTTTTAGTTTAGTGGCCAGCTGCTGCGTAACACTAATATCCTGTTGGATACTGTGTGTTGATCTTCTATTGCATCTTTCATATGTTGTCTGCTGTGAGCTGTCTGATGTGTGTATTTTTGTTATTTGTCTGTGTACGGGTGAAGTGCACAGAGCAGTGAGTGAGATATGGAGTGAAGGAGGGAGGTGAGCAGCTATAAATCCTTGTGTCTTCCAGTCAACCCTTAAGAAGCGAGGGCTGATTAAATTTTCATTCTGTCTCCCGCTTTCTTCCTGCTCTGCCCTCTCTTTCTTTTTCAGATGCTACAGCAGCAGTAAATCCCTGCCGCCTGTCTGTTGGCCTGCTTGGAGGCTGAAACAACCTCCTGTGGGTACGACTTAACTCCTCAACATCTAGCAAAAAAAAAAAAAAAAGTTTCATCCGAACAAATAGATTTTTCTCGCAGCCGTCGCATGTTGGATTGCATTTCCTGTGTCCTGGAAGATTTTTCTAAGAAGCTGATTTTCGAACGAGTAATGGAACGACTTGAGACTAGGATCCCGTGAATGATACAAACACATCATGAAGATGGGACGGTCGGAGTGAATCCGGGCACAAAAACACGGGAGGGTTTTAAAGACGTGCTCCAGAATCAGACAAGAACAGCAATGTTCTTCATTTTTACTTCATTTCAGTGGCAGAAGGAAAACTGAAATCTTCTCGTTCGAAAAGTCCTGAGGCTGACAGACGCAAACACGAAAAAGTCACTTCAGTAAGTCGGCTTCTGTCACTCTATTTTTCTGCCCCCTCCTCCCCTTCCACCAGGCTGTCAGACTTTGATATTTCCTTCCTCTTCACTTCATATTTAACCAATCAGAAATCAAATGAAACTCTGCTACTGGTCTGACTGCGTCTGTCGTTCAGCTCCTGCACGTCCAGTCCGACTCCTCCAGAGGGAAATTTCCAATTTAAGGGTTGACACTTTATCTCTACAGTTGTCATTACCAGGGACAGCATGTGCTCTCCATCAGGGGGGATCTATAATTTGTTGCCTGTACAGGGGTTCAACACCTTATGAGATCATTTTATGATGGGGGTCACATCAAAACCTTGGTGTTTTTTTTTGTCAATTCAATCAGGCAACTAGACAGAACTGAACAACTTGCAGTCACAAAATTGATTTCCTGACCTTGAAAAGACACTAATATACACAGTCTACATATTCCCATTAGTTTCATTTCAGCCATGAAATAATGAGTGACATTTCACATTTGGATCACCAAGATGTTTGTGTATCGTGACTGCACACTCCCTGCCCATAATAATATATGTTCAAGGATCTTTGAACAAATAATAACAGGAGTCATCAATGTAGGACAAACAATTCATTGCTGCATTGGGGGAAGGGAGGCATGATGTAAAGCAGTCAGAGCTATCAGCAAACAACAAGGTTTCAAAGAAACGTGTAGAGAAGATGAATAAATGCTGATGGATATGTATTTAAAAGAGTCTCCTACTTTCTTATGCTTTTAAAACCTATCACACACACACACACACACACACACACACACACACACACACACACATTAGACCTCTGGTCCGGTGGTGACCTCACTTTGTGTACTAAAAAGCCTTTTTAACCTGCCGCAGTAGGAAAAGCACAGGTGTTACTTAATAACATTAAGCTCCGGTTTATTCGAGCGTCCCAGTAACCACGACCCCTGAAACCGAAGCCGCTAAACAGAACCGAGCCACCATTCATTTTATTACCCCTGCTCTGACATGTCACGGTGTGCTCTGTTAAAAACAGGTGTGTAAGTTGATAAACTTGATGTGAGGTTTCCCTCGCAACTTACCAGCGCAACAAAGCTAAGAGGAGAGGCGAGCAGATGTCAAATAAGCAGTTGTACACAGTAGTGAGAAGAGGTCTAATTAGGTAAAATAACTGGAATCAGCTATACAGGTTTTACAGGCCTGAAATCAGCCATTACATCATGTGATATGTTGGAAAGCTCCAGCACCGCTACTGAATGAACCTGGTGGTCCAGTTTAAGAGGGAATGTATCTAAAAATGTAAAAGAAAATTAATAAATAGACAATTGAATGAGAAATTGTCTCAGAGTCTGTCATTCACCCTTGTTTTAATATAATTGTCTCTGGAATTTAACTTAAGTTAACCTTTTTTTTTTTTTTTTTTTTAAACGCAATGCAGAGATTCATTGGTCAGTACACTGGTGGTGATTAAAATGCGGCACCTATCGCCATTACATCTGTATTCTACGTGCACACACGTGATGTCTCAGGTTTACTGCAACGAGCTAAACACCCTGCACATCCCCACGGACGCATTGAGACGGACGCACACACCTCATCACAAACCTGTGTTGCGTGACACTGAACACACTCTGTGTCGTTGTGCACAATGCGCATGAGCTTTGAACCTGAGAAGTGTTCTCATTGTGAACATCAAAGTGCTTCTCATGTGAGACTGTCAGAAAGTAATTAACCGTTTCCTGAACACACACATACACACAGCGAAGATGAAACATGCAACCTCTCACACACAGCACCCACAGATTAGCAAGGGGGGGAAAAAAAATCAAAGTGTGGCTAATTGGGATTATAAAATTAATTTATCCAAAAAAAAGCTTCTGCCTACCCGTATGATTTACAGCAGGGCCCTGCTATGCATAATGTATTTAATGTACAAGCTGAGGAAATATTTATGATCTGCAAATGAAAATATCACACACACACACACACACACACATTCCAGGAATAGATTATTAACTCAGAGTGCAGCAGAAAGAAGCTGTCTGTTATTGCCAGTGTTGCTTTGAATGTGTGTGTGTGTGTGTGTCTTCCTGCCATTGTGTGTGATAGAGGGTAAAAGGCTGAAGTGTATACACACACACTCTCTGTCTCTGTGGGTGAAGCGCGGCGTGGTCTGAGAGAGAGAGAGAGAACCGTAACTCAAACACACTTGTGTCAATCGTATCAGTTCATCACTGCTCCCTCGTGTGACTTAATAAAGCTGCTTCTCTCGTCTTTCTGCCTGGCAACAGTGAGAGGAATGACAGCGCTGCCGGTAGAGGCGTTCAGCATGACGCGCAGTCATCATTACACAGTCTACCTGCAGTGAAGAAGAGTCTCTGAGGTACACGCGTATCACAAACGACAAATATTGCAAAGAAGAAGAACTGCTATGAGAGAATAGCATCCACTGTCATTGATGGGCAGTATTTAATTAAGTCTCCAAGGTCAGAACAGTCTCACGGTTGGGCTTTAAATTTGTGTCGCATATATAAAGACAAACTTTCATCTGATTTCTTCTTTTTTTCCCCCCCCTTGTTAAGTGTGAGGAGCCCCAGCAGTGCATAATCAGAGGAGTTCAGAGCGGGGTGCAGCCGAGCAGAGCTATGCAAAACGAGCCCTGCTGCTTTAATGCTGGGAACATGTGCAGGGATGATGCAGTACCCCTCCACCACCCCCACCCCTCCCTCTGGGACCACATACAGGATCTTTGGCCTTTGACTGATTCCAGCTAGAATCCTATTAGATATACTGCTACAACTATTCAGATAAAAAGTGAAAAAAGGGGAGCGATGCTACAGCGTGATGATGCCAAGAGAGGCAGCTGAGGTCCGAGCATGAGCACGGCTGGCATGAATTAAACATACGACGTGCAACTTTTCTCCTTGAGGAAGAAAATAGTATCGATAGTCCGTGTTCAGCATCTCAGAAACTTTTTTTTTTTTTTACTATTTCTGGGAAAATGCTCTCTTCTGAGTGGCACTCATGTGTCTATTAAAGTCATATTGTGCATAGATGCACTACCAATATAGATGTGATCAAAACTGTTGGAAATCACTAACATACGGTAGCCTAAGAACAGCCAATACAGGTTAATATACAAAACATTATTGAGCGTTAAAGGCTTTATGATTGACATGTTGAATATATACAGTACTTGTGGACATAGTATTTTTCAACCTTATGTCTTTATCTTTATTAATGTAATAATAAATTAAAACTGTAGATAATTTTGGATTATGATTTAATGTTTGTGTTAAAGGGATCGTTTATATGCTTATTCATTTTCTTGCTGGGAGTTAGATGATAAGATTGATACCACGTTATATGTTAAGAGACTAAAGGCCAGGTGTGCTGGACTGTATCCTCTCCACCTGCCTCCAGTCTTTATAAACTATGCTAACTGTCTCCTGGTGGTACTTTCATATTGAACCAATCATGATGATCTAGATGTCAATCTTCAACAACAAACTCGCCATCTCAGTGCATATTATTGTACATATCGTAACTGTTGCCTCGACCAACAGCTAAAAAACTGAGATTTTACCAAACTTGCTGCAGCACTGAGCTTTATTGGCCAAAGTTTGGTGGCAAAGCCTTCCTAATCCATCTTTTAAAATGCGCTTTGACACAAAATAAATGAGCAGAATTCAACTGCGGCTCCGGGAACCTTTTGGATTGAGTTTTTGACAGTTATTTACTTCGGCGTTGAAGTGGACGCAGCTGAGCGCGTGCTGCCATTCATTCAGTGTGTCAGCGTTTCTAAACCGGTTAACTGAGAGATCATGTGTGAGCGAGAATCCTTAAGAAGCCAAGGAGTCGACATCAAATGAAGCAGGTTGTAACACAGCAAGCCTTCTCATCTGTCAACCATCGTCAAAGTTTCCAGGGGTAACGCATCCAACAGTCGCCATGCATGAAAACACCGTCTCAATACTGATCTTTTGAAATTGTATCACATTCAAAATTAACCTGAATCTGACTGAATCGCTGCTTTCTTTCTTCTAAAATTATAACACTGCTTTGTGTCATAAACTTTTTCTCCTTTAGAAATCACAAGAGACAGAGAGGAGTCAGGCTATACTGTACCAGATCAACACGATCGATCAATTTTAGGTGATGACAGCAGATAATTGATGATCAGCAAGGGATTTATCACTGACTCCATGGCCAGCCATTCAATACCTCACAGTGGTGCCCGGGTTATTAGACTTTGTTTAAGGCCAAGAAAACATCATTTATGTTTGGTGAACTTTGACCCACAGATTCGTTCCATTGACCAATAGCAAGTCGTCTTGACAGCACTGACTTTTGAGTGTAAAAGGGAAGAATCTATCATAGCGTATTAGTACACTAACACTAGTCACTATTATCTAACCTCCTCTTAACATCAAAAACAGCAAACGGATTGTAAAACGTTGACTGGAATCGATGGTATAAATATTCTTTGGACTAAACTGAAGTTACCCTTACAAGCTAAGTTAATGAGTTTGTTTGTTTACCTTTGGTGCCCATGATGGGTAACAGTAACTAGACTTGTTGCTAGAGGTCCCTTGATGAAATGCTAAATTGAATAGAAATCAATAGAAAGGCTATAAGATATTGCTATTCCTCTGGACGATCAATCATCTTGTCTTTCCTTTATTCCCCAGAACGCTTCATCAAAATAATGGGAAGAAATTTTGCTATGCTGTCAGTTTACCTCTACTGTTTGCAAAATACAGCATGTCTAGTAAAGGATGGGGTGTATATATATATATATATATATATATATATATATATATAAAAGTCACATACACAAATGATGTGTAATTGTAAGAAAACAACTGACATCTGTAGTGAGTGACTCAGAAATGACCAGAAAATCAGATGTTTAGCATCAGGAAGTAAATCCAACAAATCTCCCAGTGAGAGCGTCTCATCTCCGCTGGTGTGTCATCTGACGCTGATTATTAGGCAACAGATTTTAACCTGGCACTTACTCTGATGTTATTTCAATCCCTGACTGACAAACACAGGCACACAGTGAGAAAAGTACTAGCTGCAGATCCGTTCCCATGGTAACACGGACCAATAGATCTCAGCTATTGACTGGGGATGAAGATCTCTGTAGACCTATTAAAGAAAACACCTACACACACACACACACACACACACATAAACCAGAGAAGCATCAAATCAGATTCCTAAACATCTTTTTTGTTGTTTTAAATAGAAGTAGTGAAAACTAAAAAAAAAAAAAAAAAAAACACAACACGAACAGCTGAATGCTTGAATAACCAGGTAAGAGAAAGAAAAGTCAAATCTGCCCAAGCCACGCTATGGAAACGCTCGCTCTGAAGTGATATAAAAGAGGATATGTTGAGAGTGAGTGGGCGATTTGCTCAGCTCTAACAGGGGAGGCAGGACAGATACACTGAATTTCTCCAAATACTTCTCTATTCTGCATTCATACTGTCATTCTCAAATCTACGCTTAACAAGGAGCGATGCATTTAATATTTATTATAACTTTCTTTATTAGCCTTTAAATGACACCTGGAGGAGCGGTGGTGTGTGTGTGTGTGTGTGTTAGCAACAAGAGCTAGCATTTCATTATTCTCAAATGTGAAAGTTAATGAGAGAGGTTGGTAAAGTGGCACCGAGCGTCTCTTCTGACATTCTGACTCTCACTTGCATGTCAGCCGCTTAAATAATTATCACATTATATAAAGCAGAAGTAGGCCACAGACCTGAAAGAGGCCATTCGCTCTGGTTTTGTCCTGTAATTACAACATTTTAGGAAACTTTAGTTAACATTAGAGGCATGTTTTTTGTTGTTTTTTGTTGTTTTTTTTTCTATAAAGTGCTATGGGGATCCTGAGTGTTTGTACAGGGTGTGTTTAGGCAGGATAAATTGTTGTCTGGCCTAAAAATCATCAGGTTTGTTGTCCAGACGAATGGATTTTAATGGATAGAGGAAGAAAAGTCAACAGATTAATGACTTAATAACATGAACAATTATATGGAGATCACAGTCGCCACATAATGTGGAAACCAGGGTTACTAGATTCACATAAAGTAAGTGTTAATCCTTGGCAAACATGACATATTCACTATTATTTGTATCAAGACAACTAAGCATCTATTCTTTGTGGTTTTATCGGACGATAAAAAAAAAAAAAACTTCAGAAACGCTAAATCTCCTTCTGAGAACTGTCCACAGCGGATTATCCTGAGTAAAACAGAGTCATTATTCCTGAAAAGAGACAGGACATTTGACATTTAAGGATTTCAAATGTCATCTTCAGGGCTGTGAGCATTGAAATTCCTTTCACGTTCATAGTGAGTTGGTGTCTGTGTAGCCAATATCTCCCAAACCTCTGCAAATACAACTGAACTATCTGCACGGCTATTTGTTTTATGTTATTTGGGTTAATTGACCTTTAAATAGCTGGTTGTGACCTGTGATCTGAACACCTGGACCTGCATTTTGAGCTTAATGTAAGGACAGTGTGATCACTTTGTGTGCATATTTATGACACTCGCATCGATATTAATTCATTTTCAGATAATCTAATGATCCACACAGAAAAATAATCCGTGCCAACTTAACTAAGTGCCAGCCAGGCCTCCTCTAAACATCAAAATGACATGCAGCAACAGCTAGAGGTTGGCTGGCCTTCATGTTTATTACATTAAATAGCTACAGTCATGAATAAATTAATAATTCATCTCTCAAGGGAAGGTTAAATGCGTAAAAACCATACAACATTCTAACAAGATAAATCATATTAAAACTGATCAAAAGGTTAAATTGCTTTTAATATTATGATGACTATAAGAAAACGTGTCTGTTCACTGAGGTACGAGCTGATGAATCACTCGTCTATATGACGGAATTATGTGAGCGCGTCTCTGCTGCTATTTTTGTGTTTTTCTCGGATATGGCTGTGAGGACACGGAGATCATTAATTATGTATCTGTACCGACTACTCCTATGGATGTGTTCGAGGCTCCACGACCTCAAGGGCTCAATGCTCCATGAATGAATAAAAAGTTTCCGGCTTAGCGCAAAGAGACAGCGGAGAGAGACAGCAGCGGTGCGTGTTGTGGCTGCGCGGCACGGAGCGGCGCGGCACAGCGCGGCGCAGCGCTGCGGTCCACGGTGCGCTCCGGATGCGTGTTTGGGGACGTGACATCGGTCCGGGTTTGTGGTACGACTACACTTAAATATGTGGCTTAAATGGCTTAAATACAACGGGAACACAATTTTCAATATAGTTAGAGCAATGAGTTACATAAATGAAAATATGTAGGCTATGAACAAAGCCCTCAGAGATCACCAAAACAGCTCCAGACGCATCAAAACGACCGCCGTGGCTTATACAACACAGCTGATTGTTTTTACTGCTTATCACTTCCATCCAACAGAGTCTGACAAGCTCTTCCACACAATAACCTTCCTTCAATGTAGCTAATAAAAGAACAACATGAATCATAGAATAAACCAATCAATCTTGGATGGAAATGCGGGGTTCAACATTCAGAGCAGGGTTTATTTAAGGCTATATGATTAGAAGCTATCAGGAACACTCTTACAGAGAGGATAATAACACAATAAGAGTCTTACCGTCAGCGGCCAAGGAGCCCTGTATCATCAGCATCAGCACCGCGCCGATGGTCACAAACCACCGGGCCAGCATCCTATCCAGCGCCCGCGTCCTCTTCTCGTTCCGCGGCGAGCAGGCGGCCAGCATCCCGGCATCCAGGATGCATGCCGTCGGCCAGAGAGAGCGGGGGTACTTTTTATTATTTACCCCTCCGCTGCCGCTGCTGGAGAGGAGCGCATGTTTGGGAGCCATTGATCAACCAATTAATCCTGAATGGAAAACATCTAACGGCGCTGCTGTGGTGAAAGGCATCCGATCAACCTGCCCCCGGTGCGGACAAGCGGGGCTCCGCTCTCCATGAGCCTGCGGGGAGGCTGTGAGGGTCGACAGGGAAACACACACAAATGTTGTTTTATTCTTCCTGTACCTGTCTCACTGTCTCTGTGTGTACGCGCGCTGTGTGTGATGTCCCTACTGCGACCACAAGGCGCGCTCCATCCCTGCTGGCAGCTGCGTTAACGCGCGCGGCTGCCATACCGGAAAATAGCTAATTTCGCCTTCAAAATAAAAGCAGTTCGGAAGTTTGCGAACTACACTAAAGCTTCATACTTATTAAGTCTAATGAAAGTAAAAACCAACCCTAAAGCACAGAAGAACAGTCAAATGTTATGGAGATTATTAAACAAACATGGCTCCTCAGTCTGTAATACATTCAAACATATAGCAAAAGTAACTCATTTGGTTAAATTAATGAAGCTAAGTAAAATGTGGTTAGCTTGTTGTTAAATGTTTATATGTAGGAAAACATAAAACAGGCTACTGAACTAAAAACAACGTCTGTAGCATAAATAACACTCATTCTGTGGTACATTTTGCTTTGCTTTTGTTTTAACGTGTAACTGTTCTAACGTCCGGTCTTATTTCGTGCTAACTCTGGTTTATCTTGACGCAGTTTCTAGCAGGTATGAATGTTGTAATTATGGTTCAAATGACAGGAAGAGACGGGTCATAACGACCCGCCACCTCTGAAGACGAAGGTGTGAGACGAGAAGACTCACTTGTGTCTTTCTTTCCTGTTTAATGGCGCTTAGTTGAAGCTCGCTGCATCGTTAGAGGAGCAGAAATTGAAGGCTGTGCTGTGAGGAGCAGGCGGCTGCTGGCGGCTCCTGGCGGGAGCTGAGGGCACAGTCACAGTCGGTTAAATGGGATTATGGCCACGCAGGGGAAATACACTCATCATTAGACCTGTTCCCTTTGTGCCCACTTTACTGAAATAATGCGACAGTCCCATAGCCTAAATGTACAAACATGGCGTCATGTCATCAAACAGTAGAAACCTAAACCTGCACAGAGGGAGGCTTATCTGAATGACTTTGTGTTTGCCTGATTTCAAGTGATTAAAAAAAGTTAATTACATTAGTCAAATGCTTGCTAAAGACATGCAGACATTTGTAATTTAAAAAAAATCATACTAATTTAAACAGTTAATCATGACATAGTTATTAGTCACAACTGTTTGAACAACAGGAACTATTAACTATTTTCTTACATTCAGAATAAAAGCCCTCAATTACCTTGTTAGGATTTCTTGAAATTACAGCTGCTAAAGTGCACTGTTTCATGGCTAGAGTAGGATTGGCTTCCAAACTGACACACACAAAGCTCATATGCATGTGTTATATGTATATGAGATTAAAAGGTTCAGATTAAAAAGGTAAAGGTAGAGACTTTTCCCCTTCAGCAGATGAAGAGAAAACAGCCTTTTAGTGTCAAACTGCATGTCTATAAATGTCCCAGTGTAGGGTAATTTATATTTTCTTTTTGCAGTCTGAAAAAGTTACCTGAATCTTAAGCATCAGAGCACTTTTGTTTCTTTATCATTCACACAGATTACATTAGTATTTCTTAAGCAGTTGTCTACTTTCACAAATTTCTTACTTTAGGAATAATTTAGAAAATAAATAAAAGCTTTCATTCAGCACTTGAGATTCTGTACCACGGCCCTTCAGACGCACTGTCCTCTAACGCTCGATTGTCTTGCCTCGCTTGTATAAAAGCCACCTGCCAAATGACAAAATGTAAATGTATAGTAGCAATTCATTTTGTGAGAAACACCTGTGTATTACAAGACAACATGTCTGCTGAGTGAGTATGTTGTCTATTAATAGTGAAGGATCCCTTTAAGTGTGCCAACAATAAGGAATGATTACAATGTGCCACCCAGAAACAATGGTTGTTGTCAAGTCTTTTAGTTACTTAAGATTTTTCATTAACTTACTAACATATATTAATTTAACTGCAGTCAGCCTATAGGCAATTAACAGACATTTACTGCAGCCACATGCATGCTGAATCTGCCTCATTCAGGCAAAGGGTTATTCTAATTGATCACTATTAAATAACTGACAACATAAAACTAATACACTCGTCTGTTAAGACTTTGTCAATTGCTTCTACGTAATCAAACAATATTTGTACATAAATTGTATATCAACAAAGACAACAAACACTGTGTGAAGCAAAAGATCTTTTTTTTTTAATTCAAAGTGAATCTTGACAAAGTACACCATCAATTCATAATTTGACACTCACCAATAAGAGTCACCAAGAAGGAACCCGCTTTTTGTGACAAAGTACATAAGGCTTGGTCACATTGAAACTCACTGAGAACTAGAGGGGGGGGAGAAAAATGACCGCAAACTGGTAAGACACACATTATTACATCCAAACGATAAATCATTTTCCCAGTCCTCATATTGTTGTATATTGCACAGTGCAGTTGCTACATGTCAAACTAGTGTAGCATTTAAGAAAACAAAAACAAAAATCAAACATATAAAACCATAAAGCCACACAAACCTACACATATTTAGAACAGTAACCATTTCAATTTAGCAATCGTGTCTACATATTTGTGTCTAAATACAATAAATGTCAACCCAATAATTAGATAGCTGTGGTACAAAAAAACCTACCTAAAACGTGTCTTAGGAAATTAAATTGCGCAATTACAATTATTTTTCAGCCCAGTACCGAAATGAGATGTTCAGATCAATGTTTTGAGTTGGTACTTTTTGACACGTAGGAGCCCAGTAAAAGCAGGCCAGCAGGGATGAAAAATCTCTGATTCATGTTTGTTGCCATATTCCCCCAAAAAACAATGAACAGGAAGGACAGCAATTTTCCCTTCGTTTTTGGAATTATTTGTTATCATTATAATTATATAATTATTGGCCCCCTGCTTTGTTACTTAAGGCTGCTGGGCTCCATGTGCTTGTTGACTTTGATGATGCAACTGTCAGCGTTGGGCTGCAGAGAGGCAGGATTATCTGTCCTAAGCAATCAACCCAAAGTGGTGGGGGATTATGGCGTGGAGCATCACTGAGGTGGTACATGTGTTCATCTCATCGCAGGTGCTGAGCTGACAGAAACAATAGAAACAGAGAGGCCGCACACAAATAAACAGAACTCGTGTGAATTGAAGCACACATTACTGTGCGGCGACACACACCTCTTCAAATCAGTTCTATATCTAGGCTGCACTCCACAGTGAACAGTGCATCCTCTCGTTTGTTTAACACAGTAGCATAATAGACGAGTACACAAAATACACCCATTACTTAAGCAACATAGCAAAAGCCATTACAATGTAATACAATAAGTAGGTGAGGATTGGGCAGCTTTGGACCTAAACTTTGAGTATAATTGATGGATAAAGCCTTTTGAAAGAACCCCTGACTGAAACACATGATGATATCTACCTATGGTAATAGCTGCATACAAGAACTATCAACATCCCCATCACAAAATGAGAGAAAGCTCTGTGGAGCCATCAGAAATGCAACAAATAACTCATCTGCAAACCAAAAACAGATGCCTCGGGTTCCACAAATACATTCACGGTGTGAGAATAAAGCTTTGCATTTGTGTATATTCAGGCTATACGTTTTTGAGTACTGCACGGTGTTCTTGGTGAGCGCAATCAAACATTCCCTGACTTGTACTTTCTTAGGACTGTAAAAAGAAAACAAAAAGAAATATTGTTTTGCAGACCTCATCTTAGTCTAACAAACAAACAACTTTGGGATTTTGTGACATGAAAGGAGGAGCTGATCCCCTTAGAAGGAACTAGTCTATACATTTGCAACACTAGTCTACACTCTTGATATCAATGCAAGACGTCAGCCACTTGTTTGAAGAAAGGCACTAGTTGTACAGTACGAAGAGTTGCAAATACAGCCAAACGAGGAAAAAAAAAAGCAATTTCATCAGAAGAAAAACAATAATACATCAACAACACACCAGTTACAGAATCCAAGAGTGAACCCAGCCTACGTCTCAAAATGAAATACTGATGCTAAATGCTCACACACACACACACAAAAAAAAAAACAACACACACACGCACACACACACAGACACACCAAAAAGCAACAGAATTTTTTTTTTAAAGAAAGAAAACTCATAACTTCCATTACAGCAGTTTACAATCACTTCAAAACAACAAAGCCAATATACAGAGGCACTAGCATATAAGAATAGCATTCAATATACTCTATGATCAAAATAAAATCCACTCCTATTGTATCTAGTCGTGAAAACTACAATACAAAAAAAGACAGAATGCAGGCTAGAATGAGATTAATCCTCTAAATTCACAGCTACGAAGTGGCAGATAATCAGTACATAGCAGCTTATTATCTATACATTCCAATACAATTTTGCCAAACATAGCTCAGAAAAATAAAACCTCAACCTCATTTTTTTTTTTTAAAATAGAGATTTCACAATATATTCCAATGTTGATAACTGCAACAGTATGCTGGAGGTGAAAAAAAAGAAATAGTATTGACCATGCTTCAGAAATGATTAATGAACAGTCTTTGGTGCTGATTGGAGTAAAATACCAGCTGATATGAAGACAGGTAAAGACGCAGCTCTACTACACACTAGAAATAAAAAAAAAAAAAAAAAAAAAAAAGAAATATCAAGGCTATGCATCCACCCTGAAGGAATGTATTAAAACTGACATCAGGCTTCAATACATGGACAAAAGGTTCATCTCACACAAATATTTGAAACAATTACAGATAACACCTCTAACACTCAATAGCCCAGCAATGATACTGTAAGTTGATAGGTTATTTCAAACACTGAGAAGCATTTAAAAGTAAAAACATAAAACAAATTCTATCTCTCTTTTTTTTTTTTTTTAGTCTATGCCACTCCCAAAATCTAAAACATTAAATCCATTAATGCAGGTCTAGCCTAAATGCAAAAAAAAATAAAAATAAAAACACAGCAACCCAGAGGCTATCTAGATTGTATTGCAGTTACAGTAAACAGTGACAATACTGTTATGAATTAAGTACTATAGTGAATAGAAATCGATTATCAAAATATCAAATCACTCTTTATGTACATAAAAAGCTCATTCAGTCAAAGCCCTAAATGTGCAGCCTAAAGTAAATCCATACTCTGAGTTAGAAAGCAAACTGAAGTTTGAACATTTGCCAATATTTAAACATAACCACAAGCAGAATCCGCATATTTATCCAATAAGCCCATCGTATTCAGAGTCTTAAGGTTAAGTGCTGCAAGCCCATTTAAATGTACAATCTATAAGCTCCTGAAGTAACGTCATAAACTCTGGTTTTAAGGCACTAGGAGGCAGCAGCAAAGTCTGCCTGAAACAAAGACAGGAGCGTTCAATCCTGGTTAATACAGACTGGGATGGCTTCACAAACAGATCTGAGCAGCTAGCGCATGCTACAAGGCAACAAAGATAAAGGGTCGGCCTGACAGCAGACAACAACTAATGATTTCCAGCCACTATATTAGATCATATTTTCGGAACACTACTCAAACAACGAATGACAGGAGGTAATGTGCAAAGGACACATTCTTAATTTAAATTTCCTTATTATCATCATCATCATCATCATCATCTGTCAATTCATCCACTCTTATAAAGCTTTTGCAGTTTTAATCAATCTTTTCCTCCGCTGGCCGACATGATATCGCAGGAAGTTGATCTGACACAATAAACACCATCATTGACTTTTGAACCTCAACATTACCGAGGAACTCGTAACACCATGAAACATTATCTTCAGTATCGTTACTTTTGGATTTTCTTCCTTAATCCTCTATTGTACATTGTTACTCATCTTCCTCTTGTTAAGCATATTTTACTCTTTTTCACCATCATCATCACAAGTGTTCGTTTTGTGCTCTGCTGCTCGCTCTGCAGGCCCAGGTTGCAGCCCCAGTCCATTTCCCGTCGCCCTTCCTCAGCAGAAGGTACTGCTGCGGCCGCGTCCTGCTCCTCAGATATAAGAGAACTGCGGGTGGTGGCTGAGTTTGGTGGGGCTCAGAGGGAAGCCTGTGTAGGCGGCTGGTGAGGCCATGTAGGTGTGAGGAGGGGGAGGCGGAGCGGGGAAGGGAGGCTTGAACTGGTGGGGGTGGTGGGCGTAACTGGGCTGGTGATGCGGGTGGATAGTTGGGGAGGGAAGGAGCCTGTGTGGGTGAGGAGCTGGGTGTCCAGGGTGGTGCGGGTGGGTGCTGATGCCCAGGGTCACCTGGTGAACTATAGCCCCTCCTTGGGGGTGGGAGAGACTGTAGCTGTGCTGGAGGAGAGGGGGAGGAGGAGGGCGAGAGGGCAGGATGGGATGGGGGTGGTGGGCGGCGGTGAGGGGGCCGCTGGGAGGATAGGACAGCAGGGTGTGTGTAGGCAGGCCCTGGGTGTGTGTGTGCGCAGTGGCCGAAGTGTGCGTGGGGCTGCTGTGCCGCAGGTGCGTGAAGGTGTGTGTGTGGACAGTAGGGGGGATGTAAGCGTGCGGTCGCAGGGGACCATAGTTGCCGTTCCACTCTTTGCTGCTGTGGTTGGAAACGTACGGCTGCACCTGAGAATAAACGAACACAATGACAATCTGTTAAACAGTCTGTTCAAGAAATAGTCTGTCACAGCTGGTTAGCTTAGCGTAGCTTACCACGACGCGACCCAGCCTCCATTATTTCTAATCTCCAGTATTTCAAGAGAAAAAGTGTTTGGTATTGCTGCTGAATAATTCCAGAAACCAATTTCATTTGGCGGTCATGCAACTTTGGACACAAAATGCCCTCTGCTGCAAAGTCTGAGTCATCTCATTAATATCTTTACCTGCATTATGTCTCAAATATAAAAGAAAATTAACTAGACTGACCTGTCCAAAACCCAGAGGGTGCTGCTGCTGCTGCCCTGTCAATTTTTGTTGCCGGGACAGGAGGGGGGCGGATTGGAGGAGGGGGACGGAAGAGGGGGTGCTCTGTTGTCCTACGACGCTGCAGCGACCTTTGGACCGGGACCAGGACTCTGAGGCTGGGACAGAAAGAAGACAGAAGGGAGTCAGACAAGGACATAAATATACACTGTAAAAAAAAAATAGATGGAAGAAAAATAGTCTGCATGACCTGCAAGACTAAAGACGGGGAAACAGAGCAGCAACTAGCAAAACTTCAAACAACAAACAAACAAACATGCACATCAGAGAGGGAATAGACTCAAATGTGTTTTTTTTTATTTTTGAACATATGTTTCTCTTTAGACCTTAAATGCAGGTATTTCATCTGAAAGTGTTTGTTACCAGCAAGGATTGTCATCGTCTACTGAACTAATCTGATCATACTGTTGAATAAATCAAAGGTTGGACACATTAATTTAACAGATCAAGATGCCCTGATGGTGGCTCCACTCATCAGGTCAACGTGCCCTACTGTGTAGCAGGAGGTCACACTGACCTTTACAGTGCCAAACATTGCACAGCAGAATATTCGGGGGCTGTGGTGACCTTTAGGGCGAGTTATTGAAAAATGAGCTACAAATATGGCAAGCACACATACATGTGCTGAGTTGCTTTACCTGGCAGAGAATGGCTGACCAGACAGGCCAACTGGCATCATACAGTATGATGCGACTGGTCCAAGCTACTGCTAAGAAGACAGTCATAAGACCCGATGGGCCACATGCATGAATCTTTTTTAATTTTTTTTCTCTTGCACAAAGCAATGAGCGGAAAAAAAACAATACATGAAACTGTCTTAATAGCCTGAATTCATGGTAGATTTCTTGTTTCAGTCTGATGAATGCCACATGTTCCTGAGGAGGTGCATGTCTGAGATCTTTAGCATAATGGCCATAAAAGGATCCGGCTGACGTGTCATCAGAGCAGCAGCACCGTGACAGAAATAAAGAGGGAATGATTTGACGTGAATTTAATTCAGATTAGGACATTATAATTGTATGTCAAAGTGTTTCTATCCACACAGAGTCTGGACTAAAATGATAAGTATGAAAAAATGTATGAATGTCACAAATCCTTCTCGATTGCATGCATTTTAAGAACAAATCTGTTTGTTCGAGTGCTTCTTGCATGAGGCCCATTATTTTCACATATTTAGAAAATGCCAATAAGATACTGAAAACAGTGAAAATCAGAATTCAGCGGGGATGCCTAATTGTTCCAAGTCCTGAGTGCTGTTTTAAAAATAATGAATGTAAGTGCACCAAACAGCGGCTAGATTTAATATTTCTAAGAGGAAATACTTCTACAAAACAAATTTGCATTCAAAGCGAAAGCAGGAAATCCTGATGAGACACAATCTGAACATCAAGCTAACACCTTAATGATATGAGATGTGCATAGTGTAAGTCAACCCAACAAAAAGAACTGCAGAAAGATAAATGGAAATGCTCAGTCTTAACAGCAGCTTAACAACATAGACTGAAATAAAGTACAGATTAATCAACATTTGAAGGATGGTTGCATGAAAGATAATTCAACTATGGTGATGTTGGACATGTTCTGGTGTGGCAATGTTTCGCCTGTTCTACACTTAATAAATATAAAGTGGAGGGCTTGCTGTAGATGTTGACCAAAAAAAACAAAAAAGAATCATGCCACTCCTTTTAGATTAAAATCAGTGTGAACTAAGTCATTTTAAAGCAGGACTGTGACCCAGAGGAAGACAAGAAGATGACTTGCTTCAGATGAAATGTCTGTATTAGTGGCATAGAGGAATGGCAATTCAGCATTTTATGGCCACAGTGTAACTGTAATTTCTGCTGTCATTAAAGAAATTATCAAATGTGTCATTCACATTTAAACAGGTTGAGAATATTCCCATAAAACACAGCACCATACACCTGGACAATAAAATCCATAAAGTTGGCGAAAGAGAAAGGCACATAGATTGATGGCACTCAGAAAAGGCACCAGAGGAGCACAGTTGATCCTTGGACTCTGATCTGTATCAGTTTTTAATTCACTCCCCTATTCATTAAAATGAACATGGGTGGAACTGAAAGGTGATACTGATCACACACCAGTGTCTTCAGACAACTTTGGCTGCATGGCAAGAACCAGCAGAGAAAGCATAGGCTCTGATTCAATACCAAATGAAATGCATCCACCTTTCCCTCCAACCGGACTAAGTTACATTATCATCAACAAAAGTGTATCAGAAGAGAGAGCTTCCACCATCTTACTCCTTCTGCACAGCATTCAAATGAATTAAATTGCTGTTTCTTTGGAAATCTGATTCACTAAAGTTTATACTACATGTATACATATGTACACATAAAGGACACTGCTTATAATCCAGTCCAACTATTCACGTGTGATATGTGGGGAAAAAACAAACCCTCTCTGGACTTGTCTTGATAATTAGCTCTTTCTTCTAAGAAAAGTGTTACTCTGACAGAAGGAAAGCATTAAATGAGAACTGTCAGTTAGGATGCATCTCTGGGTATGAACTACAGCGTGGCCAGTTCTCTGCTGGTGTCTTCTGATCACCTGTTAAAGCCTCTATGACCCACTAGGGGGCGGTAAGCCCCTACTGCTTCCATATGACCTGCAAAGCAGACACCGCCAAAGCAGATGTGACAGACCACACAACAGGCAGCAGGAGGGAACATTTATGGCAAAAACACTTTTCTGTGTTTTTAAAACAACAACAATATTTTCATGGAAGCACCAAATTCTCTCAGCTAATGATAACATTTGTATAAACCCCAAAACAGGTATGACACCATCTCCTATTAAGATGTTAACATCAAAAAGCACAAGATAAACAAGAGCTCAGCTATTAAATCCATCCATTTAAAATTAAAGGAAGTAAACTCACGTTTAAACAGAAACATTTATTTCCTGTTAGCAAAGTAAACACCACCACTGACCTGTTCTCTGGAAACGCTCCTCTGTCCCTTGAGTGTTGTTGTTCTGCACTCTCATTGGTGGAACCACCATTGTCCTGACACCACGGGGACTCCTACCCTGCACTGCAGGGGAAGGCAGTGGTGCTACCATGGCAGCCAAGGGTGGGCGGTTGTTGTGGTTACTATTGTCAAGGAAACGGTAAGAACTGTTGCCACGCGGGGAGGTCGATGTGTCGGATGTGGGGGATCCTTCCACTGTGTCACAGCCGCTCTCGTGGCCATCGTCCTCCGACATGCTGGATAGAGAGGAGAAAGAACACATGAAGCTAGCTGAACTATCAACACTTAGTGTGCTGACATTTAGTCTCATCTTCAGTTATTTAGACAGTAAGACAAACATCCACAATCGGCCACCTGTTGGGTCTCTTGCAAGGCGAGACGGAGGGGCTGGACTGAAGCGAGTTGGAGGCAAAGGAGCTGGTGCTGAGGCTGCTGTCGGGGCTGCTGAGGGAACACACTCTCTCCATAGTCACACTGGTGTTTCTGCACGCCTCACACACACATTCCTCTTTACACCTACAGACAGAGAAATGCACATCTCAAATCCAATCTCATGTTAAAAGACTTCTCTCATACTCCATTCTCTTTCAATGAGCTACGGTTGATTTGGATCAGCGCATTTCAATTGTCTTTGATATTACTTACTCGCTGAGACGGCACCTCTGTGGGTCTTCATCGTCCCCTTCATCCTCTCCGTCTGTCAGGTCACTGCGGATGCTGATTACACTGGGCGCAGGGCTTGGTGTGTCACCCATTAGAACCGCCACATCCCGCTGTAGGTGACTGGAGCGCTCCAGCTGTCTGTTACCCGTCGGCACCACCTCTTTGAAGCAGCTCACTTCCTCCTCTGCACCCTCTTCCTCCTCATCCGTGTTTTGAATTTCCGGTAGCCTCGTTTCCACCACAGGCACCTCCCTCTGAGGCTGCTCCCTTCCTGCCGCTGCTTGACCAACAACATCAGCCATCTTGGGGGTCCGACACTGTGATATGTGGATGTTGCTCGGGTGGGACAGGTTCCTTTCACAAAACAGCAGTTGATGTGTTAGGTGTAAATAAGAAGGCAGAGTGTTTCCACTTCAAATGAATGATTACAATTCAGAATCTCACCTGTTGTGACTGTGTCTATTCCTTTTGGTGGCTGGCTGGGGCCACACTACATGAGCTATGCCAATGTTGATTGACTGGTGGGCAGAGAGGGCTGGCATCTGATTGGTCAGGAGAGACTGCTGCATCATTGAATTGTAGTGGCTGTTGTGGGGACGCACTTTCCTGTGAAAGATATAAAAAGAAGGGGGTGCAAGAAAACTTAATGCAGCTTTATACACCATGTGACAGGAATACATGACTATTCGATGATGAAAACAAACAAATCTGTAACAATTCATAACAGCCATCACTTTATATGTGAAGCACTGCTTTCCGTGCTGGAAATTCATTTGTAAATGAAATAACCCTGTTAGAAATCTGACTGAGCATATACATTGATGGAAAATTGGTTTCTACAGCAGAGATCCAGCAACGTTTGTACGATGTACACACACTGAATGCAAAAAAAATAAAATCTTTTGCGGATGTCTTGAAATCGGGAATTTCCCAGATTTTAAGTTTGGTTGACTCACCCCCAGTCGCTGATCCTCTGCGGGCCGGCCGTGGTGTCGTTGGTTAGGGAGGACGGGGGTGGTGGCGGGGGATGAGAGGGTGGAGGACCCACTGGTGTCATCTGCTGCCAGGCTGCTGGGACCAGGAGCTGCTGTCCCCGGCTTGACCAGGCCTGCTGTGCGGACAGTCGAGGAAAATCAGTGATTTTAGACTTTCAACCAATTTTTATGAGATTCTGTGATTTCTATGTACAAATGTTTGGATAATAAATTAACATCAATCATTTTTAACAGCATTAGAACAGAGTAATAATTCACTTTTCATTCATCTTTTATCAGTGGAAGTGTATTATAATGATATGATCGTGTCATATTGTCGTTTTATTTATAAATTTCTGCTGCCCAACAGTGGAACACATCAAATCAATCAACTCTTTAATTTACATGAAGTTGCATACATATGAAAATACACGTCATGTTTAAAACTGCATTTTCTATGACTTCTCCAAAACATTTAGTGATTTCTAGCACTTAATGCAACCGTTAGCACTTGCATGCTAACAGGGTCTGTGTCTTACCTGTGCTATGACACCAGGCCTCACTGGTAGGGGTTGTATGGGAGGAGCCTGAGTTACCATGGGAACAGAATACCCTGCTGGTTGATTAAGATTACCTTGGGGGTGAAAGCATAAAACATCAATAAATGTGTCATGAAGTTATGGCACCACTCATTTACTGAAACAGATTGAGTGATGTTCTCTGTGTGAAAATATTAAATATTATTTAAGTGTGGTTAAATCACTGTAAGCAGTATGCTGTCTACATACCTTGCATGGTGGGAGGACAAAGAAGAAGAGCAGGTGGGAACGAGTCACTGCACCCAAACTGACCATTCCCAGTTGTTATAGCTATCCCAGGATGCAACACTGAGGGAGCTGACTGGGTTATAGCCTACGTCAGAAAAGGGTACAAAGAGGCGGTGAAAGAGGATGAGAACAGAAGAGTGATGGGATTGAAGTGAACGACAAGGAGAGGGACAAAAAAAAAAACCCAACATGTTATGGGAGGAAGATTAGTTGGATCACAGTGACGGACAGTGCCACATGTGACTGAAACAGACAACAAGACTAATATTCTGAGATGAAGTGTTATGGCAGCTTCTCTCTTGAAGAGGGAAACATGCACAGAAACACTGCTACGAAAAATTACGTAACTAAACACTAGATATATTTATAGGCATTCGGTTATATTCTCTGTCCTGACACAAATGAGGTGTCACTGAGATGCTATGTGACATAAGAAATAAGTAAAGTGAAATAATCTATCCATTGCCATTTAATAGCATTGCTAGAAACTTTGTCTCACTGATATAAATGAGTACTGATGTTTAGAAGTAAAACTTTTCTAGATTTTGTACACACACGCATCTCACCTGAGTGTGCACAGGTATGTTGCTATAGCCCAGAGGAAGGCCAGAGGAGACAGTGGGGGCGACGGGAGGTCTTGAGAAATGAATGGTGTTCTGGTTCAGAGCGTCAAAAACAGCATTGGTGGGCCGACTGTGACACATGTCCATGATGCGGAAAGATGACTGCACACTAAAAGAGATCAGGAGGAGTTGTAGTCAGGTGAGAACATAATTGCACCAACATGCAAGCTAACCCTTTTCAGGTCAGTTGTTGCAGCCTTACTGGTTACTGTGTGGGTAGTCCAGCAGATGAGTCATAGTGAGGAAGGGGTGATTGAGGACACTGGCGGGAACGGTCCTGTCCTCGGCATCGATCAGCAGCATGCTCTTCAGCAGAGACACAAACTCCCTCCTGTCCGCTTTCTCTGCTTGCATGTCACTGTTATCAGGAGTCAACACCAAATTCACCTGAAAAGGATGCAGTGAAGCAAAAGGAGAGAAAATACTGCATATAAAAACCACAGCGGACAATTATTGGATTTTTGAAATCCCAAAGTATATGCGTACACATGGACTGCATTCTGGTGGGACTCACATGTGCTATGTCATGCAGACAGCTGAAGATATACTTTCTGGCTTCTTTGGATTTGAGTCCCGTCTCTTTCTCATGCTCTTCTGTCGTCTGGAGGAAAAACAGAAACATTAAGACAGATAATCCAACAGTATCTATAAAGAGTATGTAAAGACTAAATATGTAATAAAGTGCTGAAAGATAATAGTAAGACATGTTTAAATGATTTGAAATGAAAGGTCAAGATATTAAAATCAACTATACACAGGCACTGGGGGCAAAGTATATTTGTTGCCATGCAAATCTCAGTGGTTTAAGTGTTAGGTGGTTGTGTTTTTGCTATGATATACATGTATATATAAATATTAGCCTCACGCTCATTTGAAATGTATTCAGTCAGCTCAGCAGGTAGTCTAAACACAGTTTCACATTTCCTTGAGCTTTCCTCAGGGCGTGCTGGCTTTGTCCTGTTTTGACAAGCTGAGGCAGCTGTTTCCTATTGGGAACGCACTTCATAGTTTTATTCTGTTTGAAAGGACTTAGAAAGGCCTAGAATTTCCAATGAAAATGCCTTGCCCAGTGCAAACAGTGGATGTCTGTGCCACCACCAACACAGATATCAGTGGCTGTTGACATAACGATGTGTACTTTGGTGCATTGGAAGCGTGATGCATGTGTGTATATTTGTCTTGATTTGTGTGCAGGTACTTTTAGTCTCCAGGAGGCGTAGGGAGAGTCAGACTCTTTGGAGAAGAAACGAGAGGTTTTGGTCCCCTTGTTGAGCAGCTGCTCACCAGGTAGGCCCTGAGTCTGAGAGATGTACCGGATCTGAGCAGAGAGAAGCGGGGAGAAAATGAACAGAACACGTCAAAATAGAGTTTAAGTGTTGTTGGATGAGGGGAAAGAAGACAGAAGGACAAAAACAATGGTTTACATCACAATCACTTAGCTGAAATAAGATAATCAATGTGAATGTAATTCAATTTCATCCAATACATGAAAATTTAGCTTTTATTTCACTCTAACCATGTTAGAGCAGCTCATTAGTGTAAATTTAGGAGAATCTTTTGCTGTTGCTCAGATGTAACTTTTAAAAGCTGATCCAGGGATCGATATGTTCTGTTAACAGACAGTTAAACCTGTTCAACCTGTGCTCAACCACACATATTCAATGTATGCAAATCAATATGAAATTATCTGCCAAATTAAACTTCTAAAACTGTTCCATCTTAGATAGATAGCTATACTTTATTAATCCCAAACTGGGAAATTACAGATGGACTGGTTCTTATTTAAAAAGGCCGATAGTTTCATGGTTGGTTGTGTTTTTAAAGAGAAGATAAGGTTGAAACATGCAACAAGTAAACTTGTTATTCTCTCCAAATTGGAAATTTGCCCAACAGCTGGTCTATAAATTGCACGTTATCTAATATGGCACGACGAATCCCTGCACTTCCAACCTTTACTGCTCTGCCAAACTGACATAATTTGAGCTTCATGGCCTAAAGCGGATGCAGCAAACAACACACACACACACACACACACACACACACACACACACACACACACACACACACACACACACACACACACACCCCAAAGGTTACTGGCATTTGAAACATCACAGCTGTAATTTGACTTGTCATTAACTGTTATGATCTGAGCCTGTGTCAAAGCTATCAAAGGTATGTAACATATAGGTTTGGATAATTTGAGTAGTACTGAAAGACATAAAGGTTACAGACACAAAGACAGCAGGTCTCTCTATAAATCCATAATGTTACATAATGTCACAGCCTAACTAAAATGTCACATCCATCTATTGCTTCACACTTAAAATTCGAAACTTTCTTACTTGAAACAAACAGGTAAATCTATTGAGCAAGAGTTTGTTGAGAAATAAAAACGATCATGCATCATGAATCATGCAAATTCACCTGTTAACTGGGAGTTCCAAACATGAATCTTATGTAAAACTACATGACTTTTCTGTGAATAGGTTAAACATGTATTTCCACTGATTTTTTTCATCTATTTCTTTTGTTTTTCTGTTCAAGAAAGATTTGAAGTCCTTACAGGTGTAGTTTCCAATACTGTTTTATTTGCAACTTATAAATTAGATTCTAATGTACTCCTGTGAGCCGAATCATCTGTAAATTTTAAGAATTCATCAAACTCTCTGGGCTGCCCTGTCTTAAAAACACCACGATATTCCAGAAATTCCATGACCAATGGAAATCCTACAGTGATACGTTTTACAGCGCGTGTGTGCATTTGCGCACATGCACGTGTCTACGGCCCAGAACAAACACACTGACTGGCCAGAGGGCACTGGACTGAGAACCTGCTGATGGTGCAGTGAACGCTCACCACAGTGTGTGTGTGTGTGTGTGTGTGTGTGTGTGTGTACACATGTCTACCATCAGGCTTATGTTTATAAATACATTTTGCTGTGTAGAGTGGAACTGCAGTGAGCCTTGGCATAGCACAGCATGCTTTTGGGGGCTCAATGTGCACGCGAGAGAGTGTGAGTGTGTCTATGTGTGTGTGTGTGTCCTGGCATGGCCCAGCAGACACGGCAGCGCTGTCACTGCTCAGCAAAGCCAACATCTCTGACTGATGACTGTTCAAACTGCTAGCTGCTGCTGGTGACACCCCACACACACATAGATACATGTGTGTGCACATGTGTGTGCATTTAAAAGGGTTTCACATGTATACACTGAACACATGATGGGACTTGATTCAGATCTTCAGAGTTGCCTATAGTTAAACATGGAGTAATCCTGTACTGGTCTGTGAATGTGGTGTGGACCTTTTCCCATGCTCCCTCTCCCTCACCAGGGGACTGCATTTAGAGTCCCGCTTATGTAGTTTAGACTGTGAAACGCTGTGGGAAGATAATCACACATTGCCAAGAACAATTTCCTGATTCACTCAGCCCAGATTAGTACGAGGTGGATTTCATGCTGGATTTGTTGGACTTCAGTCATATAGTGAGAGAGAGATCAGGGAGCAACAACAAATAAAGGTTTAACTATATAATGAATGTACTGGGAAAGCAGAGGCCTAAGAATGATAAGCATTTAATGTGTATCTTTTAATCAGTGAAAAATGTAATTTCTCTGTGTTTGTTTAGTCCTCTTTACTCCTTCGCCGGGGGAGAGGGATATATCTTTTGGGTCTCTCCTCTCACTTGGAATGTGTGCATGATACAGTAGCTTGAAGTTCTTGTGTGTGTGTGTGTGTGTGTGTGTGTGGAACATTACCTGGTCGTACTCCAGCGCTCCGGGGTAGAGGGGCCAGCCCAAGAAGAGCTCAGCTATCACACAACCCAGTGACCACATGTCTATGGCCTCACAAAATGGCAGGCCCAAAATAATCTCTGGAGCTCTACAGAGGGGAAAAAAGGCAGAAAAGGTTACATGTGGGAGTTGGTCAAAATACATAACGTATAATTACACCGTCACAGCCCAGGAGGATAGCGTGTCTTTGGATTAATGGATTCACAGTTAGGACCTCTGCAGCTTTTGGTGGAAGTTTGTTTGGTGAACCAAATGGTAAAATAGCTTAGTGGATAAAAATCATTTTAAGAGTAACTCTGGTTTTAAAATGCTGATTACTATTCATACTATGCACAGAGCTTTCTGCATATAGAATTTGAGAGTGCTACCCACCATGCCCCACTTCTGCCATCTTTACCAAAACCCCATCAAGTACTTAGTCACATTTTCAATGTAATGGTCATAGGTCATTGTCTTTGTTTAATTTTGATTGGTTGCCAAACTTCAAGAGATTTATCTAACGAGGCTGTCAGAGGGCAGACACCAGAGACAAAGTATAGATGACACCAGTGGACACAGGGGAGTGGCATGGCGGAGACTGTAGTCTCTGTCTGTATATATCCATTAACCTAAATGAACTGAAACCAGTGCACGGTAGGCGACCCAAGGAGAGGACCTCGCTGGGGGTGGGGGGTGGATGTTCAGGTAGGGCCCCCATCCTTTCTTGTAGATCGTGTTAACCATCGTTTTTCAGTATAATGTAATACAATTCAACACAACACTAGGACTTGGCAGCGCTGTTCTGTTTGAGTGTTTGAATTTTCCCTTATTATTTAGGTTACAGTTTTATAATTCATATATATACACACACCACACTACTCAAATTATATTTGATGTAATGGAAACTGAGTTGAAAATTTAAGTATGGTCACTATGCAATAAATTACAGTCCCATCAACAACAGGTTATTCAGGGACCTCAAATTGAACATTACACCCATATGACGTGCATCCAGTGATAATGCAACAAAGAACTAAATCTCTTCCAATGAATGGACTTTGCTACTTACGCAATTCAAAGGGGACCAGTAATCTTGCAGCAGTAGTGTGAGCCCACTGTATGAAAACAATGGGCTATTAGGCCTGGACACAGCAGCTGAGCAACAGTGCTGCAAATAGTAACCACAGCCTTGACAACCACAGGGGGAAATGACTGTTGCCAAGCAACAGCCGGACGCAAAGACCATAATGTAACAGTATTACAGGGTGATAAATGGGGCCATTGCTCATCATTATATGTGTGTGTGTGTGTGTGTGTGTATGACTGTGAGCGTGTGTTTCAGTGTGCGTGTATACAGACGTTACACCCATCACTTTTACAGCATAGCCCATGATTTCTGCCCCTTTAGCCTGGAGGAGGAAATTACACTTTGTCATTTCCTATTGCTTCTTCAAGAAGGAAGAAGGGGGGTTATGTAATACCAAAAAGAGCCTTGAGGGAAAAGTGCCACAAACATTTATGGTTCAAGATCACAGAGCAATCCTGCAAAACAAGGATTGAGAGACTGATTGTGGTTTTTCTAGCTTTAAGATAGTCCTAAGTGATGTGATCAACAGAGGGGGGTTTACACAAAAATAAAGACGGCAGACACACCCCACCATGATGGCTCCCAAAGAAGCTGCACTAATTGGCTATGTCAATATTTAAATTTAGCTATGTTTCATTCTGAATTGTAATGTCTGATGCCAAAGTGTGTCCACACAACCGACAAGACGTCTTCACGGTTAATTACATCTCCTAAAACCTCTAGTTGTAACATATCCACTTCGACATACTATTAGTAGTGTTGTTACTTGAAGGGATAGGCGCTGCAACAGCATGCATGAAGGTGTGGTGGGTTTGACAACTTTTCAAGTAATTGCCTTGCATCACTGACTGAATAACAATGATTACATTTAATTAGGTCAAATTACACTTTCTGTAAATTAGGACTTCATTGTGCTTCTATGCTTCTATAAAGCACAATGAAGCTCAAGACTAACAAAACCTAAAGTACACTGGTTTTGGTGTCACAGCCATGGTTTCAAGTGTTGCTTATTGTTCGAAGAACAGATGAATACAGGTGTAGGAAAAAAACGTTTACCGAAAATTTAACCAGCTTCATTGAGGCCTATTATTCTAAAAGACAACAATATTTAGTGGAAAAATAAAATGTAACATTTTGCTGCTGAAGTCTCAAGAGTTTTAGATTTCATCTTTGTTTTGGCTTCATACTGATGTCAGCATTGGTCTATTCTCACAGACTGCACAAACACAGGTTCAGGGTATTACCATTATAGGCCCATGGCAAAAGTAAATAAACATGCACACACACATGCAGTCGGAGAAAAAATGAATTAAAGGGGATAAACAAAAATAAACCTGAAGAGGAGTGTGTATGTTGTTGTTGTTGTTGTTCCGAGCTATACTGCCAGAGTCATAAAAGCAACTGCCCCACCTTTCCAGAGCCATAACAGCAATACACAACAGTAACCATCACACAACACACGTATAACACACCCACACACACCCACAGGTGTTTGGCAGCCAGACCAGGTTCCAGAAGTAACTAGTCACACTAGAGAGCAGCAGTTGGGACAAGTGCAAACACTGCAGAGTGTATGACAACACACTGCTGCTGTACAGAGGGAACAGAAATAACTATGGACACACACGTACTTTATTTAAGTGTGTTTGTTAATCTGAGTGATGGTAAACATGATATGGGAAGGCAAACAGTATATGCGAACACAGTGCTTTAACACCAGCAGACAAAGCTGATCCATAATGATCACAACGCATACACATCCCACTGCATTACTAAGACTTAATGTGCAGAACAGCTGATCATGTTACACAAGAGCGCACACGCACAGACTGACCAAACATCCTCCAAAAGACACAAGCAAACATAGGTGATATATCATTACCGTCTGTTACATTTTCAAAATGCTTGCTAAAAATGGGAGAGTGGGTAAAACACCAACACAAAGTCTCCATTTGTAGGGGTGTTCTTATCTATAGTCTAATAAAGCTTTTCTTTATTAGAACTATCCATCAGGTAAAAGTCAGCTGTGATCCAGGAAAAATGGGTGAAGGACTTGGACACATGGGGGAAGCAGGCAACAAATAAATGACAAAAAAAAGAAAAGAAAAAGTAACTATGACATTGGGTTACATTTAATTAAACTGTGTGTGTGCAACATCAATTTATTTAGATAGTACTGATTACAACTATTCTTACAGGGGTCTGCAGCAACACCATATTTATTACTTAACTTGACAAGTGTGCACAAACGCAGAGGAAGTAGGAAAGTCAGTGGTATTTCAGAGAAAGAAGAAAACACAAGGGTTAAGCAGAGACAAAGCAGAACACATACAATAAGTATTTCAGCAGAACAGAAGAAGAGCATGCAGGTAAAAAGCAGGAAACCTAGCAACACGTTTACACAAAAACACTGCTAGCTGTGTGTGGTAATGTATTATTCATTATGTGCTACTTTCTAGCAGTATGCATGGACCCCCCACTCACACACGTATTGACTTCACTACCGGCCTTCAGAATATAAAGCCAAAAGCACTACTACTTCTCGTATTTTCCACCGTTATACTTTGTTCCAAAGTTTCAGGGAAAACCAACAAAAAGTCCCTAGTTGCGTCAAAACCACTCCTTGTCCGGTGAAAAAGTGCAACGAAACTGGATGTGGGCGAGTCAGCAAAACTCGACTTAACCTATGGATGTTTTTCAGACTCAGGATTGACTTTCCTGTTCCTTCCAAAGAGACTTTGGCATATATATATATATATATATATATATATATATATATGTATATATATATGTGTGTGTGTGTGTGTGTGTGTGTGTGTGTGTATCACATATTCTGCAGCAATGTGACTAGATGTCACAAGTGTAAATGGATGTAGGAAGCATAACATAACCTGCACATATCTGAGAGCAAGAGCACGCTAAGATGATAGCCGTCTTTCCTCCCACCTGATCTGCTTGGCTGAATTATTCACATAGCCCAGTGCTCCATTTTCATTGTGGGAGGTGGTTTTACGTCACCGGCCCCTGCAGGACAGACAGTCACCTCATCAGGTCCTGCTGTGTCATGCTACCATGGCAACAACACACTAGAGCATGACAAGTACTGAATAGCTTCGGTCAGAGCCTTCAACCAACAAGAGTGACGCTTCTTAAATCAGCAAAGTTCAAGTTCATATTACCACCAATCCAAGTGACAAAGCAAAATCTCAGCCAAAAGGGAGCACCTGTGTGGCTGTAGGTGAACAAAAACTCCCAGGGCGCACTTTAACACAAGACTATAATTTGTTTCCTAACCAAATTATGTGTGAACTCAAAACTTTTCACCACTTCTGAAAACTTCTAAGTATTTTTTCAGTGTGTGATGCAGCCTGAAATCTCAAAAAAATAACTACACTGTATAAAACTAAGCACAGATTCTGTGAAATATATACGTGTGTCAATACAAACCAAGCTCCTCATTGAAGAAAAGGCATGCTACAGAGGAAAATATGCTGCATTATTTACAAGGAAATGTGGTAAAAACAGGCTTGGGCAGACAACACTGACACAAAAGCTATAGTAACTATAGTAAACAGTTCAAGCTACATATCCACACCCTACTTAGTAATGATACTAATCATTTAAATATTCATGACACGTCATTAATGTATGTTGCATGTATGCTAAGAGTTAAAGGCTCAATCTGTTAATTGTTGTAATGAGTACTTTTAGTGTTTCTCAACTGATTGGAATTTAAATATGGGCATGTTTTACATTTACAAACAAAACTGATGTAATCAAATCTTATAGACATACAAATACAAACATATGTGGTTGTTATTGCAGGTTTAGAATTAAGTTTACATTTTAATCACATATTGTGTTTACAATGAGTGTCTTTAGAAGATCATTTTTGTCCTGAACAGTTTTCTTTCAGTCTTTAAAACCTCATCTTTGCACCAAAACCACATTTCTGGCAATACCACTACCTATGGTTCTGGAAAATCCAGGGAAAACCCGAGAGCTGTATAAGAGAAAAACAAAAAAAACCCTCCTCCTACCCACTGTGGTAAAGCCTTTCTTAACAGCTTTACTATGGTAACAATACAGTACATTATGCAATGTGAGCACAGGAGATGAGGAGACACTTTGTCTTGCAAACCACTACTGATAACCTGATGCACAAACAAAATGATGCACACATACACATGCGCGCACACACACACACCACTTCTTTGAGACTCAAATTACATAATCATGTAGATAAGAAAAGCAATATATTTCAAACAAAATAAAAGTGCAGTGACAGCTCCCTGTGTGAGAGATATTCACCTATTCAAGTTGGCACACAGGCTTACCAACATGCACTGCACAAAGTAAACTTAAAATGCGTATGCACTTCCAGCTGTCGTCATGGCTAAAACAACTCCCACACACACAAACATGCAGTGCAAAAGAGGTAGGATGAAGAGATAAAGAGAAAACACAGAGGATTGGAAGTGTTGGTGTACCATTATAAATCAAAAACATACTGTGTCTGTAATCTTTGAATAACTTTTCAACCCAATGCCTTTCCATTGTTTGCTAAAACGCACAAACAGATGCTTTGCAAAGCAAACCAATAATGAAAAGAAAAGTAATGCAGTATAGCTTTGTGGCTCAAACAGGTGAAGTTATTAATGCCTGGAGCACACTGGGAGACGGCAGACATAATGACAGATTTAACAGATTTTTTAAATTGTAGGATTGCACACACCAGATGATTCAGTCGTGATGTGGGACCACACCCTAGGCGTTTGTACTAAATTTCAGTGTTCATTCCAGGGACTTGGGGTGACGCAGTCAGCTCGCTCTCATTGGCTATTACAGGTTATTGTTGCTCAGTATGTCATCACTGCTCCTTTCACACTACAGGATTTCAAGTTGTAAATATCAAACATGTTTCATACTCTCCCGTGAGTGTCGGAAGAGGCGAATCGGACCCAAAATCTGCCCAATTACTCTCTGTTGTGGATCCAGCATAACCTTGACACGCCAATTTTCTAAATCCTCAGCAAAGCCCTTTATCACATCTGAATCGAGTGATTGTGAAGCATGTTGGGGTACGTTGTGTAACCAACATGAAATATCCAGTCTTGGCAGCTGTTGCATGGACAGGGGCACACATATAAGCACACCCAGACACACACAGGAATGTCTGAATGTTTTTTCCTGGATCTAAATACGGGTTTTCACATACCACATTCTTCCTCAGCTCTCTGTGTCCTGAGTGACCTCCCTAAAATTCAGTGCCAGCTCATTTTAACTCAACTATGATATCAGTGTTGCAGACCCTGCGCAAAGACAAAACACACACACACACACACACACACACTTAACCAGGTCAACTGCAGAGCAAAACCATTATGTTACGTAACAACTGTAACTCTCCTCTTCTCCTCATCTCTCGGGGGGGCTTGGTTTAGCTAAAATAGAGAAGTTACACAGCTGAGTTTGCTTCAGAACAGGAAGCCTAAACACGTTTGTGTCACAATTTATACACCACTAGCACAATTCTAAATACCTCAGAAGGCAATGTAACAGGGTGTGTGCAGTGCATTAGCTGCAGACAAACCCAGAATATCAACAGTTTTTGTCATGAATTGCACAATGTTTGAAGAGTTTGCAATAGTTTACCCACTCGACTGAACAGACTTGCTGGAACTTGCGAGTACAAGAGTGTGAATAAAATTGCTAGCCTGCTAGCCTGTGATTAAGGAAGAGGAAAGACTTCACTTTGGAAATAAACTTTGTAGTAGCACCTTTATACAAGCTCAGACTTCAGTAAATGTGTCCCTTGCCACTCACTTTCACATGCCAACACGCCCACAATGAGTCATCAAAATTTACTGTAATCAGAGAACAGGTTGTTGATGATGATGTTAAACAGATGTTCTACTTTGTACATTTCTTTTTTGTTTTGTTTTCTAATAAATACAACCCTTTGGTAATGTTATCTATGGCATAATATGAGCTAATAGCTTAATTATTTAATTTGTACTTTTGCACAACAATGTGTCTTGAATCGAAGTCCACAATCCTTACAGCATTTCATAAGCACATTGTCACTCTTACCCTAGCTGTAGAGTCATGCCAAATATTTTATGACGCTGTTCTTTATACAAACATCTCAGTTCCTCTGTGTGTTATGTAAGAGCAGCAGAGTTCAGGACGTGACGTGCTGAACACGGATCAGACACGGACATTCAGGCGTGCACCCAAAAATGCATACGTACAAGAAAGAGTGCGGGAGCAGGGCAAAAGAGAGTATGTGTGTATACCATGGAGCTCCCAGTGAAAGTGTGCAGGTTAATATGAAGCACTTCACATTACGTAAGAACAGAGAAGGCATGAACGCATAAAGCTGAGGCAAGACTTTTCTAAGCCCTGTAAGAAACACAAGAGATACACACATAAAACAGCCGTTATCCATGAAACCAAGTCTATAAATATTTCTACACTTTCTGAACATTTTGTACCATTTGAAAATGGCTGTTTGTATGAGATGTTCTTTCAACATGTTCCGGTTTCTTTCATGACAAACTTGACTAGTATTAGAATTGGATTTTATATATTTCACTTTCACGTCTTGACTGTGTCTTTGGTGTAATGTGACTGTTACTGCTTACCCAAAATGGATGTGGAGTAGGGACCAAATAAAATAGAAGAATTTTACCAATGTTTTTATAGCCCAAAATGGCTACTCTTACACAGCTGTCATCTAAAGCTTCAACCACAGCAATGCTTTCATTGTAAGCAAAAAACTATTCCAAAGCAATGTCAGTTTTGAACCTAGTTTAGATATAATTATGGATTATCCAGTGATTTGAAAAGGATGTGAATCTCCTCACCTGTAGTATCTGGATTGCAGGTAAGTGGAGCACACAGCTTTGGAGACATGGCTGGCTGAGCCAAAGTCAATGACCTTGACTCTGTAAGGTTGCCTGGAGGGGTCCACCAGCATGATGTTCTCAGGCTTCAGATCAGCATGAATCAAACCCAGAGACTTTAGCTTCTTTAAGGCTGTTGCCACCTACAAAGTTGAACATAAATAAAACACAATACATGCGTCAGAGTGGCACTCTGTCATTCTGAGGTCAATGTTGGTTTTAGGCGTGCCATGTATAAACGAAGCATTACGTTTAAATGATCCTGAGCCCCATACAAAGATACGTGTTCATCGACTTTTACCTTAAATTACAGGCTATTAGTTAACTTGGTTTTGTGTGTATGAGCTACAACTGTATGTTTGCGAGAGAGGTCACTTTACCTGCAGCAGAATTGGCCTGATGATTTTAAGTGGCAGTGGGCTGAACTTGTTCTGTTTAAGGAAGTCATAAAGGTTTTGCTCAAGCATCTCAAACACCAGGCAGGTGTGGCTGCGGTGTTGAAAGCACTCCAGAGCACGCACCACATTGTGCTCATCTGCATTCTCACTGCTCAAACGTGCCAGGATCTCCACCTGGGGGTTAACAACATTAATTTTAATAAAGCTCAGGCCATGAAGCGTAAGAAAAGTAGCAAAAAATAGTTGATATATATTTTTATTATCCAAGAAGATGAAACATTGTATTAAATATCACAATATAAGCACTGTTTCTGTTGCCATGTGCTGGTAACATACTTCAAAATAATCCATTCACAAGCACTAGGAAACCATTTAAGCAGGTTTTTCAATGAATTTACAATTTCAACTAAAACACAGGGAATAATACATTTGTTCTACTCACATAAAGAAAAAACACACAAATCCTCACCTCAATCTGTCCCTGGCGTGCATAGGATGGGTGGTTCTTCAGTATTTTCACAGCCACCACTTCATTCGTCCCCCTCTTCCAGCACTTCACCACCTGACCAAAGGTGCCGCGTCCCAGGAACTCCAACACCTCGTAACTGTTCTTCATGGAGCACAGAACCTCGTGCTGAACTAACTGATAGTCACCATCTCCTGATCCAGTTCTGGTTACTGGAGCTCCTGCCACCGTCTCTGTACTGCCGTTAGGCCTGACTTTGGTCCCATCCACTCCGATTCCGGTCACTGCCTCAGCCCTGTTGTGATGAGCAGGCAGTGTCCCTCCGCCCCCTACTCTAACAGTGTCTGCATTGTTCCCGGTGCTGGTTTGCAACATGGCCACAGGGGGAGGAAGTGAAGGTAAAGCAGATACCTCCTCCACTATCTGCATGGTTCTAACGCAGTTGTTCTCCCGCGGTTGTTCTCCACCTTCACTCGTCTTCTGTTCACATCTCTGGGTGGCACCTGTGTCTAGAAGGTTAACGTATCCCCCTCTCTTCTGCACTCTTCTATTTCTGCCCTCTTCCTCCTCTGCTCGGATACAGGCCCTCCTCAGGAGCCCACAGTCCAAGCCACCTCCTCCACCTGATGGAGTTCCACCACAGTCTCTATGAAGCCTCACTTCTTGTGGGTCTCCGCTCTGGCAAAGAGACTCCTGATCCTGGATCCCAGATGGACCTTCTCCTAGTCTCTCCCAGCTCTCCTCACTCTGTAATCCTGTCGCCTGCAATGCCCACTCCTCCCTTTCTTCAAGCTGTACTCCCCTGTGGAGTCTTCCTGAATCAGCACCGGCTGAGGATGGGATAACGTTGTTGGGGTAGGCGATACCGTAATTTACTCCGATCACGTATGTCTTGGGTGGGGGTCGGTGCTGAAAGGCTCTGCTGGTGTTATTACTGTGGTGGGCTTCGTCTGTCTGTCTGCTGGTACCACTACTGCTGGTTCCTAAGGCACTTGTTTGAGCTGAGTGCAGGTGTGATGGGTAGACCAAGACTTGTGAGGCCATACCTTGTGAAGATGAGAAAAGGAAACCATAAGCCATGTGTAGCATTTAGTAAAGGATACCTACAGGAAATAAACATTAAATACCAATAAACACTGTACCATTTCACAAGAAAAACTTTTAGGCAAATTTCTGTCTACAGAGAACTGGTTCAAAGCAAAATAGCTAATAGCTGAATAAAGCAGTCATAAAAGCTGCCAAAGTGAACACACATCTAAGCAATCATGTCACCCTTAGTGGAAAGAGGAACTAGCCTACTGTAATGCGAGATGGGGGAAGCCCGATGCGATGCTGGCCTGTCCCTGCATGCTACTCTGAAGGGTCAGTTTCACACAAAGTAGAACCGCAAAGCAAGCAGTACACCAGGGGGACATTTTTACAGATACACCTATACTGCTGACTGATCCCATTCATTGATAAACTGCGGGGTCTGGGTCACTACTTTACTTAACAAGATGACCACCACTGATTTTGATCTGTATATTAAGAGATGATCAAATGCAGCAGACGAGCCACACTGTTACTGACAGCTGTCTGCTGCTCATAGCCTGTGTAAATCTTCAGAGCCACTGATATGCAACACTGACAATCCATACAGATACAATCAGGCATGTTTTATTTCAGTTTTGTGTCATCTTGAAGACCAAGAGAGATTAAATTTACATCCAACCTAAAGAAAGAACTTTCTCGTTTATATTGTAAATACTGATTTTTGACTGTTTACACTCCAAACATGCATACAGTACATAAATAATTAGGTGCCCTGCGCTATAAGCAGAAAACAGTCATTTTCTTCTATGGACACGTGAGATAGAATTATCAAGGTTCTTTACCTTCTGATTGTCAGACACACGAAAAATGGTGAAAAAAGTAAAAGGACTTAACTGTAGTGACCACAAAACTCAGACATGTAGTCATAGACAGAGTGTCCAACATGACAATTTACTTCAAACTATTTGTTTCAATTCCAAACTCATTTTCCTTTTTTAAAAGGAACATTCCTCCCATTGGAGCAAGTCATGACACCGTGATAACAGACAGAAAACAGGCATGGGCCAATCCTGTCAGGACACACCTCCTAAACACCTCCGGACATAGATAGTGCGTGGGTTTACGCACAGACACAGGCGCTTCCAGTTTTAACCCCACATCACACACAAAGCTGGCTGCCTTAAGTCTAAAGTTTGGTTGGACAAGTAAGGCCAGACGACTTTAAACTATTAAAGCTATCACACACAGGCTCATACAGGCAGAGAGGTGTGCCTAAATGTCAACATGACAATATAACATATTATAACATATAGTCACTTCTCATGACTAGTAGTAGGGCTGGTGAGTTTTATTAATTACACTGCTGACAGCCAACAGTCATTCAACCAAAACAAACACATCATGGGGAATTTTTCATTTTTTTAAATAAATAAATAAATATATATATACACATACACTATGCTTGTCACAACTTCCAGACAGCAAATTGGAGGTTGTAATTAAACTTATTGCAATCAACACAGCTTTCTAGAGAACTAGCAATATTCTGCCATTGCAACTGTAATTGTTGCAAATGTATATTGTGGACCAATTCAACTATAATTGTCACCCACATCTGCAGATCTGGTAAACGCTGATAATAACTTGATGATGCGGCTGACAGAATTTACTGGCAATAAATAAGCCACGACCATATGGCTGGTGTGGTACAAATAATTCACCCTGTAGGAGCTTGCCAGAGAGCCATCAGATCTTTGAGGGACACTCGCACAGACACAGCTGTGATACCTCCTGCTCTATCCCCCAACTGCCAAAATAGGTAGTCTGATATCTAACAGGGTGACAAGATCCATGCCTGAAATGGAGAGCCATGACACGACACAGCGGGGTGTGTGTGTGTGTTTGTGGTGTGTTTGACAGTTGAGAAAAAAAAGCCAGCTGTACACGCAATTTGTTAGCGATCAATCTTGGAGACTGTGTGTGTGTGTGTGTGTGTGTGTGTGTGTGTGTGTGTGTGTGTGTGTGTTTGGGGGAAGGGCAACAACAGCCAAGACACCTGTTGAAACTTATGTTGTAACGTTAACTGACAGGCAGCTAAATAATGGTTGTGTGTGTGACTATGTTGGACAGACGATAACTAACCAACTGTCCTTCCTGCCAGTCAAGTGTTGAGTACTGCATTATATTTCCACCTAATAAACTCAGTCTTTTTCCACATTTTCTCCAATATTTTCTCAATGTAATGTTAAAGTCTCAGAAAACACATAAGCTAAAGTTCCTCATAATAAAAACACAAACAAGTACATGTTTTACTGTATTGCTAAGGTTAAATAATTACAATTTGTCGCTAGCACTAGGATAACTACTTAGCCTTCACAGCTACCGCTTGGGTGCTAAAAGAAACAAACTGAAGTTGGCTAGCTAAACAGTTAGCAAACAAGCCAGCTATCAGCGAAGTCCTTTCTACGACATAATACTTAAAACAACAAGCTAAACGCAGTAAAAGTGTTTGACACCCAGTTTTCACAGATAAGCTCACCTACCTTCAGTAAGACCAGTAAAATGTACCACCCAGAGCTTCAAGGAACAAGCTAGCAACGAGGACCCGCACCACAGTCAAATCCTGCAACGATGCTCCTGCTGCCATCTTGTTCAACGACGAGGAGAGACCGAGCGACTTTTCGCACATTTGAAGCTCCAAATAACGCAAATAACTAACTACTGCGAAAGCCAGCCTTGTCCCATGATTTCAATAGCCTTCTCAGGTGTCACCAAACGTCGCTCTTGCGTGTACTCAAGGCGAGGAATCCGTGTTTCTAAACTTTTGCATGTTAATACGCCTCGTCCCCGACAGAGATAGCCGCTGGTTGCTAGCTGTTGCTGCTGGTTCGGTAGCTTGTTGCTTCTCCGCATGTGTGGAATGTTGGGGAGGGGAGAGAGGGGGAGGAGATAGAGAGAAAGAGGGAGGGGAGAGAGGGGGAGGAGATAGAGAGAAAGAGGGAGGGGAGAGAGGGGGAGGAGATAGACAGAAAGAGGGAGGAGAGAAAGAGAGAGAGAGAGAGAGAGAGAGAGATGAGACAAGGAGAAAGGGAGAGAGAGAGGGGTGAGGAAGGGGGAGAGGAGAGAAACTAACTAAGCACATTTGACTTCATTAATATTTTTCTCCATTAAATACATTCAGATGTCACAAATAAAACTTTTTTTCGTGATTAATCATCAAGCTTTCATATTTTAAATCTATTGATCTTAGCCCCAGTTTGTGTTCAAACTAATAAGATGCAGTCTTTGCCTGTGAAGAGAAGTGAAATGTGGCTTCCTCAAGCTCTTGTTGAGTACATTATATATATTTATGTTGATAAAAAAGGACGCAGGGGTATTTTGGTTGCTGTGGAAGTTTGTGCAGATATTCGTGTCCCTGAGAGGATAAATCTGATTGACTTTTGTAGTCCTCTGACTTTTCCTCTGGTGTCACTAAGTCAGGGGAATATGTCTGCTCAATGAATTGGCAACATTTGGTTCTGATGATTCTTCCTCTCTAGCGTCACCTGTACATACAGATACTGTTTCATGCAGACATCTGCAATACCAAACGCTAACATGCTAACACGCTGAACTAAAATACATGCCATGCTAGCATTGTCATTGCGAGCATGCAGCAGGCATATTAGATGCTTTGAGCATCTTGTCGATGTTTATTGAATTCACTTTCTTCATTAATCCCCTCTTTAACTTACATTTATGTAAACTAGATTTATTTAATCTTAATATACACAAGGCTTGATTAGAAAGGTAGGCAACTGCTCGGGGTCCCTAAAGTACCAGCCAGGGGTACTTTAGGTCAAATGGTTGCCAACAGCAACCTGAGGGCCTTCAAACATGTTAATCCAGCCATGATCAAATATAGTCTTTTATATATTTTTTTTAAAATTGCTTGCAACATCTCGTTTTTGATATTATATAACTTTATATAACTGTACAGTGAATAAAGAGTAGTGATGTGCAAACAATTTGTATATTTTTCTGACATTCTGAATTATATACTTGTGTATACCTTGTGTGCATGTTCTTTAATTACGTTCATGGAATCGTATTATTTTTATTACATGCCAGTAAAGCACAGGGTCCCATCCCTAAACAGGAATTTAACAAACAGGGACATGCCATTGAATATTAGCACACATTGTGCAAGGGCATTGTTTAGAGTAGGACAACCACACACATAAACAATAAATCTACAGATGAACTGGGTCAATGTGACTTTTCTAACTAGGATTCACAAAGGGTAATTAACATTCCACAGTCCATTTAAAATAAGTGACCCATTGCCCTAACAATATTATAAATCTTAAATAAAACTTGAATTGTTCCAGACTACACGCTAACAGTAAAATCAAACCTCCTTGAAAACACAATTCTCACACTCAGGAGGCAGCAAGCTCTAAAACACTTACATTTCTAATTATCTGTCCGTTTTTTTCCCATCATGTTGTTGCATTAGTGTGTTATATGGCTCTTTCTGCAGATATGTTAAAAAAAAAAAATCTGAAAAAACACTACACATTACAGTGATGTATATTCTGTTTCAATTACATTAATAATACAACTCCCACTTGATATCAGATAGTTAATAAGTTCTGGCTCCACCTACCTTCTCATATATGTATTACATATAATCACCTTGTAGAAAATGATATTAATGGGTACTTAATGTGTTGTTTTAAAATAAGCGCAGTATCAGGCTGATGGTTAGTAACCACTAAATGATTGCTGAATGAAGTGGCTTACCTATAAAAGGATGATATAGTCTGTTAAATGCTATTTTGTGCTGTGCAAAAACAAAAAGAAAATTGTGGAATGATGAAGGGAGTCATTCTGCTGTGTGGGACAAACGATGCTTTATTGACACGTTGGATGAACATTTAGAGGCAAATATCAATGTAACTGATGTGATCAATTAATGATCACGTTGTCATTCATTTGTGGAATATGTGACATCTGAAGGAGTGAATAACATTACAACCACTGTAGTTACTCAGCGCTAAAGTTAAATCTAATCGGCTGTAGTGTGTAAAATATGCATGAGTAATGTCAGACTCAACGGCAAAGCAAGGTGCTTGTCAACAGTAAATATTCTAAAACATGTTACAAATCATCAGACGTGTTATAAATAAGTGAACTTAATTTAAATTATTAAGTAACAATTGAAAGAGCAACATTTAAATTGGCCCTCAACACCAGTCTGGCTTCCCTTCAGTACACATGAATTTATGTAGTCTAATACTGAACAGTATCTGATAAGAACCTTCTTTTGTGCACATACAGTGGATATCAAATGTCTTCACACATTTCTTTCTGCTGAGAAATGGCCTGAGTAAAAAAAATAAATAAAAAGGAATGATAAGTCTCACATTTTTGCTTTTATAAGTGTTTTCTCTGGGTGTGTTGAGTCATTTACATCAGTGATGTACATTGATTTTTTCATGCTGCATTAGCCAGAGACATTCCATCAGCTTTGAGAGCATTGAATTATGTAGTAATCACAAGAAAAAAAATGAAAAGATGTTTTTGTCAGTTGGTGTTAAAGTGATTCCTTTAGTGACCATTCAGACCCCCTTGTGGAGTCGTGACCCCTGGTTTGGAAAACACTGCTCTAGCCAAAGAAAACTGACAAAACTAATTTAATTTCAAGGGTACTGATAAGAAAATTTAGTAAAAAAATAAAATAAAAATTTAAAAAATAGGATTAACCGTCTGTATCCACTGTATTTCCCAACAAACTTAATATCTTTTACTTTTGTGCGATGTACAACAGCCTCACAGTTTGGTATCAAAACCTTGATACACTTGGAGTATCACCCTGAGTTTGAGTCTTATACTGAAAACTGTTACCAAGTACTTGGTTCTATGAGGAAGAACCAAGTACTTGGTTCTATGAGGAATGCCTATATGTTCTGGGGGGGGGGGGGATTGCAGAGAGCTTTAAAAGGTGTCATAACCTGACAGGAAACGCAGGTCAGGCAGAGGCATGCATGCACATTTTGTGGGAAGAGAGGTGATTTGGGAATGTTTGATGAGCTTATAGGATACAATTTTGACAAAAAAATGTCATCATTTTTGTGTCTTGTGCAAAAATGTCTCTGCAGAAAGAAAAGTCCTGCCAAACTCACAATTTTCTATGGAAAAGGAGTTTGACAACACTCTCCGTCTCGAAACAAAATGATGATGGTGTACTGTACGTTTTCTCATAGTTGCTATTTGTATTAGACAATGAAGAAAGAAAATAGCATCACCTTGTTCCAAATAAACCATATCAGTCAAATTCACAAATAATAACAAATTTACTTATTGTAACTTGTGCAAGATTACAAATGCAGTGGAACATGTCTAATTTCCCTTTCAACTTCAACTAATATGCAAAAACAGCATGTGATTTGCTTTGTATACAACAGAAGGCCAATGACAGAGATGATTTAGTTTTTGTCAAAACAGTAATTTTTTAGTAACACATCTCTGGCAAAATGTGCGTGCATGCCTGACGGCCATCTCGTGATGTCAGTTTAGGACGCCGATCTTAAGAATTGATAAAATGACTCCTAGACTTACTTACTTGAGGCTAAACATGCATCACTCTGAGAATCAGACTTATTTCCTTAATAAATACAGACTGTGATACTTCATCTTGTTGACTTCATCTCTAATTAGATTCTGTGCCGTACTTAGCTACAGTTCTTTAGTAGGTGTTGTAAATAAATAAAACATTTGATTATATTCAGTAACTGTAATCAATGATACTAAAATACAGCTACTGTATTAATTCAAACTATTTCAAATGATACCTAGTCCTCCTAGTAATGCTGAACATGAAGAGAAGATGTCTATTTGTAAGGTCACGATTATGAGGCGAAAGATTTTATTACATAAGCAACACTGTGAATTAATGCGACTGAGATGGTAGCCAGCGTTTTAACGATAATGTTTGTTCGGGGTGCGCGTTCAGGGAGGCCCGGATTTGCCCACTGAATACATATCAGCTTCCTCAATTCCTTTCTCTAGAATTTATCGGTTAGTCATGAAGCGGAAACTGCCAACAGTACAGACCGCTCTAAACATCCCACCTACTCTCCTGTGTGGTGTTTACGTCTCTGCGCTGGGACACTCCTCTGATGTCAGGATTTTCTGGAGAACCTTTTGATAGAACGGAGAGAAGACCAGCTTGTTGAAATTGACCAGGCGACTGAAGCGAACAGCGAGCTCTTTCAGCTCCCTGCTGACTGGAGCCAGACCTCTTGGGAGAGGAGGAGGGGCCTTATGCTGACTGGACTCCAGGCAAGCCAGGAGGTAGGTCTGAACCCGAGATTCTACAAGGAGGGGACAGGAGAGGTATGTGTCACTGCCAAATAAATGTCTATATAATCCACAAAGTCAACCAAGTTGTCAGCTGTGCTCCTGCCACTTCTTACCCATCAGCTTGCGGACTGTGTTGTCTGGCTGGGTGGTGGCTAAGATCTGCCCCTTCAGCGTGCTCTTTCGGTCAGCAGTGAACGGAGAGTAGCCATGCTGGCTTAAGCACTCACTCAGCTCAACACACAGTTTCTCCCCGATGGTTGCTAAGGCATCCTGTGCACTAAAAGACCTCGAGTAAGGCAACAAGAAATGATTTTAGTACAGTATAGCAACACAAAGATGCTAAAAAGCTCTGTGAAGCTGAGGGGAAAAGCAGAGTTGGGTAATGATTTTCTGTGAGGTTGTCGCTATACATCCTTTGCTATACAAATGTTGATTATTGCAGCTTTAAAATGTCTTTTTACCAGTTAACACCGGGGAATGCAGGCACATCACAGTGAGAAGACGTGTGTCTTAGCATACGACCCACCAGGACACGTCACATGCCCAAGCCGTGGTCACCCCTGAGCTCTACTCCCAATAGAGTCGATTTAGCACCACGCTAGTCAAAATTTTAAGACCCAATAAAATGTTCCTGGAAAACTGTAACTTTTCCTAAAATTTATTTAAAGTCCCCCCCCCCCTTTACTCAAAAATCTCTTCTCATACGTCACTTGGGTGTTTTCACATTCATCTGCCGAACAGGGGAAAGTTTCTCTGTGCTCGCGTTAAATCTAGATTTTAGGTGTGTCCGTACAAGCATATGTTTTTGTCATCATCAAAACTAGTTTGGAGCCAATGGAGAGCCAGTAAACAGCTTAAACAAGGGCAATGTGGAAACTTGAAGCCTCCACTGCACATAACACTGTTGATGGACTTTACAGTGAAGCAGGAGACATCTTGTGTCCAGCCATTAAACTTTTAAAATGAAGATTTTTAATGAGGGGAAAGGAGTAGATGTCATTTGAAAGATTTCAATGAGGTAACTGATTGAATACAACCATTTTGGGCACATATTATTATTCTCAAAACATGTCTGGAGGAGTTTTTCTATTTGGCTATCTATCTACTTTTACAACTTTTCCCCCTGTAAGTAAATAATAGATGCTGTTCTGTGTAGCTTTTAACATATGTGTGACTATTGTTTGACTGTTTGCGGTTGAAGCATTTGTACTCACGGTGTGTACATGTCTGCAAGCATGACGTTGACAGTGTTTTTAAGGGTCTCCATCAGTCCCGGCAAGCCTGCGATGGCCTCTCCTGTGGTAGTGTAGACAATGAGGAGCACAGAGGAAAGCAACACTAACTGCTCAGCCTCCTGCTGCATCTGCTGGAACCGAACTTGATCCATCAACACAGTCTTACAGAGAGATAGAAAGAGAGAGAGAGGATGGTAGAATTAACGTTGAGGGAAGACACAGATGCAGAATGAAATATGGAAATGACAAGTGGGAGAAAAAAAAAACCCTGAATAAATGATAGGGTGACATAATAACAGGCTTCCGGATCGGGGGTGTTTACCTCTGGGAAAGGGTCTGAGGCGTGGTCCCATCTCAGCAGACGCAGATAGGCATGATTATGGACATTATGGGGAAGAAGGGAGGGAGGGTGAGATGAGGCAGCACTAGAACCATCTGTCCCAGCCTCTCTCAGGCATCTCGCTGTGTCCTCAAGCCACTTCTCAGTGTAGTCTAAGGCATCTAAAGATGAAAGCATCATTTCATTTCATTCTCCATACAGTTTGAATATCAGAAAATGATTTTAAAAAATGTCATCATACTTTTCCAGACATTATTTGTACAAAACCCAGATGTATTAATTCTACAATGATGTCAATCAGAGAAAAAAGGCAGATCCTCACATTGATCAGATGATTAATTCATTATCAGTTGTCGTCTTATAGTTTTCTGATTCACTGACTAATCATTTTTTGTATACATAACATATATAAACATTGAAATATATGCTGCTTAATTTAAGTTTAAAATTAAGAATTTTTGGCCACTTGGGGTCAAAAACAGGTTAAAACAGTTGCATGCTGCAAATAGAAACAGGGTTGAGAGCCACAAAAAAAAAAAAAACTAAATAATTATCTATTAAGAATATTCTTGCTTTGCTTTCACTCTGTTACTTATATAATGCTCAATAATGACAGAAAAGTCTCCTTACTGGGTTGTTTCTCCAGAAACTCCTGAAACTTGTTCCTCTCATACTCAGCCGACTGCTGCATCAGATGAGGCCTGATGCTGCTCACTGCAAAGTTAGCCATGTCCACCTTCATCTGGTCCAACATGGAGAATATGGCCCTTAGAAGAGGGATGACAGAGGAAGACAGATACAGAAAACCATGTGTCATTAAATGTCACTGAAGACGCTTCAAATTACAAGTCTAACTGAGTTGGAGTTCAACATGTAGTTTACATGTTGTTTATGTTAGCTCATCTCATTTTCTAAAGGTGACGTCTCTCCAGAACAATTTACAAAACAATAAATTCAAATGAAATTAAACAATCTAAAAATAAATGTAGGTCTGGAACATGCAGAGCTAATAATAGCCTCTTGGCCTACTTGAGCAGAGGCACAATATCGCCAATCTCCTTCAGCTTATTGATGTCCTTGTCCCTGCAGGGGGCGCACAGGGAGCCCATCATCCCAACAATGAACTGGGACAATCGGCCGATGTCAAGCGCTCCATTCTCAGCCTGCTGCTGGATTAGAGGCAGGTCCAGAACTTCCTCGATACAGGTCCGCAGGCGTCCGTGGCCGGGCAGCAAGAAAGATAGCAGCGTCTGGATGAGCAGATAAAAGAGTCACAGGCAAGTCTCAAGTCTTAATTTAATTAGTCTATCAATAAAATAAAATGTAAAAATCAAAGAAACAATCATTATACAAATCCGGTTTCAGGCAAGTCAGCAAAAGCATATTCAGTAAAGTAGTTTGCTCTTTATGTGTGCATGCACATGTGTCTATGAAAGAGAGAAGAACGATCAAAGCAAGTACACAATTATTTTGGCTGTCCGACAAAAAAAGTCCCGGCCAAAGTTAAAACCAAACCTATGCCCTTGGGAGAGACAGAATGACTGAATGTAGAGATGGATGAACAAGGGAGGGATGGATATTGCATGTCCACATACAGTATGATGAAGCCTTGTGGCTGCGTCCTTCTCGAAATACAAAACAACTCCAGGATCATATTTTAGGAGAGGTTGTGGCAGCTAAATGTAGGCAACACATTTGCAAAGTGCTGCAGTTATTCTGAAAAAAAACTCCCACTCCGCCTCACCTCTTTGATCTCAGCCAGCAGTTTGATGGCATGGTCGTACAATGGCGGGTCCTCCTTCATCTGACTTTCCAAACAATCCCAGAATGCCTTGTGCATAATCTCCTTCACTCTGCGCTCCAAACTGTACAGTGGCACAGGAGAGACGGTTACTTTTACAGCAAGAAAGAAAACAAGTAACCAAAGGAATATTACAGCATCCAATCAAAATCTCACCTTCCTTCAGGAAGCTCTGGAGGTTTGACTTGAAAAGCCTGGTTGACCATTATTTCGTGGGCCAAAGCCATATTGGTGACTCCTTTAGTCGTCTCCATCAGCTCCTCCACAGACACAAACCTCGGAGGGCTGGCTATGAGGGAAGGAAAATTCATACAATACTGTCATTGCTGCAAAACTCTTTATTTTCCAAAAGTTAAACACCCAAACTTTCATATTTTTGAGGGAGAAAGAAAAAATAGAGCTTGATTTGAATTAATTTGCTAAAGCTGCGTTTAATCTTTTAGTTCCAATGATCAGTGAGGCTGTAGTGACAGCAGGCACACACCAACTACACGATGTGTTACTCCCCTCAAGTCGTCCTGCTGTCAGCGTGTCCACAAAGCTCTCCGTTTAGCCTGAAAGATGAATCTCTATTCTTGTGCTCAGGGTTAATCCAATTCATAACTATGAGCATTAATAAAAAAAGTGACGCATTCCAACTCACGCTTGCAATGTCATCAACTGTCAAGCGTGAAGCAATGCTAAATGAAAAATTTGGAAAATATGATAAGAATCAGTGGGAACAATCAGATAAGAAAGTATAATATAAATCAGAACTGTGCTGATACTTTGTAATAAAAATAAGTGTCCAAAATGTTTTATTTGTCTGGTTTCCAGTTTAGGAGGATACGTTTGTTTGTTTTTTTGTTTCGGGGGTCGGTAGTACTGGTGCTTAAATAATGGCGCTAACTAAAGCTAAGGTTTATGTCTGGATGTGTTTATTTTTCAGAGAGACTGTGCTGTGTGGTGTGTGTGTGTACCAAACATGTTATACACCAATCATCCATCAAGTCCAATAAATACAGTGTGTCTAAATATAAGAAGCAAAACCACCACTCATAAACCCACTGCCACTAAAACTATGCCATCAAATAGAACAAGAGTGCAATGCTAACTATTTTAAGGGAGTGGAGTGGCTGAAGAGTTAAAAACAGACGAGCAGCGCAGACAAAGAGAGTTTATTTGCCAACCCCTGAAGGAATGAGCTTGTGAGGCTGGCGTGTTTCTTCCGCTGTGTTCAAAAGGAGTAGTGGTTTATGTTCCCATTTAAATGCACATCTTTTATCTTTTATTAATCCAAGAACGACTGAAGTCAAACTGGAGCTACACTATGCTTCCAGACCTGAAACACAGTATGGATTAGAGTTGCAACGCGTAGTTGATTAATAAAGTTGGCAACTATTTTGACGATTGAATGTGAAAAGCTGTGATTAGCTGGTTAAAGTCTCTCAAATGTGAGAATTTGTTGCTTCTTGGTCTTAAATGACTGCAAATGTTATATTTTGGGGTTATAAATTGTTGGTTGGACAAAATAAAACCTTTAATGACATTACCTGAGACCTGTGATGGCGTTTATTGACCAAATGATTAATCAGTGAATCGTGGGAATAATCAGCAGACTAATTGATAATAAAAAATAAAAAAAAATCTTTAGCTGCAGCTCAAGCATAAACAGCAGCAGCTTGCACATCCTGGACCACAGTTGTGCAACAAAAGTTCAGTTATATACGTATACAGGTCACCATGATAAACCTTCCTGATTATTCTCACATGTGTAGAAGTTCCTCTCCGCTTATCTCATAGCAGACACCCAGTGCACCCCCTCTGAGATATAAGCGTGTCCAATAATAACAGCTCAGCAAAGGCGAGAAAGACATTAACCATTTAACAAGAGTAATCAGTACGTATTATTTTTATCCGTTAAGACATGCAGGTTAGGATAATGTGAGGCTCTAAATCATCTGGATGTGTTTTTTTTACTACACCATACAAGAAGAACATTTTAAGCTTACAGTCTGAGGTTTCTGTCCTTTTACAGTCCACGTAAAAAGACAAATTGGTAAAGTGGGTGGTGGCCTTTCCCTTGAGGTATTTCATCCCCTACTCAAATGAAAGTGATATCAGCTTACACGGCCTTTGTACTTCATCGGGGCTGTTAACTCTGTAGCTGGAGTTCCCCTCTGAAATTGGCTCACCTTGTGGAGTGTTCCCTCTGTGCGGGCTGGGAGTATTAGCCCGGACTCTTTTCCTCACCGTCTCCTCAGAAGCATCCTGCGCCCTCTCTTCCTTCACCTCCTTGTCTCCTCCACCCTCAAGGTTGTCTGCCTCCTTTGGCATGTCAAGGTCTGCAGAATGACAGATGACAGTGAAATCTGCAGTGACTGTAAATGCTGTTCAGTGCTGCTGAATGTCTGATGACTGCAGTATGTGTGACATATGAAATATGATTTTTTTTTTTTTTTTTAGCTAGACATGCATTGATGTAAAGGTGTTTGTAACGTGATGGGGTTACATGTTACAGTACAGACAGTTAGGACAGATGTAGGTGTGTTATTGTTATTTAGAGATGATGACATCACCTACAGGAGGAGAGGAGGGGGAGAGGAGTCAGTGTGCCTGTGATGCTAAGGCTCAAGTAAACAAACAAAGCCTCCTGCATTGTGGCTGTCATCACAGCTTTATCTGAGGTTACGTTACTAACCTTATAGTCGGAAGCCCAGAGGAAGGAGATGAGTTAGTTAGCTGTGGAGCTCAACTTATCTACCGTTAGCTGTAGCCGGCGTGAACACGAGTCTGTCTGTCAACAACAAGCAAAGCTAAATGACACAGCTACTCCTTCACAACACAGCCATAGCGGCATTAGCGCGGTCACAGCTTTATTTAAAAGTTCGCCGCTGCCAGACACCGTCGTCAACACAAAGAAGGCGTTGTTTCTTCAAGGAAAAGACGCGTTTATTTACGTCGTAGACCTCCTCTGATGGTGTGCCGCTAATCAAGCGACACTTCCTGTATTGGTTGGGGCTAACATGACGTAATGTTCGAGCCCCTTCCGCGCGCACGCAGATATTTCTGAATAAAGAGACACGTGACGTCCCTTACACAGATGTTACTTGTGTTTAAAAGGAAACATTTCCCCCTAGACTTTCTGTATAAGTATACTGACTCCTCTCCTTATTCTTTTGTTCAAAAAAGGATAGATGAGTGGTTCTCAAAGTGGAGTCCGAGGACCAGCGAGGGACCTTGAAGGGGTTCCAGGAGGTCCAAAACAAAAACGTAAATAATTTATTTCACTGTAATTTCATCCATAAATAACACAATGACACAATGTATGACTATTTTGATCACGGGATTCATGTCCTTTCTGTAATAAAAGTAAAAATAATATATCAGATGGGGACTGTTTTGCAAAATTGAATTAAATGAAAAACAAAAATCAGTTTAGGGGCCCTTGATGTGAAAATGTTTGAGATCAGAAACTCTAAAAAGTGAGTTTTGTGTCAAATACATAAAACCTATGCATTGATCAGTTCAGAAAATGTTTTTTCACAGACTGGCTGATCCTTGATACCGGAACAGACTCAAAATAAAAAGCTCTAATGCCTGGCTGGTGCCACTCATGGTGCCTACTGTCCATCTTTGGCCATTAGTGTGTCTGACACTCAGCATCTGATAGACAATTTATGTTTTACTGTAATGAATGTAATCCAAGAGGCAGTGTCAGTAATTAGAGCTTCACGTTAGTCTATACCGCGAGGAACCTATTGTATTTCGAAAGTTTATTATTATTCCCGCACATGCATTTCCCCAATTTTCACCCCTTTCATTTTTTTATGTTTATTTTTTTTGACATGATCTAAGTCACCAAATTAAATGTGATTGAGATCATGAAAGAGGGCAGGGTTTAAAAGCAAATAGAGTATTTATTTACTTTCACATTTTTCACAATTTTGTGAGTCACCAGAATTTCTTGGATAATTCAGAGAGGAGAAAAACTGTATAGACACTTTACATATCTTGCAAGATGAAACTTATTTTCTTCAATATATCCAATGGTCAGTCAAGTCCATCACTTTTTAGTATTTTGCTCAATATACAACACAGCTTCAGCAATTCCAACTCAGTAAAAACCTGGTTCATTTCAGACAGGACATCTGCACAGAACTGACATCTACAGAAAACTTCTACCAAATTATACATTAATGTCACTAATCACAATTTATTATATATAAAAAAAGTGAAAACAGAAACACAGCTGAGAATATATAAATGTTTATTTAGATTGTTTTCAATATTAAAGTAATTACACACATACAAGTGCAAACACATGCTGTAGGTATCTTTCACATACATCTCTAATAGATTTAGACAGCCAGTTTGTACCATTTACCAACAACATTACCAGGACACATTTCTTCACACATCTACAGCACACTGACAGCAGAGTCGCCAAAGTACTGGTTAAATATCTCCGGGTGCGCTTGATAAAACTGTCTGAGCAGGCGCTTTCTCTCCTTGGTTGAGATCTTGTCGTCCAGGTTGATGCTGTTCAGCAGAATCCACAGTTCCTGGTTGGTGGTCGTCTTTGTCGAGTCGATGTAAGTCCTGCTGGAGACCTGCTGACACAACGCCGAGCCTGGACAACAGAAGAGAAGAGAAGAGAAGAGAAGAGAAGAGAAAATTTTGTCATAATCTTGTCCGTTCAAGATATATTTGTATTACGTTAATATCCTTGATGGTAAGTTTGTTTAGGCGACAAGCACAGTCTGAATCCTGCAGTAGCTGAAGAAGTGTGACTCTTCAACCATGGCCTCACACCAACTACCAGCCTGGTGTCCTCTCCTAACATCATAACTCTACAAAGGTTAACTATGAAGATTCCTCTGGCATCTTACAGTGGGGGAACCACCTGCTGCATCAAACAAACGAAAAATACTGCATGCTGAAGTCATCTTCGCTTCTTCTTCAGTGATTCCAGATATCTGGAAACGGTGCGGCGTTAAGTAATAATCCTGACAGATATGAATTAAGTGATGTTTGTTTGTTTTTTGTCTGTAACCAGACACGCAGTGGTACTGCAATGATATGGAAAAATTGCAGCTGAAATACCATAGTAACTACGGGTTATCGGATATCATCACGAACCTGAATCATAAAAAACATTCCTGTTGTAATGAAGGTACATAAGTGATCTGTGAAATCCCCGACTGGATCCAAAAACGCAACACACAGACGTGTAATTTTGAGTTCATCTCAGAACTCTTCCAGGTAATAAAAGATGTCACGTCGGTGTGAATTTTGTTGTTTCTCAAATGCATAACATATCTATCCTGGAGTGAACATTTACCAGTCACATCGGGCTGCTTCCCCTGCACCAGGCTGGCCAGCTTGTCACTCACTCCTTTGTGCAGAGCTCCTGGTATCTGGAGCAAAAAGAAAAGAAAGCGTTGGTCCGACAAATGATTTAATGACAGAAAATGGTTTGTCGAATGAAGTTACACAGTTGGAAATTGTCGGTCCTTTCAGTACGAAGTTCCCATTTCTCCTTTTTTCAACACAGCCCTTACACAAACGGCTGTGAGGGCATTTCCTAAGCTATATTTTGCAACTCAATTTGAGCAATTTGTTTACGCAACAATGAGTTACGGCACCACTCAATGTCAAATCTCAAACAAACACTTTAAAAAGTCTGCCTCAAGCCAATAAAAGGACATGCTCTGTTGATCTTTTTATGACATATTACAGGGCCAGATTCTGGTTTGTGAAAGATGTTGATGATTTAATAGTCTAGATTTAATTGAATGGCCTTGATTTAATTAGAAGCAATACATGTGAATTCAATGTATAAACAAAGGGCTAGTTTCTAGTACTCGGGGCTAATAATGTCTTTTGTGTCTCTGGAAGTGCTTTGTCAAATCTGAGAAAACAACCCTGGTGATGTCATCTGGGTTATCTCAACTCTATTTTATTACATGACAGAGAGTTGCACTGCGAACTGGGGACGTGGAGTTTGAAAATGTGGGAGTCTACCATACAGAGTATGACCTGATTTTAAACCATTTCTCTTATGAGTCTCTTAACTTGAAGAACTTGTAGAAAGTACCGGAGTACTGTTTTAAAGGGACTCATGGCTTAAGTCGATAATAAAAAGATCCAAGAAGGTACAATACAATCTGAAAACATTTCATTACCTTAAAGATTTCCTTTATGTTGCTGAGCATGAAGACCACCAGCAGGTCCTCCTTCTCCTTTGAGAGAGCTTTGCAGTGGAGGACTGCCTTGGAGAATGAGCGCTTCACTGCCAATCTGTTCTCCATCTGTACGTTCAACAGCATATCTTCAATGTCAAATGTGTTTTGTTTTTATTTAACCTGCCTGAAGACAGAGGGACTGTACCACAATGATGACTTTCTTTAGAAATTCTTTCCTTGGACATTTTTTTTTTTAATGCATCACCAGTCACCAGTTCGCACCTCTTTGTCCAGTTTGATCTCTTGTGGATCAGCTGCCAGAGCCATGAATGTAAGCAGCCTGTGCAGCTCCTCTCTGCAGCTGGATGGCACCAGCTTCAGACACAGCTGCAGAGCTTCAAGAGCTGTGTCCAACTTCGCATTCGCTGAAAAAGGAAAAGCAGAAAGACGGATGTTCTGATGATGTTCTCTGCACACTGATACTGAGGTTAAGTTAAGTTGGCACATGGGTACTTTGGATAGTGAAACAAACAGCTTTTCTTGTGAGCCATAGTCCCAGTTCTCACCCAGCAGGTCAGTGATGGCTGTGTAGATGTCAGCCATGTTCTGGGGCAGCAGTGGAGGTCTGTCTGTGTGGCTGTAGTGTTTAACCAGTGTCTCGTACAACACCAGCTTACACTGAGCTAAACTACTCTGAGAGAGCCGAGGCTGCTCCTCACAGTTATTACCTGGAAACAGAAATGGAAATTAATAATTAGTTGGTGTTGATATGATGATTAAAAAATAAATAAATAAAAAAAATCATCCAAGCACTCGCCTCTATGCTGGGGGGCGCTGCTGCCATCAGCTGGCACTTGCTCACATCTCTCTTGATCTTCAGGGAAACAGTGAGGCAGCTCTCTGCTCAGCTCCACCACCGGCTGGTCAGGGAGGAAGTCCAGACAGTCCAGAGCTGCACGGAACCACTCATCCTCCCTGCAGGATAAAAATACATACATTAATTTTAATTTGATTAACTTTATTGCAGGCACATTGAAATTAAATCTGCTTTCGGCTACCCCAAGGAAAGCAGTTCTAAAAAGAACCGAGCAGGTCAAACATACTGCGAGTCCCTGAAGGCCTTGAGGATCTGTCTGTCCAGGTGGTTGCTGCTGTAGATCAGGTCCGGGTTACTGTGAGCCAGCAGGTGTGATGGAGGGGAGGAGGGTGAGGTGTGGCAGCACTGAAGCACCCCTTCCAGTAGGGGAAGCTCCACCAGGTTTAACAGCCTGAGCAGAGCTTGTTCCTGCCACACTTCGTCTACCGCTGGGGAACGGAGCAGAGTAAATTATATCAGATTGTTGTACAGATTGTTTGTTTAGTCTTGTAAAAACTGGTTTCTCCTCACTTTTTATATAGTCTTTGATTTTCTGACATCCAATCAATGGGTGAGTGAACTCATGACAAAAGTTAAATCATATAATGTACATTGTAAAACTCAGATCTGCCCCTTAAAATAAAAAAAGATTTTCATTATTCAGTTGCACATGCGACCTGATCAGAGATTTTTCTTGCCTTTTAACTAATGCATGCTGGAAGTTCCAACAATATGAAAAAAAAAAAAAAAAAAAATCCAAATTCACTTTGTGCATTTTCTAATGAAAGAAATGTGACTGAATTTCCCCTTGAAACATAAACATGGCCTTCAAATGTACAAGAGGCAGCACGACAGGATGAAACACGCCTTACATGATTGTGGTAAAACAGAGTCTGTCTGCACTCTGCTAGGACTCAGACTCAGACTGTCCACCATGGGCTCCAGTGACAGCCTGCCACTGACAGGAGTGTCCAGTTGGTTGGCTTTTATACACGTCTGAGTGAATCTGACAGGGGTAGACATCGGAACATGTGACCCAGTGGGAAGTGTCTGCTCTTCCTGTCTGAAAAGCAAAAACACAAGACAGCTTGAGAGATGTTAGAAAAGCATTTTTTTGAAGGATCTGGTTCTTGAGACACACCAAACTAGACAAGAAAGTTGAATAATACATAACCCCAACAAAGTTATATCTTTAAAACTGTACATATATATTTTCACATTGAGTAAACAGGCGTCTAAAAAAATGAAGTTAGACCTAGTGTGATGTAAACTTCACACCTGTGCGAAGGAGCACCGCAGAAGAGTTTTTGGATCCCGTTCACAAGCGCGCCTCTCTCCAGCTCGTCAACTGAAGGAGTGAGCACATTTACAAACCTGCGCATGACATTTAAAAGAAGAAAGCTACGTTATTCACAAATTCACACCCAGCTTGGATGACATAATGAAAGTACATCACATATATCACATTTGTGTGTATCTAACCTGTAAAGAGCACTCTTGCTGTCCTGAAACACATCCCGCTTCTTGTCTTTGCCAAACACTTTTGTTCCCACTGCCTCAAACACGCTGCAGTCCAGCAGAGCCTGGCACACTAACACCACTTTGTCCCGTGATGCAATGGCACCTTTACATTTGAACAAAACAGAAAAGGAGAAATGACAAGCTACTGAATGTCTTTTGGTTCATAAATAATAAAAGATTGTGAAAATATCCAATCAATTATTTAAATAAAATCTGAGAAAATAACACACAATGCTACCATATGTACAGAACACACACACACACACACCCTCAAAGCCCTTCAGATGGTTAATGTGTTCTGCCACCACATCCACGGCCTCGGAGCCGAGGAAACAGTCACTGTGGGACTTGAGGTGGACTCGTCGATGCTTCACTGTCACAGATGATCTGAGGTGGGAGATGAGGCCACTCCACAAGGAGGAAGACTGCACTGGTTTACTAGCCACACCATGAGCTGAGGGACAGAGAAACATGATCCAAGGAAAACAAACTAAGTCAATCTCTGCATATTTTAGAAAATGATCTTTGCAGGGCAGGGTAAGGCTTAAGATTTGAGAAAAACACAAGAGATGGAAAAAGAGGAAAGGCAAGGAAATATGAAGGAATGCAACTGCTTGAGCAGGCCTTCTTGAGCTGCAGGGGATTATATCACCTCGTTGAAACGCGTTTATTAAATTACCTTGAGGACGAACACACAGTTTCTCTGCAAGTTTCAACGCCGCTGCTCTTTCCTTAATTGAAGCCATGTTGAATACTGCTTTAGTTGAAAATAGGTGGGTGGATAAGCAGGAGAAAACAACCAAACTAGGTCCATGCACACGCACAGGTGCCTCTGGTTTATGTGTAGATTCATAATTTAACCGCTAGATGGCACCAATCGCTAAGCCACACTGAGCCCACCCACCTCTGTGACACAGAACTGCGTTTCATTTTACTGTTTACTGTCTTTTTTTTTCTTTTTGTTTTTACTGTTGAAATAATGCACCCTTATGTTGGCTGACGTGCATATTAAAATACACAAAGAATATTTAATGTTGACGAATGGGAAAAGATGGAAGCACAGCTGATTGGTAGCCGATGCTGCCTTCAAATACCCAAGGAAATATCAAGTTTATCAATGTAATCGTGGTGGAGCTTTGTTGTAAAACATAATATACTTTTTTATTGTGTGTGTATATGTACGTATGTTTGTCAGTCAATGTATTCGCTCCCAGGTAGAGATGTGAGTGTATTTCATGTTTCAACATATTGTAAGTGAATATGATGAGACTCATTTAAATAATAAATAATAATATACATTGCTGACAAAATCCATAGAGAACATAATATGACATTGTGTTTTTTTATTTCTCTAATACTGAAAATGTAGCTATTTACCTCTCCAGTTGGGTTATATGAGGACGTTTTTCTATTTTGACGATATATTTTCTTACTTTGTATTCTCAGTGCTCTCATTGCCAACAACCAAAGTCCAAATTTCCCGGACGCTCCTGAAGGTTGCTGCCTGCTGGGAACTAATTCAACTTCAACTTGATGTTTTAAAGGTACTGTAGGATAAGAAAACAACATTTTACTATGCTAAATCCTTTCAAACAACAAAAATTGTAATTTATGGAGATATTGATATATGTTTTGAAAGAAAAGTTTTACATTCGTGGATAGAAGTTATTTTGGTGAATTAAAGGCTGGTGTTAGCTAACATTTCTCTCAAACGTTAGCTTAACTGTTAGAACTGTTAGCTTTACAGTTATGATAACACTTCTCTCAAACGTTAGCTTAACTGTTAGAACTGTTAGCTTAACAGTTATGATAACACTTCTCTCAAACGTTAGCTTAACTGTTAGAACTGTTAGCTTAACAGTTATGATAACACTTCTCTCGAACGTTAGCTTAACTGTTAGCGTAACAGTTAAGCTAACATTTCTCTAAAACATTAGCTTAACTGTTAGCTTAATGTTTTGGCTAATGTCAAAATGTTGACAATTATTTTACCTAAAACTATTAAACACAATGTTGAGTTGGAAACTTAAGGGGCTCTTGACCTGATGAACGAGTTGAAACTGTATGAATATGAATATGAATTACAGTAACTCAAATAATGCTAAAAGAATATCGATACTTACAGGTGGCCTAGCTAATTTTCCAGATTTCCAGTTGCATTAAGTTACCACAATAAGTTACCACCCGTTTAAAGACAACACTCAGAATTATTTTGCTATTTTGTCTGCTCTTTTCTCAACATGCAATGACAGAAAACCCTCCGATGTTAATACCCAGTGTACTAATGTGTTTAATATTAATAGGTATTACAGTATTTTGCCTCCTGCGTTGCTGATGGCTGTAGTGTGGTTACATGTTACATGTTACTTTGGCACATTACAGGACAGTCACTGATATAACTCACCCAAAGGTATTACAGAAAAAAAAAAATCACGTTGCTTGATAGAAATGTGCCCATTTAATGGATGGCAGTTGTTTTAATTTGTCTTTTCATGGCTTAAAGCTGATGGTTAATACCTGCTCAACTGAATCACAGGAGATACGAATAAAGACTTTGTGGTTTACTCCCTCAGTCACACTCACACATACACGAAGACACGGTGCACACATACACCATCACTTTGACACACTAACACACGTTTTGCACATCACCTCCCTCCTCAGCCTGAGGTCATGGTGTCATTTTATGATAGTAGCCAATTCTAGCAGGGATCATTTAATTCTCCAACATGATTGATACCAGCTCAGGTTAAATGGGAGAAAAAAGGTCTCTTCTATTAAGAGATCAGTGGCTAGTGGAGACCTCCCACTTAAATACTCATATTTTGCAGTATGTGTGTGTGTCAGTCAGTGTCTTGGTTATATTGAATGGACAGAGAGAGTTTCAGAGTAGATTATCCACAGGTCAAATTAAATAACTTAGATAATTTAAAAAGCATTGACAGCACAATTTCCACCATTCAGTGTTATTGCTCTGACCCCTATTAGTGTCAATGGGCTGGTTCATTTTAACCTAGATTGTTTATCAAGGTGTTATCTTCTTGGTGCAATGGTGTAAAACAAAGAAAGAAGCCATTAGGTGAGATTGTAGTGATTGAGAAACATTACAAGGCTTTAATGTGTGAGTCTGTTATTTCTAATAAAACCATTTAGCAGTAAAAATTGCAGATGAGGGAGTAATTAGAAGTGGAGAAGCTGAGTGTGATGATTTTTCTTCTTGATTAACAGGAAGCAGAGGCCCAGCAGGACCTTGGCCGACCCTGAAACAACTCAATGGATCTCGGTGCAGACTCTGGGACACTCCGCCCCCACACCATTGTAAGTTACGACTTCTGACAGTACAAGACAAACATACAACATCCATCAGCTTCTGTATTTATACACTTATTTATAAAAAAAAATTGTATATTTTTAGTCCCAGAAATAACATGTTTCCTGATATTTAAAGAAAGGCTGCGACACATGCAGTATTAATATTGACAATCTGAATCGTTTTTTTTATTTACAGACAAGATATTAACTTAGTTAGCTTGATAATTTTTTCACTATTGTATGCAGGAGGAAATGACACTGACCATGTACATTTTGCACATATCATTTCATCAGCTTGTGCCAAACTGTTGTATTTCTGATGCTGAATTAAAATTTTGATCATGTTTATGCAGGTAGGTGGACCAGAAACTCAGGAGCTGTCGCCGTCCAGTGTCCCCTGTCAAACAGAAAGCGGAGGCACCATCTTACTGCAGTTGCTGGAATTTAAAACCCATCTACTCGAGGCTGTAGAGGAGCTGCACATTCGAAGGGTATAGTAGCAGTTGAAATTTTATATCCTTTTTATACTGACGCCTTACTGAACGAGGTGCTCCCTTTTAGTTTAAACTGCAACCTGTGAAAGAACAGCGTCGCTATTTTCTGACCGCACAGAAGTCAGATTTTCTGATAATATTTTTGTGCGTGTTCTTTTGTACAGGTGCTTGTGCAGGTGAGCTGTGCAGAAGGTTGGTCTAAGAGCACAGACTTAGTGACAGCTTTGTGCAATTCAAAGGGCTTTACAGATGACTTACTAGCTGATTATAAGATAATACAAATGATATCAGGGAATAGAATATGAATACAATAAAATAAATAATGGTGATTCCTCTCCAGGGTTTGAAAAATCTTTAAAAAAAGGCTAAAATGTCTTAAATATGATTTGGACAGATTGGATTATAAAATTAACGTTAACTTTAGTCTTGCTTTTAAATGTGTTTTTGGAGAAAAATTATATTGACCATTTTGTAATTTGTAAAACAGAAAAAAAAAGAAAAGAAAACAACAAAAAATAAATAAGGGTTTCTACCCTCCAGCAAGTACTTTAAACCTGACAGCACATCCTGAGTGTGCTTAAAGGTTAGAGGAGCAACAATGGGATGTTCGATCGTTTGTTGCTATTTCGCTTTTATTGTTATAGTCATGTTAACTGGGAAACAAACATAAGACGGTATATCAGTGTGATCCTCCTCAGGCGCTGCTGCTATCAAAGTAGCACTTTGTAGTTGTGTAGTTCGTGGGGTGGAGAGGTTGAGCAGCAAGAGGATGTCATGATGGTGCCGGACATTCCTGAGCAGGTCAAATTCCAATGGGTTTGTTTTCTTTTCTTAATACAGTACAACCCGCCGGTATAGTTGGTGAGAATGCGGTTTAACGAGAAAGCGGGCTGGGATTCCTCTTTGCAAATCAACACTAATTATTCACTATTAGTCAGATATAAACAAAGACATGCTGTGATACATGCAGAACAGAAAACTTTTGGATAAACTATATCTAACTTCTAACTACGCTATTAAATAAATCTTCACGTTTTCATGCCCAGATACTTAGTTTTTTTTCTTTTTTTTTAATTGCCCAGTAAAAGGCATCCACTCAGGACCGCAATAAAACAGTGAAGAGATGAAAAGCCATGACAAATATATGAGTCATGAATTCCTACATACATACACATACATACCAGAAATCATATATTAGCAGATATTGTTTAGTAAAATATAAATCTTGCTAAACAAAAGCTCTATTTTCTGCAGCATATTTTGAATTTCATGAATTTCCAGGCTTAGTAAAGCTTTTTAACACATATACACTTACACACACACACACACACACAGTAATTATTCCTCAGGGGGAAAATAACAGCTTTATTTCCTGTACCCTCCTTTTTTGCAGTGCCACGCTGGTAGCATAGTTTAATAGGAACTTATAAAATAAACTCACTGAGTTAACCAGCTCCCACATGCACATAAAAAAGTCCCAGTGGATATAGAGAGCAATTGACTTTTACCTGCCTTCTCCAGGGCAAGAGGGAGGATAGGGATGGCTTTCCACAAATATCACCTCCCCTCTAATGTTCCTCTTCGACGAAACATACAGAGGAATGAACCGAGGAAACTTACTGCAGTGTGCACTTTTGGCTCAACTCCAGAGAGTGAATTTGCTTGCTGGGATCACACCGTACCAGCCTATGTCCCATTTTAATTTATTGTCTGATTTCATTTAGCAGGTGTCGTCAGGTTGTCTGTATGTCTGGTTGCGACTTTCTTTTCATCGCAGTACGTGATCGGTCTTCGTCAGGTTCGGCGAGTATCAGGTTTTGTGTAAATGATATGTTTCCACGCTTCAGGATGCAGAGACACGCTTTGAGGATCAGATCAGTAAACTGGTGTTGGAGAAGCAGGAACTGGAGTGGGAGAAGGTACAGCTGGGCCTCGCTACCTCTACATCAACTTTCTGTTCAACTTTTTGTTTGTTTGTTTGTTTTTACACTGTAGATCAACTGTTTTGATCCATTTAGCTTTTTCCTGTATGACAGGAATCCCTCCAACATCAAATTGAAACTGTGGCAAAGCAGCACACAGAGTCACTCACCAATGTTAAGAAGCAGGTACTTTTGTTAGCGTTGCACTTTGTACATCCAAATGAAGACTTTCCCATAAACATCTTATCTTTGTTTTTCTTAAGTTACAGGCCAAAATAAGAAAGATTGAGGAGGAGAAGGTATGAAGGGCTTATATCCAAAAAAATCTCAGAACATTTTTTTCAATTAATGTTTCTAGTGGAGTAGTAAATTTACTCATTTCAGTTGCACAATCTTGGCCCTAGGAGGGGATTCTTTTGCGTTATGTTTTAGTATTTATTGCTTTTTTGACACTCTGACACTGACAATAATAATATAACATTTCAGGGAAAATACCAGGTCAGTGCTGAGTTAAAAGACAAGGAGATTAACAACCTGAAAGAGGAGCTGAAGCTGCTGCAGGTACTGAGCTGTACAACACTCACAGGCCTTTTCTCTCTCTGTCTACCTCGCTCACACACCAGCACATCCATTCATCCCATCACCTTTCTTACTTTCTTTATCTCATTTTGTCTTTCAAATCAGAGAAAAACAGATTTTAACATTGAACTTAAACTGTTAAAAAGAAAAAAATGCTGTCCGGAGGGCATAAAGTGTGCACAGGCCTTCGTCTTCAGGCCTGACACCACAGAGGTGATATATAGCCGTCCCCACAGTCCGCTGCACTTTAACAGCCCCGCTGTGCTACAGAGACAATAGAGACTGTTTTTGATATTCTATCTGGGCGACACTGACTGCGGTGTTGGCCTATGGTGCAGCCCTGGTGTGTTCATTCTTGTGACACGGTCTGGTGGATCCTTTTAATTTAACCCATTTTCACATCAGTGGCAGTTGGGATTGAAGTGATTTAATTGCCATGTACCTTGACGATCTGCTAAATTACAAATATGTGCTCAATTGGAACAGGATGGTTCAAGTCCTCCATAATCAAATGTTAGTACTTTGTCATTATTTTAATCCCAATAAAAAACTGGGCTGATGAATATCCGGAGCAATATGGTTTCCAGATTTAAAGAAACGATAAACAGTGTGTGACCGCTTCCAGCTTTAAAAATGAAAAAGGCAAATTAACTTTTTATTTTTATTATTAATTAAGACTGTATTTTTAGAAGGTCATGATGTGAGTTTTGGAAACATGAGGTTTGCTTTGATACTTTTGCATTACCTGGTAAATGATGAATAAAATATGAACATCCTGCAATGGTCCCATGTCTTTAATAAAAAACTTTCTTTGTAATCACACTGTCGCAGGTAGAGATTAGTTCTTAACCTTAATAGCTAATGTTGGTCTTTTTATACATTTCGTTATGTTGTTTCATTTGATGACTCATCCAAAGAGTAGATGAAGTATTTCTTTATAAAATGATTCAGTTTGCGTCCCTTTAAAGGTTATCTGGTAACCCCCTGATGGTCTGGATCCCCAGAATGAGAACCTCACTGATACTGGTTAATGACGTCCTGGTTGTGTAATAATAAATGTTCCCAAAAATCTGAAAACAAAGTGTCAGTGGACAGTTGACAACTAACAGAGACAAAATATAATCATAGAGCTCCAAAAAAATGTTTGAATATTTCTATTATTTTATATGACGTGCAGAAATGTCTGTTGTATTAAAGAGATCAGAGGTTTTTTTTGTTTTTTGTTCTTGTCCATGTTGGTTTTAAAGTCCATTCTTGACCTTGGAAACAGCAGATAACAAATCAGCCTCACCTCGACCTTGATTTAGTATCTTGGTCTAATATGTTCGTAGATGTATTATTATGACATGATGTGCAGAAAATCATGACTGCAACGTTTTTATTATTTTACCTACTGGATTCTGAAAAGGATGTAATATCTCTTTAATACTCATCACGCTCATCAGGATGACAACTTTTCATCTTATTGAATTTCTTTTACTGCCTTTTTTACAGTTGCTGAAGTACAACTTGGAGAAGAAATCAAGCGAGCTGGTAAGAAAGGATTTTCCACTTTGTACAAATTGTTGACAGAGAATGAGTGGGAGTGAGAAAAATGAAACGAGGAGATTGAGGGAACGGTGCTAAGGAGGGATGGGTTTAGACGGAAGAGCTCATCAGGAGTAACGGATAGGGAGTGTGTGACACTTTGAACTGCCAGCACAGCAGAGAAAATATCTCCTATTAAAATATTTTATAACTGGGCCTCGCTCGGTTTAACCCTCTTCACATAACAGTGGCACGGCAAGGGAGTCGAAGAGAGAAGCATGGTGTACTGGAGAGAGGGAGTGAGAATCAGAGTGAAAGGGAGTGAGTGAAGAGAGAGAAGAAAAGAATCTGCTCAGCTTGATACAGACAATCAAACCGTAATGGCAGTATGAAGAGCGATAAAGCTCTCTGAGGCATACAATGAGTCGATTCCTTCATCTCACTGAAATAGACTGACGCTGGCCGTGTTAAACTGTGATCCTCTCAATCACCTGACAGATGTTTCTGTTGTAGCACTCCGTGTCTAACAACATGTGCCTCTGCATTTTACTTCCTCTTGTTTTGTGTCTGGCCTTTAAACTGAGCAAAAGATCAACTTCTTCCCCTTGAAGGAAAAGTGTTTTTTTTTGGGAAATGGCGCTTATTCGCTCTCTTAGTGAGAGTTGGATGTTGGATGAGGAGATTGGTGCCACGCTCGTCAGCGAAAGGAGCTACAGGCAGCAGCTGGTTAGCATAGCTTAGCTTAAAGACTGGAAGCAGGGGGAAACGGCTAGCCCGGCTCTTTCCGAAGGTTACAGAATCCAGCAACCAAAGTGATGACAAGACTCACAAATCACTGCTCACAGCCAAGAAAGAGTCCCGCACATAAGTGTTTATGTGAAGTTAAGCTAATCAGCTGCTGGCTGCAGCTTCCTTTGTAACAGAAAGGTAATACAGTGGTGTTACTTTTCATCTAACACTCAGCAAGAAAGCACATTTACCAAAATGTCAAACTATTCCTTTAAGGAAAAGAATATTTTACAGTTGAAACATTTTTCACAGTTCATCCCCATTCCACTGAGTATTAATTCACTGATTCATTCTAGGAACATATTTAAAGCTAAGTAAGTGTTTCGTAATGTAGTGTTTTTGTACTGTACTTGGACAGATGTGTGAGTAAAACCATGGCCAGTACCATGGCAACTGTATTCCCTGGATTGTGCTCTCTGTAGGGAGGCTACTCATTTGTTTATCTGTTTTAACTGCAGGAACAGAAACTAACCTTGCAGAGTCGGGCAAAGGACAGCCACCTGAACCAGCTGGGGGAGGTGGAGAAACGTTTCAGCGCTCTGTCCAGGCACTGTGCCATGGTCAAGCAGGCCCACGAGAAACTAGAGCAGAATGGTAATTGATGGATACACAGTAGATGTCCTCCCTGTGTTGATGAAGGTTTGCTGATTATAACTACACTGACAAAAAAAGTCAGATACGTTCAGGATACATACAGCGCATCAATACATACTGTTGAATGTTACCCTGCTAGCATACCTCAAATATTCTCAGCGTTCACTTTATTAGATCTTTCAGAAGGGGCCCTGTTTTGCCCCAGAGCAGCCTGAATTCTTTAGGGTATGAGTGTAACAAGGTGCTAGAAACAATTCACAGAGATCTTGGTGCTGTGCTGACTTGATACAGTCAGCTCCTCCAAAATGTTCAGCAGCACATTAATTCCTGCAAAAATCCTGTTTCACTTCATCCCAAAGATATTATTTTGGGGTCAAGATCTGGGTAATGAGCAGAGGTCGCTGTCATGTTACTTTAAATACTCCTCTCGGAAATTTTGATAAAAGAGTAGACTTTATGGCTATGAAGAGATCTCCCAGCAGCAATGCTTAGTGTTAAATAATGCTCGGTTGCTACCAGTGGGCTTTGTGTGAGCCAAGAAAGCATTCCTATTACACAGACACCAGCAGCCTGTCCTGCTGACACCTGACAGGGCCGACGCATGGATTGATGTTGACGATAGTAAATAGCAGTTTATCTGGAGCTCTTATCAATATGCATCTTATTAATGTGCATTACTTTATACCCTGTTGTATTATTGCTGTAAATAAAATAGTTATTTCTGTTGCTACAGTAATTTAAAATGAGTATAAAATAAGAATATAAAATAATTTGAGATGTTTGGATGTAAAAGATGTAAAAGTTGATGTTGATGCTCATTGTGAGTTTGTGAGTTATATTCCTGTCTGCCCCTAATGGCATGTTAGTAATGCCACAGCATTATATATGACAACCGTTATCAATTGCTGTGTGTAATGCTTACAGTTGATGAGGCCATGAGAATCAATAAGAAACTGACTTCTGCAAATGAAAAACAGGAAGCAGCCATTGCATCACTAAAGAAGGTATGTGGACAGTTGCCTTTACATTTGTAATTTATTTTAGGGAAGACGTCAATACACTGTATATCAGATTTGTACCTGTTGCCATCATACGTGAATTTGTTATCCTGTATAACAGCCGATAAAAATCCGAGGTTGCCCCAAGAAATGGTATTTAAACTAAAGCAGTCAACTGGAGTAATTTATGAGGAATCAACTCGGATCATTTTGTAAGTTTGAAATGTCTGAATGCTTTCTCAGGAATTGGAGGAGGTCAGTTACAAGCTGATCAAGGCCAAGATGTCTTCAGTCCGACATGATAAGACCCAAAGTCCTACAGGCAGAGAGCAGCATGTACAGCAGCTGCACCAGAAGCTGAACATGGTTACAATCAAGTTTAATGTTTTTCATGATAATTGATACTTATCTCGTTCACATTAAAGGTGAAATTCATATGACAATTAGCTGGAAAGCTTTATGAGGGGATCATTAATATTTAAGACAGTTGAACTTATTGACTTGAAACAGCGTCACACAGTTGGTGGGAAAGTCTTAACTGGGATGTGAGACGTAACTTGACTGTTAATAAATTCAGTCTCTTGTTCAGGAAAGTGAAATGAACAAGACGCTCAGGGATGAGAATGCAACAGTGCGAACAGAGAAGCAGGTGAGAAGCTATAAAATAAAACCATGATGCTCTTCCTCCAGTGATATTTTATTACTGTGGTTGTTTTGGACGCATTCAGTTTTTACCATTTCGATGAGTGAATAAGGTATACCTAAACTCGCCTCGTCATATACTGTAACTGTGATATTGTAAGGCTTAATTGGCCATACTGTACCTTCATTTTGTGTATGTGTGTGTATTTTATAGGAGGTGATGAAGTCTCTGCAGCATACCCAGCAGCTGTTGTTGAGCCAGACGCAGACTGTAAGCAGGATGGACCTGGAGCTGCAGACACAAGGAGAGCAGTACAGGGTCAGAATATCTCATTTTGTGCTGCTTCTCAGACATGACAGAACTGTAAATAAAAACACTGCATGCCTATTATTACCTTATTTTGTTATCTTTCCTCCCATCTGTGTCAGTTGTTCTGACTCCTCATCATATCGTGTATTCACTGGTGCAGTGATACTGATACTGTTTCTGTGTATTTTCTGGGTTCCTGCTGGTCATAAATTCCAGATATTAATGTTAGTTTCTTCCTTTCAGATGAAGACATTGAATATATAAAGAAATTTGGTAGAGAAGTAATGATTGAATGTTTATTGCATTCGATGGTCGATTTCAGCTTTTTCACAACAAGCTTAAAGGACAATCCAGAAAATAATTTGTAGCTCAAAGACAGAAATCAATCAGTCAAGTCATGGAGAGTCATGAGATGTCATGATCCGTAAGAACCATCATTTTACCGTCACAATTATAATTAGTTTAAAAATATAGTTATATTCAAAAGATCTTTGGTCCGCAAGTGGACACAGTTGGCTGCAACATTTGCTAAACTGATGAAAATAAAGAAGACAAATTTATAAATGAATCTTGAAAAACAATGTAGCACTATAAAATTAGTTAGACAGTGAAACTCTGTCTAATTATTGAGAATGAAACTGGAACTACATAAATGGGATGAGGGGAGGATCCTCCACCCATAAGACTACTGGGGAAGTCAGTTACCAGTTATGTATTATGTACCAGTTATGCTGTAGTTTGTCCTGAATAAGAAACTACAACAGCTTCCTGAAAAATATGCCAAGCTACGTGGTGACATGTTAGTTGTTGTTCTTGATTTCGTCTTCTTTTGACTTTCATTGGTGCTCATAACCTTGTTCTATAATTCTTTGTTTTAACCGATTACTGAGCAAATGTGCTGTATGTCAAAATAGATTTTAGTGATGGTGAATGTGCTTAATATTTCTTCTAGTAAAACCCAGCAGCACCTATTGGTCCCAAACAGATCAGGAATGTTTACATGGTTATGGACTAAATTTATACAAGGATAGAAATAAATGACGACCATCGTTTCTGTTCATAAATATGATGAATGTGGTGTTGTATATCACAACATTAACATTTACATTAGTGAATATGGTCCACTCTGCAACTGAATGATCGTTAGTGTGTTTAACCTACGTTTATGGCTTCACAGTTTATTGTTCTCTTTTCATTTCTCTGCACCCCCTTCTTATTTTGAAATTCATCTATTCATTAATTTATTAAAATCATTATTAAAATGACACAAGCCAACTGATTTGTATTAGCAAGAAAGTCCTTTCTCTCCCACTGCCCTGTTTAAGACCTTCTGTTCACGTTAAATAAACACATAAAAATTTAGTATTGCATCAAAAACCTTATGGGTGATTAATTTTACTGCAGGCCCTTAAGCAGGAACATGAGGTGATGCGAGAGAAAAGCAAGGCAACGGAAGACAAGGTGGTCCAACTGATGGACAGCTACGCCGCTTCTAAGACCGTCTGGGACAAAGAGGTAGAAAAACATGTAATGTTATATAAAAAAAATAATGTTAAACCTAACAGAAAATAATAATTTCCAAAGGAAAAATATTAATTGTTTTTCATCTGAAAGAGTAATCTTGTCTTTGGTGTGTGTGCGTGTGTGTTAAACAGAAGACAATGTTTCTGGAGCGCATCAAGAATGAGCAGCAAGACCATCAAGCAGTGAAAGATGCGTACATCAATCTCCATCAGAAACACGCTGAACTGTCCGCACAGGCCACAGTGCAAGCTCAGCACCTACATGAAATGGAGGTACAGACACAAACACACATACAGTGTCGTATGTGTACCAAAACACACAGGCGTCAGTGACGTTACCACATACAGAGTATTCAGCAGAATATTAGAAAAAGCAGTCAGAAAAGTTCAGAAAAGATATTTAGGTATAGGACTTGTTAGGAAAGGTTTGCTGGTGAACTGTACCATTGTGTGTGGTGTCACATACCCAGCATATGTGGCAAATGTGCGCTTGATAACAGAAACACTGTCAATAAAAAGATGCAGCTGCAAAGAAAACTCCCCTCACTTCCTCCAACTACCTCGGCATAGTGCTGTTATACATGTTATACGTTTAGCTGCCGGTGGCGTGATACACAGGTGAACGAGAAGAACTGGTGCATCCTGAACATGTGGCTGTTTGTTTTTCCTCCGCACAGACGAGAGACTGCAGTCAGAGCCTCGGTGTTTCTGCCCAGCTCTTCCCCGCTTTAGCGGAAGGAACCAGAGCAGTGAGACCTCTTAATGAACCCAGCTCTGAACTGCGTAGCTTTGGCAGTCTGCAACACTTGGCTTTTTCTCAGACCAAAAACTCTGACTGTCTGGAGGACACAAGAGCTGCGACTAAGCTAGTTGCCATTGGAGCAACGGGAGGTCAGCCAGCTAAATATAAACACAGAGGCAGAAACTGATTTTATTTCTTCTTCTGTTCTGAGAATTTAACATACATTTTTCCTATAACATACAGTACAAGCAGTGCAGTGACAGATAACCATAATCAGTTGCATTATTTTACTTTTGCTTATGAAGCTTTGTCATTTCTATGACCAGTACAGTTTGACCAGCTGTGGAAAACCTTTGTGTACGTTGTGTTCTCTTTCAGGACAAGAAGCCTCAATCCATCACCTGCAATCGCAAAGTAAAGAACCCCTCAACATTTCAAACCTGTTTAGCTGCCCACTTGACACCAACAACCTCTATAGTCTTTCTGGAGCAACAGGCAGTGACACCAACAAATACATGAACAACACTAACACAGGTTTGGTTTCAGATGTGATGTGTACTACTCCCTCTGTGTCCGATAATGGTCTGCTGATTAGCAAAGGTAGCTGTGTGAGTAGTACAATACCAGCATCAAGCCCTGATCAAAGGTCTATCCACGGATCTGTATTGAGCAAAGAAAAGAGCGATGAAGGGAATAGAGGAAGAAGAGAGGAAGAACAGGGCAGGAGGGACGACACCAGAGAAGAGGAAAGAAAAAAAGATCAGCTGTGGAATAGAGAAGAAGATTTGAAGGAGGGAGGACGTGCTGAAGAAAAAAGAGGAACGCTCATGACCCAAACAACAGATAGAGTGGACAGACAAGAGTGCGGGGGAAGGGACACCAGAAAACCTAAAACAGAAACAAAAGATAGAGCAGAGGGAGCGGAGAGAGGAAAGACAGCGGTGCACACACCAGAACCAACAGAAGCAGAGATACAGGCCCAGACGGCCGGTGATAAAAACCACAAATCTGGAGAGAAGAGCAACACACTGCAGGTCATTGACTTGATGGACAACAGTGAGACACAACTGACTGCCTGTGAGCCCTCAGACTGCTCACAAAGCTCTTCTCAGAAGGTCATTAAGAGGGATGCTGAGTTTAGTCATGTTAACAAAGGAGGTGGGATTGGAAGAGAAGGACAGTTGCGCCATACACTCAGCACCGATGAGAGCCAAAGTGTCAATCATGGGCCTAATCCCCTTGTTCAGGAGGCGCAACACGTGTGTGAAGATGCAGAGTCACTTTATCATTTGCCAAGTGCAGTTCATCAAGTTTTTGAGAAAAACACAGAAGAGAGGCTATCTGATAAATTCCCAGCTGGACTTTGTGAACGTAGCTCACATACGGTCGCTGCAGAGTCAGGTGGTATCGTCAACATCCAAGACTTGGAGACAACACACACGCAGGCAGAATTCAGCAATCCTCCTGATGTTACCAGCAACATGAATCACACAGATGAAATGCATGATAAAAAAGTAAGGGAAGAAGGTGTATCAGTGAAAACAATGACTGAAACTCAAGCATTACCCCAAAGTCAGCAAATCTCAGAGCAGGAGAATGAACAGCTGAAGTCTCTGGTAACAGATTCTGTTGCACAGAAGAAGAGTGATGATCAGACAAATGTGAACAATGCTTGTGAGGCTGCCAAGGAGACGGCGGATAAATCTAACTTGAAGGATGCCTCCGACAGCGCAGAGCCTGAATCTCAAGTGGCAACTGGCAGTTGTCAGGAGCACTTTAAAAATGACAAAGGAGATGTAGAAGATTTACAGACCACCGAAAGTGAAACTGATTTGAAGCCATCTGTCCATCAGAGTTACAACATTGATGCATCACCAGAGACTGGAGGCTCGGAACACAATGAGCAGCCTGTTGTAAAAGAAATCCTGCTCGATGATACCGATGAGCCGCTTCTTCCCAGCAATAAGACTTGCAGGTTGTCATTGGACTGGGGTGGTGTTAAAAGAAAGACAGCAGGATCCGACACCATGTCCGTCTCTGTCTCGCATCACTTTGCTCAGGTACTACAACAAAAAAGTATCAATATTTTTTTTGGGTAATTAATAGAACCTTGGAAACCTTTTTTTTCAATGTTAATCATTCATATTGGTTATGAAAATATTTCGCTAAATGCATTGCAGACATTGAATACAGCTCTCTATGAGCCACATTTTATATACTCATTTATATTTGTCTATATGGTCTATATATAATTAAAACCTTGGTGCTTTTTCAGGGTTCCCGTGTGTCTGGTGAATTCCTCGGACATCCTCCCAGCACGATACCAATGTTCCTCAAAAGCAACAAAGGTGATGGTTGTGCTTAAATAACACAGTAGAGCCTCTCACATAGTGACCTTTGCGTACATCTGTACTTCATACCAAATCCCATCAATAATAATCATTCATTCTTACCTTCTTACCTATATCTCACCTCATTCCTCTCAGTCCCCTCGGTGATTATCGGGGCGTCAGAACTGTTGAAAGCCTCCAGTGTCTCTGGGACCGCAGCTTCCTCGAGGAGACACCAGCAGGGAGAGTGGAAAGCTATCGGAGAGACAACAGCAGCAGACATGGTCAGTTACAGAAGCGGCTCTCACAGACGGAGCCTAATGTGGTTCACCAGCAGAACCTTAATGGAAGTTTCTTATGTAATATACTGATACTCCAAAATAATATAAAATTTAAAACAGATTCCAATGCAATAGGTAACAGAGACAAAACAGCACACAAGATTTACATGCCCATATCTCTCAAATAATGTATTAATGATTGCACTCTGCATGAGCTCAACTTGCAGCTATGTGGGGACATTTAATTTTTTTTTCTGCTGAAGCTCGCGTCCAAGTATATTTCATCACAGCGAAGCCACAACCTTGTTCTGCATAACGTGTTAACGCTGAACAGCAGGAAATCGCCACAACGTGATGTTCACATAGAAACGCATGAGCCGCCTCAGAGGACGCCAGAATGACCCTCGTATTAAGTTAGTTTGAGGTCATTTTTTTGTCCCACAGATTCAGAGCTTCATCATTTTACAAAATGTGGACCCCAGGGGAAATCTGTGCTACAGCTTAACGAATACGTCTTTTATATCAAGCTGACATGTCCCCATAAGAACTAGATGTTATAATGCTTTTTCAACATTTTTGCGGTCCAAGACTGTGAGAGCAAGCGCATATTAGCTGAGAGCAACACATTTAACAGAATGTACAGAATATCTGAGAAACGTTTCAGAGGTATAAAACTCTGATGAAATATTAAGCTAGGTGTTGAGTGAAAAGAGGTAGCTGATGTATGTTGAACTCATAGACGTCCTGTGGACAGCCAGACAGACAGAGAATGAATGACCTGTGGATGAAAATCTTCCTAATGATGCCTGGGCACCTCTCCTCTCTCACTTACTCAGTCTTTATCCATCTCTTCTCTCTCTTTCTCTCTCACTTCATCATCCATCACTTTCTTTCTCCGTTCTCTTGCTACTTTTCTCTTCTTCATTCTCTCATTGCTTTTTTTTTTTTTTTTTTTCTCTCACTCTCACACGCTTTCATTCTCTCTTTTGTCACCATCACCGCAAACTGTCACTCTGTGTTTTATAAGATCCAGGTGCTGGCAATTGAGGGAGATAGAGTACAACATGCCTCAAGTATGAGGAGAAAAAAAAAAAAAAAGTGGTCTGATAGTTTAACAAATTGCAGCGAGGGCCAAAGCCTTCATTTTCTGCGGACTGTGAACACTGGGAACGTCACACAGAGTTCAGTCTGGGCCTGGCTACTTTCTCCGGGCTGGATACTGTTACATATCAATTGCCACTGGTTATTGTCTACCCTGTTTGTTTATCAGTTAATGTTCCTTTTACCAGAAATATTCAGTTTCCTCAGAAGTCACTGAGGCTTGAGAAAGAATTAAATGATTTTCTTTACAGGCTAAATATGATAGAAGTGCCACTGTTTGGTGTCATTTTCATATAGGAGAGCAGAGTTTCTTTTCCAACCTCCACCTCTTCCAATGCAGTCAGTAGACAGCCATGGCAGACTACTTCAGGGTAAGTCCATTACACGTGTGTACATGTGAACCAGAATAAATGTTCTATATTAATAATCCAAGTCCAGCAAGCTTGGGATAATGTGGGATTAGTGGTCATGCAGAACTAACTTTATTCTTGTATTTATTTTGATGGGACGTATTTGTTAAAGCTGCAGTCCATATTTACTTGAATCAGTATTCTAACTTCAGTAGGAGTAGTAGAAGTGTACCAGCTGCAGGTTCGAGTTCGTCAGAGTCTGACTGGGAACTCTCGCGCTCCCAGGAGAGAGAAGAGCAACAGTCATCATTGAGAGCCCAGATATCCAAAATCGAACATTTCCTCAACACAGAGAGGCTCTGTCTGAGCAAAAGACAACGCACAGACAATTAAACCACTAAAACACTCTAGTACATATTCAGTAACTACTGTTAATGCCGGTTTAATTCAGGATTAGTTTTTTCCTGTTGTGTATTATAGTGATTAATAGATTAGACATATTATTCCACTGAATGTTAATTTATTTTAAAGATGTTATCTCAACATGCAGTCGTTTGTCTTTAAAGTGGTTTTGAAATATATCTATAAAAATAAAAATGTCAGTTTGCATTGGCTTTATATGTCATTTGTTAGCGTTTGTGATGATCGGTGACATTAGTACATTACTGCTTGATGTGTATTTAGATCTGTGGTCCTAACCCTCCCTAACCACATCAAATACATTTAAATCAACAAAGACAGCAAACTCCAGACCAGAGCAACATAACTTGGCAAAGCAAACCTGAGAAACAGCTGGCTGTCCTTGATACTCAAGTGCAAATTTATTGAAAACAACCGTATGTGATACATTTGCTTCACTGAAATCGTGTCTTTGCAATATGTCATTAATTTCAAACAAAGAAAACAGCCAAATCAATAAACAGCAAAAGGCCAGACTGCTGTCGGGTTAAAAAGGCCTGTAACTGTTAACAGCTAATTAACACTAATTAACTTCATGGCCAATCAGGGTTGCATGTCTCAGAGGGGCTCTAACAGTATGGGCACCTTTGATCGCCACCATGTTGCTGCTGCTGCTGTTGGGCCAATTACAACTTTTTAGAATCTGTTAACACCTATTAACATAAATTAAGAGATAACAATTAGCACAAACCCCCTAACACTAATTAACAAAAATCAATTAGTGAACATACAGACCAATTAACACATTCTAACGAGCAACTCGTTAACTTTATGTTCCCTGTGAGGATGAACATATGGCCCCATGTGAGCATGAAGCAGCTGACCACAGATACTTGGCCTGTAATTACTTTGGCTGCTCTCATTCTACAGATGTCTGATGCACTTTAATCAACTGATGTGAGCTTGTAGAAGACAAAATAATAGAGTTTTGAATGAGTGAACATTTCTCTGAGGCCAAGCTTCAGTAGAGGAAGATATTACAGTATCTTGGTTCCTCTTAGATCAGTTTACAGGACAATGTAGAAGCCTGGGTGGTAAATTTAGGGTGTCTTCAGTTAGATTCCTGCAAACTCAAATGTGTCTCAAATGTCTTACAAAAACAAAAACAATATATTTCTTTCTTCTCTTCTCTGACCATCTATATCTAACTGTTTCACACAGATCCATCAACATGTGCACTCGAGTTATAGTTACAGTCACTTAATTGGTGCAGTGAGGTTGCAAACTTTGGTTGACGGCATGGGATGTAGCATCGGATGCTCGTGTCTTTTAGTTTGAATCCTTGTTTAATAGCAGCAGCACCGAGGCTTTATAATGTTAGCTACTTCCTACTTTAGCTGCTTTACTTATTCATGATTGTAAATTTGTTGCCAATTGGGGAAGAAAATCAATCTAAAGTTTAAAGCTGGCAACTTGGTTGGTTGGGTCACTCTGGCTCCTGTTTTAGAGCATTTGTGATATTTTATATTTTGTAATTTGGTTTTAAAATTCCATTGCAGGACATGTTTCTGTCACTTCCTGTAAAATATATCAAGTAAAAAACCCAAAAGTGTCCCTGTTGACTTGATAAAGAAACCTCTGCTCCATTCTGCTCACGTACTAAAATTAATACCACACATTTTGATGGTGGTGAAGGTCTCTTGGTCCATCTTACTACACTTACTGATAATGAATGCGCCTGAATGTTAATGCTCTCATAAAGAAATCTGGAGCGTTTGAGTAGTTGTGCCCACCTCTGCTGACCCTTATCCTTATTGGGCGGTAGGGAGGGGAGAGGAGGAGAGGTGGGGGAGGTTCGGAATATAAAGGAGTTAATTTTAATACACTCGCGCCTGCAAACACATACACGTTCAGTTTCTCTCTCACATACAGTTTCTGGCTCTTCCTCTCTCACTGACACACACACACACACACACACACACAGCCTGGGTTATGAAGTGTTGGCGCTTTGAAACACCCAATTACCCTCTGGATGGGGAGGATACCTGCTGTTAATTACTGCTCAGGGTTTTATATGGAGAGTAAATAAAGAGACCGCTGACATTCACATTCCATTAATGTGTCCCCCAGCACACGCTGTGTGTGTGTGTGTGTGTGTGTGTGTGTGAGAGAGAGAGAGAGATGGTCTTATTTGATGTTAAAATACCCCCTTAGAGGTGGGCACCATGGGAAAACGAAGATAAGTCTATTGTGTAGCAAGTATGTGTATTAGCCCAGTGATACAGCATGTATGTATATGTAGATGAAGTGTCAGCAGAGCCAGAGGGGTAGTAACCTGTGCATTTACACAACTCACTCACCAACTATTGAGTCACAGTACAGTGAAGTTATCAACAGTATTTGTGTACACACACACACTTTAACTGTTCCCCCTAGCTCAAGTACAGAGGCCTATACTGTAAGAGAGCAGTCACAAGTTTGAATTCAACCCTGATTTACTGTCCTATTTTATTGAGATTCTGTACATGAGAAGGGAGGAAAGCAATATATTTGCCAATCCTCCAGCTAAATGGGTCTCACCACTAAACATTGTTGAATATCCCGGGGTTATGGGGCCATGTTTTGTCATATTATACCTCTTTGCCTCAAAAGCCATCACAGTAAATCTGGCCGGGAAGTCGTATTAAACGGTGCAGTAGATGTCTGCTGAGACGGAGGCTGAGTGCAATCCTGGCACTCTGAGTATACTCTGCAGTCTTAAAGTGAAGACGTGCAGCTGCTCTTTTGGCCCTGTAAAAATACTTGTGAGCAGATTATAACAGAGAGAGGGGATTGTGCGCCTCCTGACTGGCTATATATATATATATATATATATATATATATATATATATATATATATATATATATAGGTTTTCATTTTTTTTCTATACAGCATGAAATCAGTATCAAGACTTGTGAAACTTGCTTGCGTTAACGTCGAACATCAAGTCTACATTACCTTTGGTCAGTGTTACATTATTGATAATGTAGTTTTATGTGCACAAATTATTACATATACATTTCAACCATGTATCAGCTTTTTCAGAATGTATCCAATACTTTCAGCTATCTGTTTCAATCGTTTGTCCGTCATATATTGGTTGTAATTCATTCATCTTTTTATTGGCAGAACAGTAAATACACAATATGAACATAAGTCATGTTAATGAAGGAGAAAATGACAAAGATCACTTCCTGGTCTGGGTCACGTCGTTTCATTTACTACCGTATGACGCAGATGTGTGGTCACATTTATGGTGCTAAATCCAGAGAAATACTTTACCAATGTAGAAACTACACAGCAACAATTGGATCATTCTATGGAAATCTTTCTTGGCGAAGGCCAAATCAAAGCTACATGGATTACCTGTCTAAATCCAATCCTCCCAAACCAAATCTGTGAAATCTATCAGCTACGGGGTATGAGTGACTTTATACACACAGTAAATCTGGTGTCTACCCCTTTAACAGTTGAACACATCAGTAGAATTAAAAGAAAACAGCAGACATCTAAACTAAAAGCTCTCAGTGTTTTACTGTTTTCTTCACGTAGCAATTCTTATTCTCGGGTTTGAAATATAGTTGTGCTGTTTGTCTTTTGTGGTTTCTATCTCTGCACATTTTTACTGCGGTGAACCCTCACGACGCTGATAAATAACAGGGTTCACCTTTCCTTAGCGGGGCTTAGCATGACTGACTGCGCTCCTAGTCTCTCTGAGAGTGTGTCCTCAGCTGTGAATCACTTGTGTTCAACGCACACCTACACTCACACACACACACACACACGCGCGCGCGCACACACACTCCTCTCGTCTTTCACCCTCGCGGAGAGAGCAGATCCTAGAAGATAATCTTTGAAACGTCGCCCCCGCTGTCAAAGGTCAGCAGAGTTGAAAGGTCGCCCCCCGCATCATTTATAGGCTCTTAAATAAGCCCAGGCCTTATGCTCCAGTCAACTCTCCCTTTTAAAAGCAGTTATCAGACTGTAAATTATGAATCATCTTCCTGATGCAAATATCTTGGTATGGAGAGATGAGAGATACAGTGCAAGAGAAAGAGAGCATTGTGGTAAGAAGAAGAGATATGGAGGGAGACACAAAGATAAATACAGATAGGCCAGTGGCTCTTAATGTGAAGTCTGGGGAACCGCTAAGGTTCCTGTATGCCCCCTGCACTGTGGCATAAATAAAATCATTTCCAAATGTCAATATCATACATAAAGCAGGTCAATTGTCAACTATACAAATAAAACTTGCAGCAAATGGCTAATGGGCAATAGTGGCTGCTCCAGTAGTGCATGCTTCTTGGTCGCCTTTGTACCCATGAGCAACTGTAGCTATGGTAACAACCAGTGGGAAAGATGTGTTGATCTTGATTAATGATCGGAGTAAACATTGCAGTCAGTGCGATCTTGTACTTTCTTCCAACATCTTAAGTCTCAGTATTGTTTAATCCTACGTGTCAGCGTCTTTATGACAGACTGTTGGACTGGACAGATGTTCCAAAACATCTGTTATTTTCACAGCATTATACAACACAAAAGTAATCTCATGCTTTAAAAATTCACACCTTCAATAAATGGAAAATTGAACTGTAGGCCACTGTGCTGTTATGTCAGTATTATATAATGGAGTTTTGGAATAATTTAGATGGGCAACTAAATATGAGTCAATAAATAGAGGTATTATAATAATAGACGTAATACTAATACTTCAGTAACTTTTTTTGGACATTGTTTATGCTTACCGTGTTTATCGTTATGATTACGGTTACTACCATTAACAGCAAACCCTGGCTGAAGATTTGCAGCTACCGTCACCTTAACATTATCTCAGTAAAATTGTTCCGACTGCATAAATCTTTTTTTTTTACATGCCTGATTGATGATCATTAGTCTTAGCTTTTAATTTTCAAACTGGAAAAACATCTTCTACACTATCCAATTCAACTTAATAATGGAGACTCAAGAGGCACCGAAGCATGTTATCGTCTAAATACTCCCCATAGTTTGCTGATTGGTTTGGCCTCTCGCTGGTTAGGTCAATTGTCAGTGGATGTTTTGGAGATTAAAAATTCTGTCGTGAAAACTTTGTAAACAAGATGTAGTCTTCTTTTGCAAGGCTGGTCCGAGACACAGTCTTATCATGTGACCTGATTTGAGTATATCACGGGGATATTAAAAAAATCCTTCATCATACACACTTCAAATGTGTCAGAGACACACAGACAGAGAACAAATAAGACACGCGAAAGAGAGGAAAAGATGTGATGAAGTTAGAGATAGAGGATCTGGTTGTGACTGAATTATCCTCCATGGTAGACCACCGTGGCGGCAGACATACGTTTCTGATTTCCTGGGAAGGCTTTAACTTCTTATGGGTACATGGTCCTCCCACAGACCAACACTGTCACTAATACCTATATATCTACAGGAATGTGTGTGTGTGTGTGTGTGTGTGTGTGTGTGTGTGTGGCTGTCTCGTCATGCACTTTGTTTCAGATGATGAAGCCATTTTGTTATTGATGGAGTAGGGGCCTGAAACTCAGGTCTGAGTCACACAGACACGTATGCACACACGTAGACTACAGGAGGTGTCCGTCTGCGAGTCCCTCCCGCAGTGTGTTGCTGCGGTCGGTATGATGGAGAACTCTTTTTCACTCCAGGGGATCCTATAAACCTGTCACGACCATGATCTTTGTTTCTTTTTTCTCTCCAGCTGTCTCTCTGTCTGTTTCAGTGCTTTTTTCTTTTCTTTCCTTGTGTCTTTACATGCCAGTTTTTGGATTTGTAATGTTACTTTTCACATGTATGAATGATAAGAAGCCTCACATGAGATTAGAATTGCTCCTCTCGCTCTCTGTGTGTGTCTCACACATGTGCACTGCCCTCTAAATCACAGGTCCAAAACGACCTGCCAAACTCCATTATGCTACAAATGTATTTAGTTCCTGGCTTGTCAGAGATTAGAGCCCTTTTCGGTCCGTAACAACACGTTTGTGTTCGTTTTGTTTTGACGTTGAACAATAGCTTGAACTCGTACTGTAGATAACAGCCGCTATGTTTGACCTTGTTTTCTTAGATTTTGTTTCAAACAGATGGAACCGGTGAGGCTGAAACAATAACCCGAGGGTGTCGTGTAATGTTTGATTTGTGTACAGTCCTGACTTTGAAAAATGTATATCGGTTTTTTTTATCACTGTGAAGGAAGGACAGCAGTTTTATAAAAGCGCGGCGACACAGCCCTTTTTAATAACTTTAAAGCATTAAGAGGAGAATGTGAAGGCAAAAGGTGAACCTACTAATGTCTGTGAAGTCCTGTGCAGGAGGTAAACTGTAACTTAACACCAGGCTAAAAGGCAGCATTTCACTGGCCATTGTGGTTAAGCGTTTTAAGACTGTTTCACCTCAGTGTGGTCCGATCCGGGACGTAGTTGCGCATTAACAAGATTAAGAGCGTTTTCAGAGCTGTTTTTTTGGTTTTTTTTTAGTCCGGTTAAATCGTACACTGGTTTGTAGGGGTGTTCACGAGACAAGGCGAGACACAAGATTGGGTTCACGAGATCGAGACGAGATTTTAAGAAAACTAAATTACAAATATGAATGCCTGGACAACAGACTTTTATTTAACTTTGTTTTTTTGTTTTCTGACGTCATTGTTTTCCGACGTCATTCGGCTGCTTGTTGGATCACAATTTAAAAGTGGCGGGGCGTCGCAAATAGTTATGCATGTGTTTTCCAGCTGCTTGTTGGACAACAAATCTCGCGAGACCGATTTCCAACCCGACGAGAAATCTCACAAATTTTCATCTCGCGAGATCCCGTCACACGAGATCTCGTCACACCCCTACTGGTTTGCTTTCCGACCTCGATGTGATTTTTTTTTTTTTGGGCAGGTCTGAACATAGCAATCGTACTGAGCTACAGACCCTCCGTACCAAGCTACAGACCCTCCAGAGGAGTTGGTCGTGGTCCGGTCCCCAAATGCGCTCGGTGCGGTTTGTCTGTGCTACGAACATGATCCAACCTCGATGCTTGGCGAGTTTGAGCTAAACGGCTCCCATAGCCAAGTGTACCTTTCATACTAGGATGACACAGTAACAGTTTAGCAGTTGCTAACAGCTAGCCAGAGAGTGAATTGAGGTTCGACCTGGACTAGCGAAACAAAGCGTTGTATTTGATCAGAAGAAGGAACTTCTGCCCCAGACATATCTGACCAGTTGAACGTTCTCACGTGACTGTGTAGTGATAGATCTTAGTTTGCTTGGACTTTTGTCTGTGTGAAAAGCAGACATGAAGGCAGAAAGTGATGGCCATCAAGATTAAAAATGGTCTAGTAATCCCACTGACCGGCCCATTAACCACTCAGACACATATCAGGTCTGTTTGTTTTGATAGTGAAGCAGTTACGACACAGATAAATGTCTTTTTCTATTATGATTCCATTAGCAGAGCTAGTGTCATTTTCCCACTCTCTACGGCCCATGGCCTCTGTGGTTTTCCTTGGGTTGGTCTGCCCAGAGACCCACTGCCCTCTACCCAGAGAGAGCCTTCCCAACTGGGGGACACGTCTGGATGACCCCCTGGTATGTTGAAGGGTCAAGACCCGGGAGATAAAGAGTGAATAAAAGGACAAAGCAATGTGAAGCAGAATGGAAATTTTACGATCTCACAGGAGGGTAGTATTTTTTTTGTCAGCTTGATCAAGGTCAAAGATATAAATATAAATTTGAGAGGGAAGACATATGAGACTATGTTTAAATTTCCTCTGTGTATCTGACAGTCCAATACTAAGTAAGTAACTGTCATGGTGATGTGCTTTGAGTTGTGGCTGGTCCAAGCTAGTCTAAGGACATTTAATCTGACAAAGTCTCATGTTGCTTACTTGTTGAAAAGGAGCATTCCAATCAAAAACACGCGAGTTTCATCATATTCTTGAAAATGAACACGATCCAGTCAGCAACATGGGGTCAAAGTAGTTATTTGTAGACGCCAGAGGTGGGGCAAAGTCATTGTATTACAAGTTTGAATTAAGAGTCAAGTCAAGCCCAACAAGTTCTACAGTTTGTGTTTCAAGTTGTATAAACAAATAATTATATACCGTTCATCTAATTTGATGACTGAGTATTAATGAAAGCTTTTAGCATTTTATATTTTGTTGTATTTAATAAAAGCAAAACGATCTTCTCTGTCATATTATTTTATTCCTGTGACATAAACACAGTCATTTTTAGCTTTTCATCATTTTACGTCACACTAGCAGAGGAGTGATGGCGACATTGGTCTGTCAGCTGGTTGGTCAACCACTTCGATGCAGACTGAAATATCTCAACAACTCCTAAATGGATTGTCATGCAATTTTGATAAATCGTAACCGTAAATGCGTGAGGCATATTTTTCTGTTTTTAATCTATTGTCTTCTCTTTTACACATCTAACTACAGTGATTGTTTGTGGGACCCTCAGCACTGCAAGCATGTAGGTGACCTACGCTCATGTTGTGCCTGAACGCATCCTGTGTAGACACAAGCAGAGGACTGAAACATCTACTGCTGCTTTACTATTGCTGCTGCGTACAGACAGGAGACAGGAGCATGACTGAAGGTGAAAAAGCCATTTTTCATTATTTCATCCATCTCTTTTTAAATAATTCGCCCACATACTGTGGGTTGTTATGGTTGCATATTACCCACCACAACACTGCATATTTGGCAAAGGGGAGCCGTGTCTTTATTTGAGCAGAGTGATGCTACACTTAACCTCCACAGACTGGTTAGATCACCACGATATTATTTTGTATTATGATATTATATTGTCCTTAATACCAACAAGTCATTACACTTGTCAGGTTTCTGCTGTAGTTGAATGAACAATTCCTCCAGCCGACGGTTCAGTACGTAGCTGCAGACGTAATCCAGTGTGGGAAACCAGTTTGTAGAAGCAGTCTGAAACTGTAGCTGCATGGTCTTTGTGTGTCAAGCACTGTTTTTGTTGTAGAACGTTAACTTGAAAAACTCATAAATTTCTCAGGTTGTGTTTTTAGTAGCCGAGGTTCATTTTTTTCTATTTTGAGGCTCAACATTCACTATCTGTTGACCAATAATTTTAGAAACGCTTGATTTACTGATACACAGAGGTCAGCGCTTTGATTTACTCACTTCCTGTAGTGCCTGTCTGTTATTTCGTCTAATGTTTTTTTTCCTCTCTTAATGGTTTTCCATAACCGGTAAACATTTTTTCGCTATAAATAACTCTTTTTAGCCATATTATCTGATAGATAACAGTCATTAATTTAATTTTAGCTCTTTATTGAATATTTGGAGCGTAATATGCAAACTAAATTCTCTTGAAGAAACTTTTTGGAAAGGTCGAGATGAAGCCATATGGCCGATCACTGTTTTTTTTTTCTCAAATGGGTCTTGATAACTAATTGATAAAATGATGGATAAAGTGTTTTTGCTTTCAAATAACTATTCAGAGGGAGGCAATAACGTGAATCGATGGTAATCTGTTAGTTGCTGATTGATGGTGTTCAGTCCAGTCCTTAATGACCTGTCAGATGGTGGGAAAAATGAGGTCAAAGGTCATCGGATTCAGATCAGCAGAGCTCCTGCCCCACCACTGGCCACTGCCACTGTGGTCATCTCTATATTTCTTTGTCTCTGATAAAGACCAACAGTGTTTGTTTGTTTTTTTCGTGTGGTTCTACATGTCGGAAGTGAAATCGGGCCGCCCTCCAAGAACAACATGTGGAGCTAGAAATAGATGGTTGAGATTTGCAAGGGAGTTCTGATGGAAAGAAAACAGATAGAAGATAGAGATGTTAAGAAAACTGCAAGAAAGAAGCGCAATCTCCTACTGGGTGCTTGAGAAAAAAAAATGTATTCAAACATCCCATCGTCCAAAGCTTCATCACAGCATGAGACACTTTCAGACTATGTAGCACCAAAGTGCAACATCAAAATAATCTATTATTACACTTGATGACTGAACCCATACCCCGCCGTCATCATTCCCCGTCAGCCCATTTGTTATTAAAGTGCTGGAATGTGTCTGGTACTTCATCATGGCGATCGGCGCTGAGCGGTCACTCTGCAGCAGGGGGCCGCCTGACTAAACTACATCCTCACACCCAACACAGACATGCTACAACAAAAACACAGGTACACACACACACACACACACATGCTTCCATCCAGGTTCCATAAGACACATTCAATGAAAGGAGCCCACACATACACATACTGTAATGTAAAGAAGACTCACACACAGATGATGACGGCAAAGCTATAAGTTAACGGACGGTCTGAGTGCAGAGAAGAAGAAGAAGTTTGTTTGGCACAGTGGGTGTCGACTCTACTTCATTACAACCTAATTTCACACATCTACCTAATATAAAGTCATGATATACAGTAGTACGCAGGCAATCAGTTTGCTTGCTGTAAACAGTAACGTGCGAGCAGCTCTGCTTGGCTACATTCAAGCACAGTGGTGATCTGAGCTAAATTCTAACATCCAAAATCCACATTTTGTGTCTTTGTGTATAAAAATGTATTTAAAAGTTCATCTGAAGCTTATGTGAGGCTTCAGCAGTCCGAGTTAGTCACATCAAGTGGATATTTTAGCATCAAACTCCCTCTTTGTGTTTCCCTTTTGAGCTGCGGTGGAAGAAAAAAAAAGAGGAGCTTTGGCACTAAAAAGACTAAGATTGAAAGATGTCTGGAAGAATCCTAATTTGACTCATTTGAATCTCCATATAAACCTTTGCACAGGAGGACTGTGGATTTTGGCCCCCCATCACTTACATTATAAGTGTATTATACATGAATCTTCTAATGGTCTGTATGAAGAGGGGGGAAAGATTACGGCAAGAAAAAAAACCTATTTCAGTGTTTATTTGGTCGCCCTGACTGTTGCTTTAAGACGTAAGACTTGAACGAATTGTGAATCGTGAACCCGTAATTTAAGAATTTGACCGACTGTGACTTGAAACAAACCCGCTCGCGGTGATCACAGCATAACGTAAGCGAGTTAAGAGGCTTAAAACATTGAATTTGTTTAGATTAATAACTGAAACTACATAAATTTAGTTGAGAAAACAATGGGGAGCCAAGGAAAGGGAAACTCTTCAAAACAATTGGTTTATGGGATGAAACCTTTTCTCTTAGTGTAACCCCTTTTTTTATGTGAGCCCAAGCCAAGAATTTTACTTTTTTTTTTTTCGTCTTGTGCCTTTTTGTGAAACACTTTCAGTTGACCAGCCAGTGAACCCAACACACACATATGCAGCCCTTCCGCTGTCTGATATCTGTTGCAGTGTTCCTCTTAGTTTTCTTGCCAGAAGTTTCTCTGCCAGCAGGGTCATCTGCCCCGCTCTGACTCCCCCTGTTAGCTACTTTATTGCTCTGGTTGGCTGACTGACTCCGGCTCATTATGAGCAGGTGACAAGGACAAGATGAAGATGGAGGGCAATGTTAGATCACTAAAGCATGAGAGTCAAGTTAGTCCATTGAGGGCTGATGGGAGGAAGTGTGTATTGCTTAATATTTAAAGTGCTCTCTGGTTTTATACATCTCTATGTGAAGCTGTGAGGGTGATCTGCTCCGGCCTTGACCGGGTTGCTTTCTCTGTTCATGCTTTGTTGCGTTTCACTCTCAGCTCTTTCATCTTTAGTGATTCTCATCCTGCATGCTTACAGGGGCCTTTTTGTGTTGCTATCGTGCTTTGTAGTGGATAAGAACATTATCGGTGCTTGTTATTCCACCTGAAGTAACCCTAAAAAAAAGTAGAGAAAGTGTTGGCTGAACGCAGAGTAGTTGATCTCAGTGTGTCTATTTATCCTATTTATAGCCTTTGTTTTACCAGTAGGACTGCCCTTATCAGAGAAGAAGAGTCAGTTCTGGTTTTGTGTATTTAGAAGAAGTCTGTTCTGTCGTTTTTTTTTTGGCACTATGTGAATCCGACCTGAGCAAAAAGTCTAAACTTCTACTTCCTATATGAGGATGTATTTGCCCACAGTACAAATTTTTTGTTTGTCTGCAACGACCAGAACATAACTTACTTCACACAGCCCGCTAAAGCTGATAGCAAGCCAACATCTCTGTGTTTGTGTGTGACTGACTGTCTGTATATTTCTCTACTTTTTTTTTTTTTTCCATGTTTCTCCGTCTTCTGTAACACATCTGCTTCGATAAAACATCTGTAAAGCCTGCTCATTTGTTCTCGGTAATCAACGCTTCCGCATGAGTACAGGACATTTCTTATTAGTTATTGCTTTTGTCTTTTGTGGGAGGGATATTCATTATTCCATAACATTGTCAAAGTTGTGTTTCCAGACACAACAGACAGCTATTTTCAGTTTTTTAAAAAAAACCTCACAGACATTTTTTGCCATTTTTCTCGGAAGTTAGCGAAAAGCAAAACAAAAGTAAAAGCATCTTCCAGATTTGCAAGTAAACAATTGTTTGCTAGTGAGTTAGCCGAAACAACGTCACGAGATGATAACATGTCGGTGTTGTGTGTATAACCTGTTACGCTGCTCTCAAGTGGCCCAAAGATTCAATAAATGCTGCCTTAAAATGTGGTTAGCTTAGCTTAGCATAAAGACTAGCGACAGAGGGAAACAGCTAGCCTGAGTCTGCTCAAGGTTCAAAAGTGTTTCTTCCGTCACGGTTGTATCTTACATTTTTCACCTACAGTATACATATATTAGGCAAGGCATGTTTATTCGTGTAGCACCTTTCAACATTGAGGCAACTCAAAGTGTTTTTTTTATAAACCATAAATAACAAATGCAGGCTAGGTGTTGTTTGGTTTAGTTTTCATGCTAAGCTAGCTGTTTAAAGAGGAGCAAGTTACTGTTAATGTGTGATGTATAGAAATGGAGATTAATTTGTATTATTGTGATAAATCTTCCATCTCGCTGCTTTTGATTCCAGGATTTATTTTCAACCATGATTGTAAAAAACTGTGTAAATTTGTGTTGCCGCTTGTTTGCGTGTATCTATAGTGTATCTATAGTGTACTTGTACTGCAGCTGGCAGTACCATTCTCAGTCTCTTTTGGATATAATCCCATATCCACTGATTAAGACCAAGTGCTCCCTTTTCTATTATTTGCATGGTGGCTGGTGTTTATTCAAACAGTTTCAGAGGGATGGAGAGTCTCCAGGTCAGTTCGGTTCAGCACCTGTGTTACCATGGAGATCAACATTGACCAAAGAAATGATTTGGAGGTTGAAGATCATGACAGCGCTGCACTGTTCAATCACAACTATTAATTCAGTGTTTATGAAAAAACAAAAAAACATCTCTCAAAGCTTAAAAATGTTTCTGTCCAAATTGGTCTCGATATGTTTGCTTTTCATTCATCTTTACATAAAAAAAAAACCCCACAATCTGTCATCTGTCATGTTAACCTGTTTTCAGTGTGTGACCAGTACATAACCTCTCCTCATCCTCGCTACCTCTTATCTGTGACTCATCGAACCTACTGCAGGGAGTGTTTCAGCGGAAATGTGCACACTTTGAGCCAACTTTGATATGCAAAAGTGTCCAACCACCTTTCAAAAATTGTTGCTGATTCAGTTTTGTAATACCGGTAGCTCATCTTTCTTCATAATCCTACCATCCCTCTTGATACTTTTTGGACAGATTGTAGAATTTTTGCTCAGTTTCCACATAGAACAACAACATAAAACAAGATGAGTGTTTTCCCGTCTGGTGGACTTTCTGTATTGTAACCTGCCGTATTCTTCTATTGCTTTATCTGCAGATATCCAAATGCATGTATTAAAACAGGAACAAAGGGAGTTTGTAGACGAGTGTGTCTTTGAAAGATGTCTTATTCAACGGGAAACTGTAGAACAGATCAAGAGGAACTGTTAGCTATTCCTCATACTGTCTCTCTCTGTTTCTTACGGTTACTTTAAATTCTCGGTACTAGGTAATTCTTGGTATTGGCATCAAGGCAGTTATAACAAAATCTATATAAAAGTGATTTATTTGTAACCATATCGTTAGATAGTTCTAAGTTGAAGACCTCATCCTTCCTCCTTCATATCAGTAGATAGCTCAGATGGGAGGATCCAGGTTGGACACACACAGAAACACACAGAGATTGTCTGTAGGGGAGCAGGGAGGAACCATCTGGGCCCCAACTGATCCAGACATGACCTGCTGAAACAAAAGAGGGCGTCATGAGCATAAATATTGTATACAAGGCAGCATCGTATTATCAATGAATGCATGTTCTAACGTTGGATCTCAGAAGTGCACGGTTTACATTACCAAAATCTAATTACAAGATGTACAGTACAATATTCTGAAAGTGGAGTGAAGCACCTGCTTTTAGCGTGTTTGAATATGTAAAACTAAATGCTAAATGCAAAACTGAGGAGTTTCCAAACCAGGCTGCGTTTAAGAAATCCTTGTTTTACCAAAGTGAAAGAAAAAAAAAGTTTAGTGACATTGATGTAGTTCTTAATTTTAAAGAAGCTCCACCTTAACATCAGTCCACTGCGTATGGAAAAACAAAATATGTCTTGGGTCAATGGGATCTCTGTGTTTCTAAAGAAAGCACTGGGCGTAAGGTAGTCGAGTTTTCATTTGAAGATAATTTGTTGTTCGCAGAGCAGGAATGTGTTCCATCGGCCGTGGGGGCCATCAATCTTACAACCAGATTGGTTGACTGGTCAGATGCCTGAGTGCTCCTCTGGGATAGGCAACAATGTTAATGCGCAGAGTGGAAGGGTGTGCGATTGTCTTTCTTTTTGTGCGTATCTGTGTGTACGTGTTGCTGAAGAAGAAATAAGTAAAAAGGCAGAAAAACGGCATGGAGAGAAGAGCAGCAGACTGACTTCAGCATGTCACTGTGGCTGTCCTTCTTACTGCTGCTGGCTTATTTCTCAGCCTGGGTCCTATCAGAGATCAGAAGGCTTATCATGATGGATCAGTGCACATTTATCAGCAAAACACAGCACGAAAGAGACAAATACGGCTTTGTATCCAACTGTCAACCCAGCTGAAAGTGAAAGAATTGTTAGATTGTTTTGAGGCCACGACTCGCTACAGCAAGGCTACGAGCTGGTGCTGTGTTTGTATGGGGCGGAGTAGAGCTTTTGCACTTTTGGATTATAAAGTGCACAAATAAAATGTGCGCAGCGGCATCTTGGGTTTCGGACTTCAGACTCTCATTATTTAGTTCTGTCAAGTTATAAAATGTCATCTTTATCTGTTTAGCTGTGATGGCTACAGGCCTTTATTGCAGAGGACAGTTAGTTTGACTTGTAATAAAAGCAAAAGCACAGGTGCCGTCAATAACGTTAACGACGGCTCCGTTCCATTTAAGTGCCCCAGCAGGCCTGAAGCTGGTAAATCCTCATTAATGTTATTAGTTACACCTGTTTTGTTTCTGCAAGTCCAAATGCCTGCCGTGAAAACTGTCCAGTCCTTCGCAAGTTTATACTTTTACCAGTTTTACACGACTGTGTGCTATTTAAAACACAGAAGCGTGTAAAAAAGCAGCAATGTTTTTTTATTTATTTTTTTTTATTTCATGTATTTAGACAACACTGACATATTATCAACACATAAAACTCTTGTGTCAAATGTTAAACAAACTAATGCTTACACATCCAGCATTATCAGCATTTATTTGAAGTAGTGTTTATGCACAGCAGACAAAGTCCAACATTCATACTTGTAGGTTCCTTTTGATTGTTTATTTTTTTATTATTATTTTTTTTTAAGCCCACGTCTAATTAATACGGCTTTACCACTTTATATCTCCAGAAGATGTTAGAAGATGAATTTACAGTGTTTTGTACTTCATACATAAAGGAAGATAAACATCCTGACATCATCTACGGGCTGCATTGACTCATAACGCACACGTTTTGCATCTACTTGCATGTTATTTTATATTTAGTATATTTGCATAGAGGATAGTATGTCAGTCATACAAGCTCACACTTCATTACCGCTACATCCATTTTTTTTTCTATATGTGTCGGCCACTGTCTGGCTCTGTACATAAGTCATGTACACGAGTAAAACAGCAAGCAGACTGTGTGTGTGTGTGTGTGTGTGTGTGTGTCAGCGCACATCTGCATTAGTGTTTATGCACATGTGCTCTTATTTCCAGGGTTCTTGTTGATGGCTGAACAAAGTAGTCTGACACACTGATTCTTCTCCTCATGACAAGCACTTTTAACACTGCGCTCCTCCCTCCCTCCCTCCCTCGTCCTCTCCTCCTCACCCCCCCACTCACTCTCTCTCTCTCTCTCTCTCTCTCTCTCTCTCTCACTCTCTCTGTTCCTAGCGGAGTTGAGGAGTTGAATCATGGGTCAGCAGTTCTTTGAGTAGAGAGAGAGCCAGACTAGATTTCCAGATGGTGAAGTCACCATCTATCTCTGCCCATCAGTTTAACACAGATAAGATTTAACACACCCAAACTCGTGCTTATGAGTGCACATACACAATATGCACTCACACATACATCAACTGCTCACACACTGATTTTTTTTTTATTTTTTATTAAATTCAACCAATGAAACACACAGGGCCAGTAAACACGTTGTCTCCTACCTGTCTTGTTTCCTCTGACGTACGGAGCCAGAGTGTAAAACAAATTGAGACATGTCAGTGCAGTAATTGGTTCCAGGGGAAGAGCATGATGGGAAGAAAAGCGCTGAGTGGACACTTCCGTTAAGAGGGGGGAAAACCCACTTTAACCGTGATACTTAAATGCTTCAGACCGTGTGTGTGTGTGTGTGTGTGTGTGTGTGTGTCTCTGTCCAATGATGGCAGTTTGCCAGCATCTTTGGCCTGCTGAACATTCATACGTCTTAAATGGGAAGAACAACCAGACTCGGGGAAAATACAAATGTGTCCCAAAATCAAGACATCATATTCACGTTGGCGGACTTGTTTGAGTCAGTTAATAAAGAAGAGCATCCAGCTGTTTGACGCTGAAAACATCTGTCACAGCGACTTTAGAGACTGTGTTTCCATTTCAGTACTCAGTCAGTTTCTTGTGTTTGAAAGAAAATCCTTTAGTGTAGTGTAGATGTCTGTTACACATAGATTCCCCAAAGTGAAAATTACTGAGAGTGGAGTCCGGTACTGTTTGTGTGTGTGTGTGTGTGTGTGTGCAGGCATGCACACATTTGTTTGTTACCATGACCACAAGACCAGGAGCATCAGTCAGAGAGAGATAACCTTAAATAGGCCTACAGTCTTAGATCAGAAGCAGTGGCATTACTCAAGGACAACACGCACGCACGCACACACACACACACACACACACACACACACAGGCAGGGTGAATCTCCAATTTGGTTGAAGCATGTATGAGAGGAAGATATTGACACAGAAACTGAAAAAAAGACCAAATTACAATTGATTTAATTCTTTTTGGTTTCAAACGTTCCTTTCATGCTGACTTTCCATTTTTCACTTTATAATGTTCACATTATAATAAAATGTGACGCATTGCATTATGGGATTGTTAGCAGAAAGTTGTGTAAAAGTCATGGGCTGTGTCTAATTATTAGTGCACTATGACATTTTATTTGAGTGTGTAAATATAAGTCAATGGAAAAAAACAAAAAACATTTCAATTCTCTCCTAAACTTCAAAGCACATTTTTTCATCAGGACCTTTGGGTCTGAAAGGCTAATTTCTCTTCTTCTAATGCAGTGACTCTCAACCGTTTTCCTGTCAAGGACCTCACTATTTATACACATTAAGTCACAGGCAGCAGCCATTTGATAAGGAACGTCCATCTGAAAAGATTTTGGTTGTTACATATATGATTAAGACCAGAAATCTATAGATGTCAACTGTAGTTTCATGAAGCATATAGGTCCAGATTAAGCCATTAATGTTAACATTTGAAAATTAAAAAAAAAACAAAAAACTTCAGGATCTTCAAAAGCAAATAAATAATAAATTTGAATCAACTAACGTACAGTGTTTTTAAAAATTGTCAAAAAAAGAAAAAAGAAAACAATTCCAGACACAGAGAAGCAGGGGCATTATTTTTAACGATTAATCTGGAGAGTGTAGGAAGCGTTGTGAGTGAGCTTTGTGCGTGTGTGTGTGTGTGTGTGTGCGTGCGTGTGTGTGTTGCAGTGTAAAGATGCTTCATCACTGATTCTCCCCCTCTGTATAAATTATGGGGTCATAAACGGACCTTCAGCCTGGTTCATGTTGGTTTTTTAGCGCTTATTGTAACATGTATAGAAATGCATGCTTGAGGAGGCAGACAGGATGCTGTAGAACACAGAGGATGGACTGGTTGCTGTTTTTATCAACCAACAAGGAAAAGAAAAGAAAAGAAAAGAAAAGAAAAGAAAAGAAAAGAAAAGAAAAGAAAATAGGCCTGAAGTCATTTTTCTCTGTGTATTTAGATACTGTACAGTAGTGGTATTATTTATTATTTATAAATTAAATTATACGTTGTGTTTTACCCTAACACTCACACTTTTTATTGATTATCGCAAGTTACGTAACCTAATTTGACGCATTCTGGGTAAACATTTTTTTTTTACTCATCCAGTCATCCAACAGCAGTCCAGCACTGCTTGAAGTAAAGCAACAAATAACTAAATGGTTACCTGAATTATTAATAATAACTGTGTCATTCTCGGTTCTGTTAGTCGTAAAGATGAACTCGAGGTCAAAGTCCGTCTGTTCAGCGTTTTAAAAATCAAGATGATATTTGCAACTAAATGAGCCGCTACACACACACACACACACACACACACACACAGATTTCTTCCATATAAAAACACAACTAACGAACATAAATAAAGAAATAAAGAGTCGAGGGGAAAACCGGCGGCGGAACACACACGATAATTATAATAATAAATAGTAATAATAGTAATTAATTTCGCTGTTATTTTATTTTTTTATTATTGAAACCAAATAATATCCGCTTCATCATTATTTATTTTTTTTATCTGGTGATATTTCGATATTTTTTCAGGCCATACGTGGACCATAAATCATACACGTCATACAGTGATAACGCGTGCTATAAGAGCCAATGTTACTACATCTACATTTTATTAACACTTTGTAAATGGTTAAAAAAAATAAAGAAATAAAGAAAAATAAACGAATAGCACCGCAGGCCTTAAATTCACGAGATTTATGTCCACGCGGGCCGCTCGTCCGCGCGTGACAATTAATCTGCCAGCGATTCAAATGAAACAGTTGTCCCGTTACTTCTGCACCACCATCATCAACAACAACAACAACAACAACAACAACAACAACAACAAGCCCAGACATTATAGGGTTTAATCCAGGGCGCATGTTTCAGTACAGAAACAAAGTGCAGTAATTTCCCTTTAACATGGATTCCTCCGCGAGGCCTTTCAACCCTGGTTCTGTCCAGGTGAGTTTTACTCAGGATGTTATCTAGTATGATGGATTTTATTTTTTATTTTCCTATTAAAAATGTCTTAAAATAACTGATGGGATGGAAAAATAACTATACCATATCTCAGCAATACAGTAGATTTACAAGTCTAACACCTCAGACTGGGGCATGATGGGATATTTTTACTCAACAGGCTAAAATGTTTGTTTTTTTTATTTCGGCAAAATATAAGGAATATAATATATTTTTTGTCACTGAGGTCAGAAAAATGTGTGTGTGTGTGTGTGTGTGTGTATGTGTGTGTTCAGCCTACAGTAAATGAATGAAGTCAGAGGGCTCCTGTCCCTCATCACCTCCTGACTCCACCCCCTACCCTCCTCAGACACACACCCAAACACACACACACATATACACACACATACACACAGGCTGAGAGCGTGGAGGGAAAAAAGAGGGCTACTCCTCCTCACTCCTCCACTCCTCTTTCACCATTCACAGAGAAAGCTCTGAGCAGAAACCCCTCTCCTCCTTTGAATGGACTCCATCTCTCCGAGAGCCAAACACTTCCTCACTGTTGTGGATGGAAACTGAGGAGCACAGCTGATTGTCCTGTTTAATTTATCTGTATTTCTTCTCCTTGTGCTCGTCGTCGCCGTCGCCGCTGTTGAGAAAAGTTGACTGCTGTGACTCTCCTGCTTCACCATGAACTTAAGGAGTTTCCAGCGTGGCTGTGTGGTGTCGTAAGCAGCTCACTGGCAACAACAGAGCCAGAGAAGACTTGTGAAAGACTCTTGAGGATTTGAAGGGTGGTGGCTGTTTTGGGTTTGGGTCTGGGCCAAAGGTCAGTCAGACACACAGGCAGGGAGGTAGATAGGTAAAATAGGTAGAGGGGGACAGATCAAATTTAAAAATAGCCTACCTTTGTCCTCAGTTTTACCCCTGGACCACGATGGGTTCAGACGTCCGTGACCTGAACTCCCTGCTGCCCCCGGTCCCGGCGGGCCCCAGCCCCGGCTGCCCGGCCCTGCCCGTCAGCACAGCTCCTCAGTGGGCTCCCGTCTTGGACTTCCACACCGCCGCATCCCCTTACTCCTCCCTGGCTGCCTCTCACACCTCCCTGGGACCGCACTCCTTCATCAAGCAGGAGCCCACCTGGGGGACAACGGGTGACCCCCACCACCTCGACACAGACCCCCACTGCGGCCTCAGCGCCTTCACCGTCCACTTCTCGGGGCAGTTCACGGGCACAGGGGCCTGTAGGTACGGTGCGTTCGGGGCGCCCCCTCACCCGCCAGCTCCCTCTAGCCAGCCGCCTTCTGTTGGTGCCCCCCACCACCACCAGCCCCCCAGCAGGATGTTCAGCAACCCGCCATACCTGACCAACTGCATGGACACACAGCCTGCAACCCGCAACCAGACAGGTAAGGCTGGAGGAGGAAGATGAGTGTGTGTGTGTGTGTTTTCTGTTTGTCAGTCATAAAGTATCACCCCTGTTCTAGTCACTTTTTCCTCCAGAAGCTTTCAAGAAAACACTGATGAAGTCCCATGACACGTCCCTTCTTTCTTGTTTAATTTGCAGATGACTAGTTGGTCACATACACCATATGAAGATAAAAGTCTATATTAATAACTGAATGTGGTTTAAATTGGCTTCACTGCCTGGAGGCCTGCAGAGTATCGCTGCATCACTGAGTATGTGTGGAACAAGTAGATGATTATTTAAAAGCACACAGAGATCACTTATAAATACAGTTTAAAATACTATTGTGTACCATTACAATATCGAGCTTATGCACTCAAAGAAAATAATTCATGGCTCTTATTTGTTTTAATAAATCCACGCCATCTGTTACTGAAGAACGGTTTTAGTGGAAGATTTGAGTTCTTTTTTCGTTATGGGATGTCGGCTGACGGCAGGAACAAGGGATCGCAGCTGGTCCGGGGTTGGAGGTTAACTGCTTACTAAGCTAAATATGTAATATCCCAAATTGCTCAATAATGATTCATACAGCTGAGCTTTGTATGATGGAGGAATTAATATTGAAGCCAAAAAGATATGTTTGTGTAAATGGCTCATTTAAAAGCCATAGCGCAGTCAAAAAAACAAAAACAAGTACTTAAACAATTGTAACTGTACATATAAACCACCCTGCTTTGAAGAATCTAATTTTATTTTATTTTTTACTTACTTAAGATTAAATATTTAAACTAATAAGGATTTGAAATACTCAATGTTTAGTGTTGTTAAAATACATATCATTAAAGATAACTGAAACTTTTGTCAGTGGAGGATAAAAACTATGATTCTATTAGAGAAGCAAGTCCTAGTTGTGTGGGTGTTTCTGATCAGTTATTGCCTATGTTGAAGCTATTGAACGCTACACAAAAAGCCCCAACTGCTGATTTTAAAATGTGCCCTGAAGAAAATAATGTAATGCTTGTTAAAATCCCTAAGATTTGATGATCACGCTCTTTAATTTGTATTTTTTTAATGCACAAGAAAAAAAACAAAAAAGATACCAACATTTAAATAAATTAAGCGTAGTAGTGATATACTGTACAGTATGATGGCAACACAAAGAAAAATACATCAGTTCGAGCCGAAATTTATGATCTCCAGTCGAGTAAAAAAAAAAAAAAAAAAACCTCCTCCGCATTTAGAAACCATAGCTGTAATTTTAGTTTAACGATTCATAAATACTTTTAGCCCATATTAAAAAAAATAAATAAATAAAACTGCTGAAGAAATAACTGATTATATGAAAATCATCCAATAACCTGTTACCGCATACATAATTAGCGTCAATGACATTTCTATAGAATGAAACCAGATTTTATTTTTTTTACTGCTCATCATCTCTTTATCCTCTTGTCTTGTCTGCAGGATAATTTGTCTCTTGGTGGTTACCAATCAGATTAATTAGTAATAACATGCTTATCAAGCAGATAATTTAGGAATAACAGTATAATCAAAGAGCTGAGCTGACCTCTCACCTGCTTTATCTGCTGCCCGCTGTGGCTGGACGAGCACACACAAACAAACTAACAGCAGGACTCGGGTCACACAGTAGAGCTGATAGCAGACCAGGGTCACACAGGGACCAACACATCCATACACTCCCCTCAGCAGGGGTTTCATTTTTCTATAAGAGCATTATCATTTATGAAGTGTTAACATTTATAATATTTATTAAACTGTAGGCTTGTTAACTGAAGATTTTTTTGGGGGGGCAAAAACAAAAAGATTTGCATGTTTGATCAATAAACAGTAGCAAAAAAAAGACTGAAAAGACAACTAAAATGTATAAAAAGTATATTCACGTAGGAGGATGCATACACGTCAGGTTGAAGATGGAATGAATATGAGAGAATAGGAGTTGCTGCGTTGTCAGTTATTAAAAAATTGCAAATGATAAGGTTGAAATTCTCCCGTTATGTAAACAACACTGCAGAAATCAGGAAATAATATAAAACTGTCTTGGGGTATTTCCAGACTTTGAGTTTTCCAGTTGAATACAAATTGACCTCATCACTTGTCACCTCAGTGCTGCACTTCAAGGCAACAAAAGTATCAGCCTACACACACACACACACACGCTCACCCTGAGAGTGAGAATTCAGACAGGGGTGAGTGGAAGATAAATGGAGATGTTTAATGAGGTTTTTTTTTTCTCTTCTCCTACTCTCATCCACCCATCCACTAAGTTAAGTCAGTGAAAGTGCTGCATTTTAATTAATGAAGCGTGTATGTGAGGGTGTGTGTGTGTGTGTGTTCGTGCGTGCGTGCATGTGGGTGATTTATGGTAGTGCGTCGGCGCCCTTTGGGTCAGTCTAAGTCATGAGTCAGGTCCAGTGTGTGGTGTCAGGCACAGATCAGGTCTCCTCCAAACAACAGTGTGTGTGTGTGCATTACTTTATATGTAACATTTTTTAAGTAGTCGGATAAATTAAATCTTCATTCGATAGTTAATTCATCTGCAAATTATATCAAACAATTCTTCACATCCGTAGCATAAAATCATTAATGACAATCGTGGTCCATTGGCTGTGACTGTCAGAGCAGAGCAGTGCAGGAATTTTCTAAACAGATTGTCTGTGAGGAAACACCAAATGTTATTAGGCCTCTGAGACCCGATCAGAATCTCAGCCCACAAATATTTCAGCTGCTCTGTTCAGCGCTGACTTTTTATTTTTTGTCACTGCTTTTTTATCTTTTTTAGTTAGTTATACACATTCTTACATGATATCAGGTAGGCGGGCATAAAAAGGCAAAAAAAATACATTTCTCAGGAGAAACAGGAGCCCGTACGCTGAATTAATGCTGAATTAATGCTCTCAAGAAGCAGATTTTTTATTTTTTATTAATTCTTTTTACAATCCTAATGTTCCGACCGATGAAGACGTTACGTAACGTTACTCTGGTGAAGAAGTGATGTCAAAAGGTCGCAATTGCAATAAATAAGTCATGTTTTTGGGATCTTTTAAGAAGAAGAAAATAATGGTTTTATTTATTAAACATTTGTTGTCATACACAGAAATGAAATTATAGGTTATTGCATTTAAAATTAAAAAAATTATTGATGTCACACAGATGGCAGAACTGCACATTCTTGCACGCTCACTTCAAGCCACGAAATGTCATCAGATAGGACGACGTTTCCATCTTACTCGGATCTTCGTCACTAGTGTCACCTTTTTGAATTAGGGAGAAACAATATAATTCTCCACGTCATTTTAGATGAAGATGAGGTGATTCCCAATGTAATCAGGAATATGACAAAACTACGTAGGCCTCACTGTAGGGGGTAATGTTTGTGTGTGTGTGAGATCTCATTCGAACGTAACCTTCCTTCTTATTTCTGTTACAGGTTACAGCGCGGTTGCTTTTGATGGAGCCGGTAATTATGGTCACACTCCTACACACCACAGCTCGCAGTTCTCCAACCACTCCTTCAAACACGAAGACGCTTTAACTCAGCAGAACACCATGAGTGAGTTTTGTCACAATAACAAATAAAAATAGTAAATTTTACAAATATATCGGAGTCGTTTTTGCCCCTCTTCCTGGTTCCAGGTTCTATGGAGGAGCAACATGCTGTTGTATCGTGTCCAATATTAAAGCGGGTTCAAATCCAGCTTAGTACTAAATTCTTACAAACGGTCCTGGCTGTGCCAGGCTTGAGATATTTCCTGTAATTTAACTTTTCTTGCATTTGGTCCAGTATAATTTGCGTATCGATTTTTTTAATCTTCCTCCAGTCGCTTCTCTGAACAGCATAAGCAAACAAAACAAAAACAATGCAGGAGAATAAGAAGAAAAGCAGATCTTCATGCGCGTTTTAAAGGCACAGCTGCGTCTGCATGGCAGCTCCATGGCCCTCACCTAGGGAGTGTCTTGTCCCTTATCTGACGTCTCCACAGTGACCTTGCTTGTCAGAGGTATAAATCAGCCACATCCTGACTCAAAAACTCCCTCGTCTTCTCCTCTCATCCCTCCTTTCATCCGCCCACCAATTCTCTTTAATCCCTCCTCCGTGCATGTTATTGGTAAATATTTAAAAGTGTGTGTGTGTGTGTATCACATCTTACGAAGCCGCCGCTGTAAATTTCTGCCAATTTTTACGGCAAAGATAAGCAGGCGAATCGGTGCTGAGAGGGGATTTTGGAATGCAGAGTAATGTCGAGGGAGCCATTCGCTACACTGCTGGGGAAACAGGAACAGAGGAGCATGAAGCGAAGGGTCTTTATTTGGAGAAGAAACTGGCAAAACAAATCGAGAAAAATAGCAGAGGGCAAGAGAGGGCAGAGTTAAAAGGATGAGATATGGTGGAAGTTGAAACACAACATCTCCTGCATGTTAGTATGTATGTATGTTATTTATTATGTCCATGTGCATGCGTGTGTGTGTGTGTGTGTCTGTGCACTGCAGGTGAGCAGCAGTATCCTGTACCTCCTCCTGTATACGGATGCCACACACCTTCAGACAGCTGTGCAGGCAGCCAGGCACTGCTGCTGAGGAACCCTTACAACAGGTAAAACACACACACACACACACACAGACTTACACGCAGTCCTGAGCACAACCCCGGCTTCGGCAGAATCTATTTTCATAACCAACAAACAGCAACAATTAAACCAGGACATGTTTCTGAAGCCATTGTTGATTGTTTGGTGTCGAACAGCCTTGATTCAGTGAAAGGTAGCAGGATGTGCTTTTGGACAGGATGTTCACCTTCAGGACAGGTCTGTCTGCCACTAGAACGCCTTCCGTTCTGTTTTTGTTCTCCTTCCTCTTTGCTTGTTTTCACACCATGAGAGGAATGGATTTCTGATTTCTGATGTAGCGTTCCAGTGCCACTTAAAGTCATGTTGCCACTGGGGCAGGAAGTTCTTAAGGAAAGTGGTTGATTTAGTGACTTGGAAAATATTGAAGTACATATTGTAGATCATGTTATTCTGCATGTCGATGACAGAGCTATGCAGAGTAATCATCTATATATATATATATATATATATATATATATATATATATATATATATTCTTCTTTTCTCTCTGGCATGATGCATAGTGCTATTTTTAACACAGACTATGAGCCTGAAGAATACAGTAAATAATTTATGATATGAATGAATCCAGGTTGGCACAGCTGTAACAGCTAATTGACAATGGCTAAATATCAAAGTTTAAAAATAATAATCCAGTATGATGATGAAAAAAAAAAATGTTTAAAGGGAATTGAGTATAAAATAAAATGCTTAGATTAAATCTTGTGCTGACAGCAGACTGCTTCTCATTTTGTTGAGTCACATTAAGCCATTTTCCACAACAGTGTATGATATTCCTTCAGTAGATTAACGACTGGAACGCTCCGCTTCAGGAATATTTCCACTGAACAAACTGTCTGTCTGTCTGTCTGACTAATTTTTCGAGCAACGTTACAAAACTCGAGGAGAGGATTTGTCTCTTTATTTCAAATTTAAGATTTTGCAAGCTGCATCGACATTAAACGTTTCAGGGCTTTGAATTATCACGGCGTGCCACATACCTGAAACTACACCTCATTCTAAACCTAAAAGAAAGCTTCAATAACAAGTGAAGCAACATTGTTCTACTAAAGTCTTTCAAAAAAAATTGCTTTTTTTCTGCTTCAGCGTTGATTCCTACTTATTCGGTGTAGACAAATCCACTTATTATGCCTACTAAATACCCATAAATAAAATATTTTTACTATGCGCCCAGATATCTACATTATTACAATATGAGTCCAAAAATGTTCGCACTCTACTCTTGTCTCACCAAAATAGTTCATCATGACCAGCTCACCTCCCGCCACATCCTGCCTTAATTTTTATCCCACCCTCCCCTCCCAAGTCCTTCGACACGCCACAACCAAAAGCTCACAGGAAATATTGCAAAATTTATTATAAATATCACCAGTTTTTTGTGTTCATTGCCTCTTTTGAAACGAAACCAAATTGATAGCAAAACAAGAACATTGTCTGAATAAAAAAACAATCAGATTGTGAGCAAGAAAGGCTCGAAAACGTTCAAACTACTTCACTCAGAACATGACTGCGAGAAACTGCACCTGTCCTTCAGAAATATCGTGATAAATGATGAACATGTTTTAATAAGCGTCTGAAAGTGAACGGTTTTAAAGAGGCTCGCTCTCCACATTGCTTGCATGTCGTTCTGTTTCTAAATGAAACATTCTCCACATGCCACTGACAGTGTTTTCCATCAATGGAGGACAAGAAGGACTCATCTGTAAATACCACAGCTGGGATGGATACCAAGTAAATAGTGTGTGTGTGTGTGTGTGTTTGAGGGAGACAGAGACGAGGGGGGGAGGTGGGGTGGACATGAGCTTGGAAGTTTCTGGGTCTTCTTTGCCATAAACATAAATGATATCTGCTCAGTGCACGCACACACACACACACACACACAGCTGGGGAGGCTTATATGAGTTGAGTCAGATGTCTAATCTTACAGCCTGGTACCAACAGGACTGTATTTACTCTGCAGGCTGTCAGGTTGGCCCACTGGAACAACGTGAAATGAAAACATGCTGAGATCTGTATGAAAATGAGAGAGACACCCTGATAGAGACAGAGAGAGAGAGAGAGAAACAGAGAGAGAGAGACAGAGAGACAGGGAGAAACAAAGAGAGAGAGAGAGAGAGAGAGAGAGAGAGAGCGCAAGAAAGAGAGAGAGAGAGAGAGACAGGGAGTGAACAGTATGAGACGCGTCAAAGTATTTATGCACAGTGGAGTATCAGCTAGTGAACATGAAACATAAAGTCAATTTCACTTTTGACATGTTATTTAATTCATAATAACCACCATAACCAATTACAATAACTTGTGTACATATAGTGCATTCAGGGTTTGAAGTGGAGGATTTTCTAATGACCCCCCTGACTTGTTTATTGAAATATCTCAACTTCATAGATGGATTACCATGAAATCTTATACACACATTCATGGTCCTCTCAGAATGAATGAAATCGAGTGTTTTTTTGGTTTCTGTTACCCTTGATAATCTACAGACATGGTGAATTCCTGCTGCGTTTTCAGTGAAACGACTTTCTATGCAAGTTTTCAACGTTTCGAGCGCCACAGACCAAATTCCATTGGCCTCCTCTGTATTAGGGCGGAGGCAGAGATCTTGAAACTCGGGCAATTAAAAGCAAAACCATCGACATGACTTGATACCATGAGATAAGTGAGGAAACGTGTTTTCTGTAATTTCGGTGAATGGGCGTGTTTAAGCTGTGTTCCTTATCGCATGCATGTCCAGTAAAGTTGGATTTTCTGTTGATGATGTTTCTATAGTTGCGCTTTTTTCCCCGCCTCGTGCTTATCGCCCACTTTCTTCTGTCCAGTTTTTTTCCCGATGAAATCATACCTTGCTGCAACAGGCTTCTTGTGAGCTAGAGGGGGTTTTCCCTTCAAAGACCTACTGTACCACTTTTCTTTCGTTAGACGGATGGAGGCTAAATCCGTGATGCGTTCCATCAGTCAGCGATAGAGAAGAAAAGTAGACTCTTATTTATTTGAAAATGTCACGGATCATTACTTTAAATCTCGTGCTCAGCCTCCATTCCAACAATATTTCAGCAGAAATACCATTTGTTGCTCTGCTGGCTGCGTGCCCCTTGCTGTACTGTAAAATAATAGCTGTGTAATGAGCAGGGTACCAGGCACCACATCTACCCTGTCCAGGCTGCTGGGAGCCTGCAGGTGCTGTGATAGAGGGGCTGTGGTGTTAAGGAGAGGAGTGAGAGCTATAAATCCAGTGTGTGTGTGTGTGTACGTGTGTGTGTGTGAGTGTTCACATGTTTGTGGCAGTGTATTTAATCACATGGCAGGTCTGAATAATGACTGTGGAGTCCGCTGTGTTTAATGAAAGATGGCTGTTATGGGAGAGTTCAGTATTCTTGGTGTCTGTCTGAGGTGCATACTTTAACCTCAGCTCCACCTGCAACTCAGTGTGTGTGTGTGTGTGTGTGTGTGGGCCTTTTTCATTAGTGTGCTTCCATTGAGGATAACAAAAGGCAACACAGCGACGCAAACACATGGTAAATGACTCATCCAGTCTCATGAGCTTTTCTTCTACGTTTTGTCTTTCCTCCACAGTGGTGACAATTTATATCAAATGACCTCTCAGTTGGAGTGTGTGGCATGGAACCCTGTCAATACACTGGCATCCACCATAAAGAGGTAGGAACTCATCCATCGCTCTCTCTAAATAGCAGCAGTCAGTGTTTGTTGAAAAAGACACGGAGCAGGTTAGATTCAAGAGAGTGAACGGTGTTTAAAAACTTTCCCCGGACCAGATTATCCAGTGTTTGACATTTGCATTAATATGTCAAATTTGTATGTCTAAAGACAACAGAAAATGCCCTGTCGACACATCCATTTTGAGCATCTTTATGCATAAGGGCTTCCATACTATACTATTGGCTCCGTCTTGATATAGGGGCTGCGTTGGGCTGTATGTATGCCTACGCTGTGGTCATGTGATTTAGTATTAGGGACGGGCTATTCGGTGGATCAATTTGTGCCGGTGCTTTTGAGTTCTGGTGGCTGAGGAGAGCAAAGAACGGCCTCCAGAAACTTTTTTAAACAACTGTGGTCGGACATTTGCAGAATGTTATATTTTTTAAAATATTTTTATATTCTCTCTTGCAATGATTGTATCTCTCGGGTTTCCCCTCAGAAACCGATGAAAGGGTAGAACCCAACTTTAAACACAAAGTGGGCGCGTTAACAGGAGGTTTTCTGTCATCATCTCTACATACAAATGTGACGTAAAAACATTTTACTGCACATAGACAGCCTGCTCTTAGGAATACTATGTATTAAACTTAACTTGTAGCAGCAGAATGTGTAATTGATGGTAACGATGCTCCTAAATATATCTGGCTTGTTTCATCTTTTTCCTTTTAACTCTCAGAATTAAAGCAGAAACCAGTTAGAAATGATCCCGGAAGTGTTCGGAGTTCAAACCATTCAGCAGTATGTAGTGTGTTGTGTGTCAACATGACCTGCATAGCTGCACGCTGGCCAGAGTCTGTGTTGGCTCACAAATATCTTTGGAGCCAACAGGCATTCATCATAGTTAACAGATGAATGTGTATGTGTGTGTGTGAGAGAGAGACACACACACACACAGAGTGAGAAAGGCATTGTAGCAAGAAAGAATATGCTTTTTGGGCTGTAGCTGCATTGTAGCGTGTGTTCAGAATGAGTAAATGAGGCTCATTAAAGGTCTTCAGGGATTGGTCGATGCAAGTATATGATGGTGTTTCAGTGGCCTTGCTTTCAGTCTGTTTCTATTCATTATTTTAGTCTTATTTTTGTCAATGAGTGGCAGCAGGAGAGAGAAGGGGAGGTGAGGGGAGTAGTAAGGATGAGGAGGAAGAAGCAAAGAGCAGGGAGTCAGTAGAAGACAAGGAGATAAGGAGGAACGGGCGTGGAGCAGGAGATGAGGAAGAGGAAGTGTAGGGGAGTCGAGCTTAGAGAGGAAGAACAGATAGGCTCAGCGCTCACGCTTCAACACTGAAACACAGAAGCACACATCACCTGCGTGCTCAGAGCAAATGTGTGAGAGCCGTATGACAAATGAGATAACTGCTGCTCCTAGAAGGTAAATTCATACACAGCGTTGCTTATTTGCATCAGCAAGCGTTGACATAATGTTGATAGAAAACGTATCTGAGCAACAAAAGGTTTTTTGGCAATATACTTATTTGGTTTTCTTTGGCTATCTTTTGTTTTATGGTTTATGGTTGTTTAGGCACAGTCGAAAGACAGATCATTGTGTTCAGTAAATAACATTTAATCAAAACCCAAAATATCTTATTGAGCTTAGTAAGCTTTGCAACACATTCAATGCATTTTTCTCTCTTTATGTTTTACATATTACAACACTATAAATTTTAATTTAATTTTTTTTAATAAAGTCGTATTTTTTATTTCAAATACTAATTATTATTAGGTTGTTATCTTTTATTTTTACACTGCTACTATTGGTGTTTATACTTATACACTGTATGTTTGCCATCTTGTATTTTTAGGGCAGTGACCATATTTAGATGAGAGGTTGGAGCTAACGCTAATGCTAACACTGGCGCAAGCGAGTTAGCTTGGTTAGGACAGTGCATCCATAACACAAGTTAACTGTGATAATACTAATGCTAATTGTGGCTAGCAAAAAAAGCTGAACAGGCTTAAAACAAAATGTAAGTTAAAATTAACTTTCATGAACTGAAAACACATTGTGAAATAGTGACAGCTACGTCTATGCTCCTATGCTAATCTAGCGTTATGCTACGTGAAGTACGTAACCAACATTGTTGCCATGTTAACCACGCCCTAAAGCATATCCTGTTTTATCGTTTATTTTACTGTATAAATGGGACCATAATTTACTAAATGAACATCATGCTGTATTGAAAAAGACCTGAAACTAGCCATTAAGACCATAAACACATTAGTAAAATGTAGTAGGGTCATTGTCTCATAGACTTATTCGCCCCCTGCTGGCCATTAGAGAGAATGCAGATGGAAGACACTTCCGCAGAGCTACCCGCTGACATTAGACAAGAGTTGAACACCCGTCAGCCTCCATCGTCCATAATCACAGTGTTAATAAATGCTTTACACCGCAGCTACTGCTGACGTGGTCTCGATGTCTCTCCTGTCCTTGGGAACAGCAAGGCAAGACAAAGAGCACCTTATGCTGTATACTGCACAGTACATTCCCATCGCAGCGGCACAGGATGCAAACTCCCATCCTCCTCGTTTGGTTAAACAGACTGTGATGAGATGTCACACATTTCATAGACAAGAGCGTTCTGTTTCTGTGTGTGTGTGTTATCATAAGAAGATACGAGAGGCAACACTGGCAGCTGTGACAGAGCAGGTTTTGTTCTGCTCTTTACGCACTGAAATACTGAAAGCTGTCATGCATTACACTAGTTTACATAGCAGTCAGTGATGAAACTAATACTCTTAATTAATCAACCGGTTGGTCAACAGAAGATTAATTTGATGACTTTGCTAATCATTTCCTGAGTAAGACATGTTCTGCTTGTATCAATATAAATGTATTCGATTGTTTTGTACTATTTGTTGGAATTTAATAACCATATTTCAGACTGTTTCACTGCTATTTGCCTTGTCTCCTCCTCCTATGATTGATACTGTTCAAGTGTCCCAGTAAGTCGTGACAGCGAGGCAGCACGCACAATAATAGGACCCTGAAACTGAAGCAGCTGAATTGAATTCAGACCGCGGTCGTTTTATTATATACACCTGTACTTTTTCTACTTTCCTATTACACCTATTAACCTATTAGGTACCCGACCAGACACCTTTTTGACATTAAATAGATGATGATATGCCTGCAAATATGTGTTGAAATATAACCTGTAGAAGTACCATAAATGTAAATTACTGTAGAGTTGATGACTGAAGTGAATTGAACAGCATGAAGTCAACCTACACGTATTCCTGGATGTGAATACCAAACAGTCATTTTGTAAAGAAGAGAAATATGTCCAAATTCTCTGAGTCCAGCTCCTCAAATGTGAATATTTTTCTGGTTTTGTTAGTCTTCTATGACAGTAAACTAAATATATTAAGGTTGTGGACAAAACAAGAAAATTTCACCTCATTTTTCACCATTTTTCTGAAACTAAACTAATCGATTAATCAAGAAAGTAATCAACAGATTCATCGACATCGACAATAATTGTCAAATGCAGCTCTACTGTTGATTTTGCACCAAGGCATTTTGTGGCAAGCTCACAGTTCCTCTTTACATTACTGTACTTAAAATACATAGCGAGACAGCCACTCATACACACACAAACGGGAACACACCGGCACAACTTTCATCTGCAGGCTTCAGCTGGATATATGGTACTCTAACAAAAACAAAAAATCATCCTTGTACATCCACACGATTTACATCTCTGCAGTTAACTGTGAGCTGACAAATGATTGGTCTGTGTTTTGCGTTATGGGCTGTATGTGACAAGATGGACATGTTTGAATAATGATGCCCTCATGACCCAACGTGCACACAGTACGTACAGCTCAAACAGCAGTTCAGGCTCTGCGTTTCTGCCACTGTTCCTTCCACCGTATGGGTTTAAAGCACTGAAGCATCTTATCTGATGCCTGTCTGCTTTACATTCATCTTACTGTATGCAGTAGCAGTACGCACGGCAACTTCCTTTTACCTTTACATGCACTCAGAAAGTGTTGAGCTAAGTACTGATGCAGCATTGAGTTTTTTTTACAACCTCAATTAAAATCGTCTGATGAAACAATGTAAATAATAACCATCACTCCATGTTTTTTTTCCCCCCATCTCCTTCCTCTGTGTGTTTGCAGCCATGCAGCAGGCTACGACAGTGACCCCAGCACCCCAATGGTGTACAGCTGCAGCACGCAGTACCGCATACACACACACGGAGTCTTCAGGGGCATACAGGTAGGACTCACACTGTTACAAACCATAAACAACACGTGTATATGTTGCTCCTTTAATATTTTAATAAGCGGACTGAAGGAGACGAGGAAGAGGAGGCTGGATAGTGGAGAGCCTGATGCAATGACCAGGCGATGTGAAGAAGAAACGCTGATATGTAGCAGAGCACAGATTTACAAACACACACACACACACACACACACACACACAAAAGCCTAGACATGCACACATACACAAAGAGACACGTCGTACACAGAGATTTCTAAAAGGCAACTCTGAAGGCCAAGAGGAATCTTTTTCCACAAATCCATTAGCAACGCAGAAACACACACACACACACACACACACACAGTAGGGTTACACTGGGTAAAGATACAGTTTCCATCCGAGGATCAGCATGTTAATAAATCATTAGATTTTAATTATTGTCTGTCAGCAGCTCTAAAGGACAGGGAGCAAGAGATTCTCCAGACCTGCTCTTAGTCCACAGCAGGACTTTTTGGGATCGTTTCATTCTTTCTTTTCAGGGCCTGCTTCATTATTCACCCGGCTCCTTTTCTTTCTTAACTTCTTCTTCTTTTTTTTTTTTTTTTACGGATTGCACAAAACACACATAAGAGGTCTGGCTCAGCGCAAAAAAAAAGAATAAAGAAACTCTCACTCTTGTGTCTTTTAAAGTATAATTTAAGAGCTGCTAAAATGTGAGAGAACAGATTGAGTAGTGAAATGATGCTTTGCTCCATAATTTTTAGGGCTTACACTTATTCTCGCTTATTCTCAGCACTGCCAAAGGAAATACAGCTGACAGCCATGGGATTTCATTCTTCATTAATGTTGGCTTACGACTAAAAAAACGCATTACACAGCTTGTTGAAAACTGGACTCAATGATGAAGAGACGCATCAGAAATACTGAATTACAGATAATTATATCACTCCGCATGTCAGGAGGTCACTTGGTCAGTTTTGCTGATCTCTAATTAAGTTAATTGGAAACACCTGCAGCAAGCAGATGTTACTCTTTACTCTGATGCTGCTGCTGCATTGGTTGTTACTTACTTTAGTGTCTTAAAAAGTGTTCGGGATTAAATAAATAAATAAATGCTCAAGCAATATTGAAATACATAATCACATTAATTAAGTTGTATTAAATGTATAAATTAACAGTTTGATGGCATTTCATTCATAATGTCAAATTTTTTTTTTTTATGACATCATCGTCTCACTTTTCAGCCAATCGCAGCCTCTTTTAAGGTCCTTAGCAGTGTTAAAGGTTCAGCGTGTAGTATTTAGTATATAACCACCTGGAAATAACAATTGTGGTGTTTATATTAACTTAGAATGAGCGTTTTTATATCTACATATTGAGCGGGTCCTCTTCCACGGAGCCGTAGGTTCATACTAGGGAGGATGAGGTGATCTACAAATCTACAAACTGGTCCTTTAACTGGATTAACACTGTGTTGGGGGTTATTTTATATTCATGAACAGCATGTTGCATATGAGCTCTTAATATTGCGCATTACCTTATACACTGTCGATTAGATTCACATTATGAAATGTAAGATTATAGTGGTTAATTTTACATGGACACTGGAAGTGTCTCTCTTATTCCAGTATGTAATGGCTCTACTGTAGCCTACTTAATAGCTGCTAACAGTACAGCAGCGCTGCCTCTGGAGCCATTATGCTAAACATTGAGGAAATGAAGAGCAGATGGCTGCGGGAGAGGGAGAAAGAAGGGGTGCGAAAGGAAGAGAGGGAGAAAGGAGGAAAGTTTTGGGTGAAATGGTCTAAAGCTAAACAGTTGAGAAAAGGAGAAAGAGATAAAGAAAGTGTGAAGAAAGTGTAGAGATATCATGCACGGGGCTGACAAATAGCAAAACTTTTAAAAAAATATATAGGTTGTGACATTTGAGGGCCTGACACGTAAAAGCACGCTATGATTTTCTGCAGATGAACTAAAATACAAGATTGTTTTTTTTTTTGTAAAACCATGTGTTATGTCCTGTTATTCTTCTCCCAGAGTGTCTGCAGTGAGCAGCAGGGTTATAATGGGGCGCTCTGGAAGGGGGTCTGTCTAAAAGGCGTGACTAACAGCTCCCTCTGGGCTGCAGTCAGTCTGGGGTCATTTTACTGCTAATTCCCATCTAATGAATATATGAGCATTTTATTATAATGATCCCAATGAGCCAGACATATCACATGCACTTATTTACACACAGGACAGATTAAATTGCCTGTTATCTAAATTACATTTTACTGGTTCAATTACTGATGTCCGGGGAGAGTTTTTCGTTAATTCATACTAGAGTGGTTTGGGTATAAATTAAAGTGTTTGGGTTGTGTGTGTGTGTGTGTGTGTGTGTATACACACAGGATGTACGGCGGGTGCCCAGCATCGCTCCAGCAATAGTGCGGTCAGAGAGCAACGAGAAGCGTCCCTTCATGTGTGCATACCCAGGATGCAACAAACGCTACTTCAAGCTGTCTCACCTGCAGATGCACAGTCGCAAACACACAGGTAAAACCAGCAGGACGCTACCTGCACTGCAGTGTTACATATGTTATACCTATAGCTTCTGACAGCTGTGCCTTTAATGCCATGACAACGTTTTCAATCAAAGGTTTTAATTGTGCTGATGTCTTGAAATTAACGTGATCAATGACTGAATATTGTTAACATGTCTCATGGATAAATTTGGTTCTTTTATCATGTGGTTTGCCTTTGTGAATTAGCGGCATTTCGATTTGACTGATCTCTGCATATTATATATATATATTATAAGTCAGTTAGCGGTTACTGTCTACATAATATATAGTAGATTTTTATACATGCTTTTCTCATACGTACTCTGTGTTACCCGCATAAAAAACTTACTATGATTCAGGAATAAGACGAGACGTAAAATCATTTCCATTTCAGTTTAACTGTCTGCGTCCTCTCTCTCTCTTGTTTGGGTCCAGGAGAGAAACCTTACCAGTGTGAGTTCACAGACTGTGGCCGGAGGTTTTCTCGCTCCGACCAGCTCAAAAGACACCAGAGGAGGCACACAGGTTTGATTATTACTACCCAACCTGCCTCTCTGTCTTTATTTATTTACTTCACATTTTCACCTTTCATTTCCTTGTCTTTCTGCTCTCTCTCTACTTGCTCTCCTCTCCTGTTTGCATGACAGCCATTTTGTGGACAATGAAGTGCACAGTTTGCATTTTTGTGCACAGTGGTGCACTGTACTGATGAAGTTGCTAAAGGCTGGCCAGATCTGGAATGGCTTCCCTGCAAGCCTCTGCTCTACTGTATTTTTCTATCTCCCTCTGTGTCTGTGTGTGTGCGTGTGTGTGTGATGTTGAACATGTGTTTCTGTGTGTGTGTGTGTGTGTGTGTGTGTGTGTGTGCATGCATACTGTACATGTGTTTAGGAGTTAAACCCTTCCAATGCGAGACGTGTCAGAGAAAGTTCTCTCGGTCTGACCACCTTAAGACACACACCCGGACTCATACAGGTAAAACAAGTGCGTAAACTTTTATTTTTCCATTTCTTCATCCATTTGATGTTTACATATAATACAGTATTGCAACAATATTTAAATATCAACATATATATATATATATTCTTATACTTGTACCATTATGAATTGGATTTTTAGAGTCTTTATAATCTCCCCGTTTGGTTTTTTGAGCGACATAATATTCTAATATGTCTTTCATTTTCATTTTTTAAACCCCCTCCTGCCCTAACTCTCCCCCTCCTGTCATTACACATTCTGCTCCATGTCTTCTTCAATCCATCTTCTGTCTCTTCCATCCATCCATCCCGCCTCTCTCCCTCTCAGGTGAGAAGCCGTTCAACTGCCGGTGGCCGAACTGTCAGAAGAAGTTTGCCCGGAGTGATGAGTTGGTTCGGCACCACAACATGCACCAGAGGAACCTCACCAAGCTGCAGCTGGCCATCTGAGTCTGTGTTCAATCGATATCACAGTTTAACATGTAAACATCAGGCTTACATCTGTTTATATACTCTGTCTGTCTGGTTAATCTAAACCCGGTTATCACCTTCGTCTGTGTGTCCCGATACATCCTTTTTCCAAATACCACCAAACTGCATCAGTAAAAGCTGAGTGAGAACATTCACCCCTTTCATTGGTTCGATGTCTTTGGGGTGGGTTCAAGAACATATACACAAGAAGAATGACCTGAAAAAGGTCCAGTCTGCCCAAATCTCAAAAAGACAACATCAACTTAATTTGTAGTTTTCGGTTGAGTTTGCTCACTCACATCCCAGCATGCAAAGCGCACCCTGTTATGATGGAGTGTCTGCCTTTTATAGTCGAGTCAGATCAAAGTTGGATCACGTTCCCAACACAAATTAACTGCTCAAGAATTTGTTTGGTCGTTTTTTTTTTTTGTCCACACCCGTTGCTGCGTTCAGATCTGCCCAAATGAATCATACCAAAATACGGAAAATGAACCAGAGTCTGATTAAAGACGCTCTTAGATGTCTGCGGGTTAAATAGTCTGTCTTGGGAACATATTCTGTATTTTTATAATGCCAACAAAACCAACAACAGGCAGCGTTCAGACTGACACTGACACAATGCGACGTCATCTGTCTTCGGTCTCTGCCAGTCAAATACATGCAAGAGCACATCCGTATTCCTGCTGTTTACGTCTTATAGTCCTCGCGACACGAAGATATAATAATGAATACTTTCCATCCTCGTTATATTAAACGGGACTGTGTCTGATGAGCATTCAAACTCATGGATCTGTCACTCATAGATGTATTTATATCATCTCACTGGTACCTGAGACAACATGCCACCAACAACGCTCTCTCTCTCTCTCTCTCCTCTCGTATTTATTTAATAATAACAGCAGGACAGTGTATTTGTTAGCAACTGTGACCCAAACACAGGTTTAAATAGTACATTTTGTTGGGAGCTAAACTTAGCAAAACGTGTTAGTAGAATCAGTTCATTGTTGGTTTGGGTGTGGCCATGAGATTTGTTCACTATAAATGAAACACTTAATACGATTAAGACTCATCCTTAATAGAAATCTTTCCACTAGTTTTAAATTGTCGCTTCAGAAAGTCATCATTTCATCATTTAATGTTTCTTTAGATCCACCACAGATATAAGATGCTGTCAGGCAGATGTAAATATTATAAAAAATGTACCAATAGATTTACAGGACAGTCCTGAAATATCTAAAAATCTTCACTAAAAGGTGACACTTCAACATTTCATCTTCTTATTCCTTCATCCGCCGCCAGCGTGTGTAGGTGGAGGTCAAAGGTCAGGATCAGCATACATGCCCCCACAGATTAGCGCTTTTTCAGCTGTTGTAAATATCTCTGACTACTTATTTATTTTTTATTTTTGTGGACTTTTTTTTTTTTTTTTCCTCTACTGGAATGATTTAAAGTTAGAGAGGTGATATAGCGTTTCTCTTTGTAGTCCTCTCTGTCTTTTCTAATTGTTTTCATAGATATACAATAAATGATAAAGTTAATTTAAAAAGATCCAAGATCCAATTAAGTGAATAATTTACATTTGACATCATAGGCAGTGTTTGCAATGGAGTTTAAGTTTAGTTTAGTTTTTTTTGTTTTTTTCATTGCAAACACAAATATGCCTTTAAGTTTAGTATTTTAAAAAAAGCTGATGCAGATGTCTACAGTTGTCTTTGAGTAATGTGAGAAACTGATAATGAGTTTTCGTCTCGCAGGGCTCAGCGCGAGTCTCTTGTCTCTGTGGTGTGTAAATATTGCTGGACCTTGGCAGTGTTTTAGACACTGCACGCTCTAAAATATGTCTGCTGGGTCACACTGGCTCTATGGCCGGGACATTATGGTCAAGATGTAAATAATACTTCTTCACCGTGGGAACTGAGCTCTTTCCATGGGGGAAAATATGTAACTTAACTGATATATTTTAGACTTTCTTTTTGGATGGATCCAGGAACTGTTTATACTTTCTTTTTTTTTCTTTCTTTCTTTCTTTGATGTGTATTAATATCTGGGTCATAAAACAGCAAATGTCAGTGAAACATTTTGTACTCAAAACGTGTGCGATAATTGAAAATGACAAATTCTCTGTGTAAATGTATTGTGGCTGTTTTGATACAGTAACAGTTTGTCTCTGTGGTCTTTATTTATTCATTTCTAAGCTTCTTTGTTGTTGTTTTTTTTTTTGAATATATAAAGCCATCCTTTTATTATTAATCAGTATAATAGTTTTTTTACACACACACACACACACATAGTTTTTAAAATATGCAACGTCAGCGTTTAATTGTAAAACTGATTTAAAACACGATTCGAGAGCACGCTTGTGAGTGACAAGACAAAGGACCAGAGTTCAGATATCGTTTCGATCCTATGAGCACATTAATACACAGTAACACTTGCACAATCATCACACACACACACACACACACGTACAGTACAGTACCATCCACTTTCTTCTCTTTATCTCTCACCAGATTCCTCATTGCATTCCTTGGATCCCCTTTCAGTGAAAAAAAAAAAAAAGCCAGATAAAAATGAACGTGTTTTCTTTCAGCTTCTCTCAACGCTCCTTCACTCTCTCTCACTCCCCTCGTGTTGCTTCCTCTCTACAGTATGTCTCATCCTTCCTCGTCCAAATTTGCTTTGTTTGTTTGTTTTTTAAATCTATGGTGGAAATAAAATCTTGAGTGAGGTTGACAGTATATTCACAACTTGCCCTTTACCAACAGCCATCGCAGTATTTTATGGAAAGAAAAAAGAAAGAAAGAGAAGTGCAGTTGGGCAGAAAACAGAGAGCGAGACAAATGGAGGCAGAGATGGATAAAGACAGATACAGCAATGTTTCTTTTGTGAACTTTTATCATAAGTTTAGCCAAAGTGTTAGTGTAAATCAGACAACGTGTCCGATTCCCTCGGTGGAAATCCCCTGAAACTCCCCAGAGCTCTTGTGCTATATCTCAGCTGTCGGACAAGGCCTATATCTCTCATCTCGCTCTCTCTCCCTGCTGTGTGTGTGCGTGTGCGTGTGTGTGTGTTTTGGTGTTTCATCTCTGTCCCAGCCTCATGCCGCGAGGGCCTTTGAAGTCAGATAGCTGGTCAGTGTAACTTTACTTTTGTCCACTTTCAGCAATCACATTAGATGCTGTATTTAAATGATCTACTTAGGACAGACGTAGACAATATGGATTCTTGCATAGTGTTGAGTGAAAAACACGTATATGAGCACATCCCGAGGCCGCCAAGTACAGAACATCAACGATGTTAGCCGTGTGTCTTCAGCCAATCGGAATATTTCAAACTATTGACAAGCAAATAACTCAACCCGCTTCGAGTTACGGTTGTGTAGCTGCAACGGATTATTATGTAACCTGGTTTACCTGGTGCTCATACAGTCAATGAATGATGTTCACAACCACATGACCAGTAATTGTCTTCTTCTTTGGCCACAGCTGTACGTGAATGACACTTATAAACACCATATTGCCTCTAATAGTAATATTAAACAAGAAAAGGCTTTAAACTCGGGGCTATCGTTAGCTAGTTAGCCAGCTAGCACTGTTGATTATTTAACACCAAGTAAAGAAAGCTCACACGTAGCATATAGCTGCTGTTTTTACTAAAACTATTTAGCTTGAAACAAATATCTATCCGCCCCCAACTAAAAAAAAACAACCCAACAATTATATAATTTCATGTTTTTTTACAACACTGTTTGCTGGCTTATTTAGCAACAGTTCATTGGCATTTAGGAGCTGTGGAGACTGTTAGCCTCTCTTCACTCCTTTTAGCTTTACTAGCTTTAACGTACACTTTTAGTTCAGTCTCACCGCTCCAACTCTCTTATCCCACATACACAGCAGCCAACTGTTATGAACTAAAACGCTCTCATAAGCTTAAATACTTAGTGGCTAGCTAGCAGAGCGAGCGGAGCATTTGGTTGCTATTTTTCTCAGGAAACACCAAGACAGAGCTAACAGACTAGCAGAATGCTAAAGTTAGCCTATTAGTGTATGCTGTCAGGTTGCTTTTCATGCTGCCACAGTGGCTCCTTTATGGTGGACGCAAATTGCTTAATGTGCTTTAATTTAATGTATGGTATCTGTGTTAGCTATATATTTATATTACTTAAATATAAGTTAAACTCAGGTGTACTGTAGCTTTGCAACTACATTCAGAATACCATATTTTCTTCCCCTTTTGGCAAGTCAGTGATCTTCACGTGGGAGACAAACGAGATTTAAAGGCCCTACACACCTACGATCCCAGCACAGATGTTTCCACTTACTATATCTGATTAGAGTTCACCTTAAGGCTGTCAGTGGTGGTAGAAGTATTCACAATACACTTACTCAAGTAAAGGTACAAGTATAGTAGGTATTTATATACTTTTAGCTACTTAACGGTATTATCAATGCATTGTAATTTATAGATTTTTGAATATTATAGGAGTAAAAAAACAACAACCAATATATCCCTTTAAAAATATTGGTGGAGTAAAAGTAGCATAAAAATGGAAATACTTAAGTAAAGTACAATACATCAAAATTGTACTTATGTAAAGTGTTTTAATGTGGCATGTCACGTCATTCTTATTGGTACGTATAGTTTGATGACCTCCTGTAATTCCCAGCATCCCTCAACCCAACTTCACCCTGAGCAGAGATCTGATCAGTCAGTCATTAATAACATTAATGATCGCTAAAAAAATTAAAACAAACAAACAAACAAACAAAAAAACAAAACAAAAAAACCTTAAAGGTACCACATCTCTAGCAGCACTATGGCACAGCGTTTCTTAAGTGAGTCCCTGCTTTGTTTGTTGTTTATGAGGAAGGGAATGCACGTTTGTCGGGCCTCACAGATACGCACAATGCGTGAAAAAAAATATTATTATAACTATGATATTATAGTACGAAACTTTTGTTTACAAGAAAACTCCACAGTTAAACATAAAAAATCTAGTTTTATGTTTAACTGTTTAACTATACCAGAATATTTCAGGGTTTTGTTGTGCTGTTTTGTGGAAAATGGACACTTTTACATGATCATAGTATGAACAGAACAAACGAACTCAGGACTCGCTTTCCACCTCCTACTAATAAGATATTGATTCCCACGCTTATATACGATAGGGTGGCCAAATGAAGACTGGAAACAGACTGAAACACACATAGAAAGTCTCGAGTACTGCTTGTATTTATAAAGGAAGGTTTTGCCCTCTAGTGGGTTAACGCTGCCATGGTGTTGGCAGCACACTCGCTGTGATGTCTTACTCACTTAATCCTCCTCTTAACTCTGTCAAAATATGATTTAAAAAATATATATATATAATTTTGTAAATGAAGATAAGAGAAGAAATGTCAAATACTATAAATATAATCTAGATACTTTCCAGATGGTTAATAATACTGGTTACATAAAGAAAGAGCAGCGAAAGAGAAAAGAAACACTGTGAAAGAAAAACAGCAACAGAGCAGGAGAGAGAAAAAAAAGAAAGAAACTGGGGGAAAGAGTAAAAAAAAAAAAAGAGATCAACAAAAAGAAAAAAAAAAGGAGACATCCTCTGCGGTCATGTTGTTCTGTGAGATATTGTGCATGTTTAAGTCCTGGTACGGCTCAGCACAACTTATTCCCCTGAACACACACATACACACACATACACACACACACACACACACAGTCTGTTTGTTAAGAGGCTGCGTTCCTTCACTTTCTGTCAAAGACTCAGAGTTGCTTTAAGAGGATGAAAACTGTGACTGTGAGCACAGCAGAGCTACAGAAGACAGACGGTGTTGAACCAACAGTACAGAGTTAGTGCTAAGCAAACACAAAATAAAGCGTTGAAATATGATCATTTCTCATTTTGTTTGGACTTGTATAATATATTTTTTTCTTCTATTAAGGGTGATTTTTTTATACACGCTCATTTGGTGGCTAAGGGAGGACTGGCAGTCTACCAGCTGCTGTTACTGTGTAGATTTGGAGGAGAATCTGTTTTTATTGCTCTGCTGGACAAAAAAAGAAAGAAGGAGATGTTCTTTAGCCCAGACTGAGCTAAAGCTTTGACAGTTTCTGGCAGTGGCAGGAGAAAGTCTGATAGAAGAGGCACTTCCAACATGGTTATTTTCTTCAGTAAAGCCAAAAGAACAACCGGGGGCGGCGGGGGAAAAAGTAGCAACATCCTTTTTGTGACAGTAAGAAATGGAGACCTAAGAGAAATGAGCTTGTGTTACTATTCAATGCGTTTTTAAGTTTTTAAGTTATAAACTTTAACTTTACTTTTATAGTCTTTCCCGGTCCCAGCGCTATACTGCTGCTGCCAGGCTGGTATCCAACTTTATAAGTCACGACTGTATTACACCGACTCTTCTCTCATTTAATAAATATGACCTGTGAGGTTTTGTATTGAGTTGCAGATGAGAAATGTTACTTTTACTTTGATTATAATCCCTCCCTACCCAAAAAGATATGATTCATTTAGATATACTGTTTTGTAAAATTCAAACATACGTAAATAAAAAGTTTTAAAAAAAGGATTTCAAAGATACATTGAAATCAGTTCCCAGTAAAAGTGCAGTCGCATTGTAATTATTAAAAAATATGCTATTTCCCGTTGGTCAGTGTTGGTCAGTGTCATTAAACGTAACAACAGATTTACAATACTGTAAAGACTATGTTGACCTGAAGATAACCTCTGGTTTAGTAAACAACCTTAAAGGTCAGTTAATATTTCATACATTCACACTGGAGCCTGGTCGATAAACTGCAGCGAGATCCGGCCTCTAGCTCCACCGTGTGGTCGATCTGTGAATATCATCTTTACAAGATACATGTCAACCTGTTGTTGGATCAATGGCACTTTATTATTGGGTTCTGGCCTTCCTCTGGTAATGATAATAATAATGATGAATTGTATAATCATAATAATGAATGCATTACCATTGTTGGCACGATTTCTTGTGTTGCACCATCCAAAGCTACTTTGTCTTTTGATCTCTGTATATCTCAATAGGAGCTTAGTAAAATGGTTACATGCACTCTCTCAATCTCCAAGAGTGTACTTATCAGCCTATTTGTAACAGTTAACATACAATAAATATATGTTGTTTTGGTGAATGACAGCTTGAGCTGCTTCTTCAGGTGGAATAAAATAGGGAACATCTATGAAATGAGTCCAACTAAAGGCTCAGGGCTGTTGCTGTTTCAAAAAGAGCAGCTGTTATAATATTAAATGCATCATATATGATATATAAAACAAGAAACACAACACATCCACTACACTACTTATAGTGTGAAGTAGTTTCACTTTCATTTTCCTCACTTTAAAGGTAACAGTCAGCTGACTCAGTGTTGTTGTCTTTTCATCTGGTTTAAGTTTCGTTTCTCATTCTGACCTGATTGTCAGAGTCATAAATATCAGCTGTGGGTCCTGCAGAGTCACAGCAGCACAATGTTTTCATGGGGAGAGGACAGTCAGGGAGGCTTTCGGGTGAAAGACGGCTCCGGTACAGCAGCAGGTGATGGAGTTGACTTTTTAAACCTCGGTTTTGACATCACTGATCTGTCAGCAGGTCACAGTGTGCTCGCTTTTGTCAAAAGAGATGGAAACGCGTTCATCATTCGCACAAACGAGAGCAACGATGGAAGAAGAGTGAGAGGAAAACAGAGTGAGCATCTTTCTGTTCAGTTTCTCACTTAAAATGGAACAACAAAGTCAACTTTTTACCTATGAAGCTCTGATAAGGACATTTTTTAGTTGCAGCATTGATAACATGTATAAACATCTGCTGTGTTTGTTTAGAGTTTGTGAAATACAAAGAGAAGATTGAGGCTGTGAGTTGTGGTGATGATGCGGTCACACTGCTGTCTGAGACAGGCAGACTTCTCTGTGTGGACACAGCTCGCCCTCCTTTTACACCCAGGTATGAAAAAACAGTCAATCAGTGACCGAAAAGAGCAGCAAGGTGTGTTAAATAGATCTGGATTATGACATTGTATTTTAGCCGTGGCTCTGATCATTACTGAGCTATTTCCTGTTTTCCCTCAGGCCTCTGGAAGTGTTGTGTAACAAACCAGTATCTCAGGTTGTTTGTGGGAGCCAGCATTCAGTCGCCCTGACTAAAGGTACAGAAAAGTATATCTATCTATCTATCTATCTATCTATCTATCTATCTATCTATCTATCTATCTATCTATCTATCTATCTATCCAATAGTGGAGTAATGCACAGAATATGGCACAACAATATTTATTATACTTCTACAATAATGAGAAGCACACTCTTATCCTGTTAATATATATAATATATAATTTAATATTAATCTGACTTAATTTACATGTCATTTTCTATCATTTTAAATTAAATGTTTATGACTTGGCCCTTTTTTTATAGATTTGATATAAGTCAAATCAACTCACCTACTTCAGGAAGCCATGTCTACACTTACAGAAAATGTTACTTCTTTGACCGGTCAGTGCATAGATGTATGAGTCACAGTGATTTTTCCCACAGATGGTCAGGTGTATACATGGGGTCAGGACTCCAGAGGTCAGCTGGGTCTGGGAAAGAAGAAGCACGGCGCCAATTCACCCCAACAGCTCCGATCTCTGTCCTCGATCCCGCTGGTCCAGATCGCTGCAGGAGGGGAGCAGAGCTTCGCCCTCTCTGTCTCTGGAGGTGTGTTCAGCTGGGGCAGAAACGACTGTGGACAGCTCGGCCTGGGAGACACTACAGGTAATGTTGCTAAATATTTTCTAACATTTTCTTTACCACCGATAACAATCCATATAATGCATGTGTTTTGAATGTATTATATTTCACTAACATAAACCTTTTCATTTCATTTCTATAGACAGACACATACCAACCCCTGTTCATTCTCTGGACATGAAAAAAACTATTCATATTTCCTGTGGAATGGACCACACTGTCATTTTGACAAAGGTTAATAAGAATAAAAGCTTTCCAACACTCTCATGCTGTAACCTACAGTACCATGTTTCCATTGTCTATCTTGTATACCTGGAAACATGAGGCAGAGTTTTGTCAGTCTTTTTTTAAAGCTCCCGTGTCTTGAATTAATCCAGTTATTCTAAAACAGAATTAAATGAAAATGGTTTCCTATTCATACTATCCCTGTTTCTGTCGATTATATTAAAATAATATTAAATTATCATTATTGTCAGACACAATTAAACCTGCATTTACTGACTTTTTTTGGCCACTTGGGGGCAGCGTAAACAGGGTTAAACACAATAATACATATAATCACCTTTTAGGTTGAAACAAATTTATTGACTGATAGTTTCTTATTTTCACATTTAGCAAATACGTAAAAACTAGACAGTGTACAGGGAGATTATTGCTGAGAGCAGCCTGCTGCGTTTAGGACAAAAACCAAAAAGTTGCATAAAAACCAAAAGCGCTCAACTAAAATCACTAAGACATTCCATAGAGTTGAGAGAAAATACAGAGTTGGTTGATAATTCTCAAATACCGACTTACTGCAGATGAATATGGAAGGGCTAAATACAACAGTTACAGCACGACTTTAAACTGTGTTTGTCTGGTTGCTTCCTCAGGATGGTGTGGTGTTTACATTTGGCTCTGGTCAGCATGGACAGCTTGGGCACAATTCATTCAGAAATGAACTACATCCTCGGCTTGTTGCAGAGCTCTGGGGGTCAAAGGTCATCAAGATAGCATGTGGACGGTACAGTACATCACCTTTCATAATGCAGTAACTCTGAACTCTGGTTCTGTTTCATGTTCTGTCACAAGAGCCAATGACCAAAACTATTAAAAAGTAGTGGATCGAAGTATTAGTTCAAGTGTCCCATATGATATTAAAAATGTTGTCTTTTAATCTGTTACCTATTCAGGCATCACACATTAGTGATGACGGACTCCAGGAGAGTTTACTCCTTTGGGTGTGGAGAGCAAGGCCAGCTGGGACGTGGAGAGGAGAGCCATCCGTCTGTGCCGCTGCCAGTTCAGCTGCCACAGGGTAACTATGTTTATGTTATAGCACATTGTTCTATAACCAAACTGAATAATGTGTAAGAATGAAGTCCACTTACTTCAGTGACACATTACATTTTTATTCTGTCATTATTCCAGACGCCACTGATGCTCCCCAAATTACAAACATCTACGCAGGAGGAAACTGTTCGTTTGCAACATGCTCGTCTAATGAGGTACCAACACTAACACACACATTACAGACCATGATGGTTGGAAGTACAACAGTAAGATTACGCTGATGCTTTATACATGTTCATAGAAGGAAGTTCATGAAGAGTCAAACAGTGACACAGCACAGCACTGCCTTGATGGTTTGATTGACACGTGGACCTCTGACCACAATTCAAAGTCATGGAAAAAGACAAAGCAGTAAGTAGAATGAAGAAGCTGGGTGTATTAACACTGTTTTGACTGGAATTATTAATATGGCTTCAAAGCTATCAGGACTATGTTGTTAATATTAAATCTTCACAGGGAAATCCAACGGACATTTTCCTCTGCATCCTGTACGAATCAAAGCTTCCTTGCGCAAAGGTAAACACACCATCTTCATCTGGCTGAATAATAACAATAGATTTTCAACCACACCAGCAGTGTTGCTACACCACTTTGGTTCAATAATTGCATGGATTATGATAAAATTGTTGCAGATAATCAAGGTCTCCAAAGGATGAATCCTATTGACTCTGATCATTTATCATCAAGCACAACCAGCAGGTCAAAATTTCACTTATCCAATGAAATATCTCAACATCTTCGAGATGGATTGGGACAAATTTTGACACAGACAATCATGTTTCCCAGTCAATACATTCTTATAACTTTGGTGATCCTCTTTAAAAAAAAAAAAGTACCTGACATGTAGTAAACTAAGAAGGCGATCGTGGTAAACGTTTTACCTGCTAAATATCAGCGTGACTACGTTTAGCCTCACAGAGCTGCTAGCGTGGATGTTAACTCTTAGTGTTGTCTCTTTGTGTCTTTAGCAGAGATAAGCATTTCCAAACCTCTCCCATATACTTTGGTTTAAACTTGTCAGTTGCGCACCGCAGTTTCAAGAAACTGGTAAAGAAGGACAATGTTTTGGCAGAGGTATGTAACACGCATCAATGTTATGTGTACGAAATATTCAGTTTTGTAGTATTTACAGTATATAATTACTCCAAACCGCTGTTTATGAGTGAGTTGACTCGTGTTGGTCGTTTTTCAACAGGTTGAAGCTGCTGTCATGCAATTGCTTCCCTCTCTTGATCAGAAACCAGTGGGAGTGGAGGGACTGAGGATCTATCTGCTTCTCTTTGAGCTTCTGCATGTGATGCAGAAACACAAACGGCAACGGAGCACAAAACTCGCTGAGGCGGTCGCTGCCGCTGTTGTAAGACTGTCTGCTGACAGCCTCCAGGTCATAGGTACTGTCACCACCACACATAAAACCATCTTATTATCTGCATCTTATTAAAATTAAACAAAAAACAAAACTATGGTGATGTTATATCAGTAGTGGCATTAAACTATGCAGTATGTAATCCAGGTGTTGTCAAATCAACCAGGACACTAAATCTTAAGGATTACTACTTTTTAATAGTTTCAAGCTATGTCAGTTGTGAAATGCTTACTGACATTAATGTCTGTGTCTCCCTCAGGGGACTGGTGGTCCTCACTGTCACCCTCCACCATGGTTAATTATGTTAAGGTGTGGAAGCGGGCCCTCTCAGTCATTTTGTGTTTGGATCCTGTTCCTCGCAACTCTGGAGTCAAAAACCTGCTACTGGTCCTCCAATATATGTACAATGTTAGTATCACTTGTCACCTGTATTCTCTGTGAATGTCACACAGCCCAAAACAAATCCTACAAAATGTCACAATGTTATTTTATGTTATATATTTTGTACAAACTTTTCACCTAATAAATAAAATACATATATTTTAAAGGCCAACAGCAGGATTACAGAACCTCGAAGGATTCCAGAAAGCGATTTTTGTTTGGTGATTGACGACGACTTTCTTGATCAGGATCTGCAACTTTGGCGTTTACGGTCACAACATAAGGTAAGCTAAAGCCATGTTCCTGTACTTAATAAGGTATATGGCTGTCAATGTTTCTGTCGCTTTTCCAACACTGTCAATTCATGCAGAAACCACAAATCTGATCTTCACTGTTTGTCGTATATTGTTAAACACAAAGGACCTGTATGCTTTTCTTTTAGAATGTGTCGGCTGAACCAATTATCCTTTGTAGCTTTCCAATTGTGATGGATCTGCAATCGAAGAAAAAGGTTTTTGACAATAATGCTTTATACACCAAGGTAACTAAACCCCTGAACTGTGCCTCATTAGAGCTAGCCTTTACACACAATACTGTCAGGGTTAAGAGATGGTGTTTTAGTGCATTTCAGTAGATAGAATATATGTTCTATGTGTGAGAAACAGACTTTACTTAGTTGTCAGTTACACACAACACAAAGAAAGTAGTAAAAGGAGCTATGGAAAATGAAATCTTGAACTTTATTCTAGATGGAAACACTGTATCGTCTCTTCCGCTATTGGTTTTGGGAATGTGGATTGTTTCCCCCATCGCCTCAAGAGCTACTCTGTGTATTGAACCTGAAGCGAGCAACAGTCTTGGAAGACACATACAATCAACTGGCTGCTGTTGATCACAGTGACTACAAGAGGCCACTAATGGTAAACATTTACTGCAGTTTTCATTTTAAAGCCACATCATTGCACTGAAAAGATTACTGTTTCGCTTACTATTGTAATAGGCTACTGTTTCAGCAGGAAACATTGTCTTTTTGTCTTTTTAGATCGTCTTCGATGAAAACTATGAAATTGATGATGTCCACATAAAAGACTTTTTTCATGACGTGTTTCATGAGATGGTGTCCGCTGAATCTGGGATGTTCATGTTCAACGACACCGAAACGCTGGCATGGTTCCCCTCAACAGTAAGACTTTAGATCATCATACAGGATCCCCTTTGATGGTGATACACATTAATTTAACAGTATTCACTTCAATTCAGGTTTGAAGTCCCACCTCATAGACACGTATGAATCTTCAGTCATATGTCCAAACGATGCATAAATTCTTGATTTTAATTGCCCCTACCATTATCAATAACAGACAACACAGGACGAGGAGAGATACTTCCTGTTTGGAGTTCTGTGTGGATTGGCCTTGTACAACCAGTGCATCATATACCTACCGTTCCCACTGGTTCTGTTCAAGAAGCTGCTCGGTGTAAAGCCTTCACTGGAGGATATGGTGGAATTTAGCCCAAATGTTGGAAAGTAAGAGGAAATTAATTTAAATTTAAGTCACATGACTTTGTATTTTTATCTACTGAACTGTAAATGTTGTATAGCAGCTGAAATATTACTTTTATTGTGTTTTAAGGAATTTACAGTACATCCTGAAAGAAGATGACACTGAAAACCTGTGGATCAATTTCTCGGTAGGTGTTTTACAGATGGTCACTAACTTATCTTATTTATTTGCTTTCTGCTATTCAATTTCTTTCACTTCCCAAAACAGTGATATGACTTGCTTGTTTTTTTCTTATAACTGATCAACAGATTGACTGGGATGGGACAAAGGTTGACCTTGATCCTGACAATCCTGAAAAGCCAGTGACAAGACAAAATAAGTAAGACCATAACAGCATTTATTCCTCTTCACTTTATATATATATATATCACGTTGAAAGTCGTCAGTTTGTTTATTATAGGACCCAGCTCCAAACCCAATTTTGATAATAGATTAATGGCGGTATTTTTTATATCGCTCAATAAGAGTCTCACATGATCACAGTGCGTTAACGCCGTTAATGGCCCACCACTAATATATATATCAACTGCAAATCATTTTGTACTTTTTTACTAAGCGGTAAAAACATATTGAGAAAGGAACTTTCTCTCAGTGGAAAACACATAAAAGACTAAATAAACCCTTGGAGTTAGTTATCAGACTTCAGATTTGAATATAAAATTAGCTACATTTATGTCATTGGTTGGCATCAAGCAATGTCCGTCATTAATTTTGCCTGTCAGACTGGACAGACTGAAAATCTCAGTCTGTTTTAGTGCAACCAAACTACTGTTAACAGTAGGGTGAACAGGGAGATATAATTGTGTATCATCTGCATAGAAATAGAACAGGATATGTAAACTACTTATGTTACCAAGGGAAGGATGTAAATAGCGAAAAGAATGGGGCCCAGACTTGACCCTTGAGGTACTCCGTAAGTTTTGTATATGACTACAAAGTTCCACAGAAAAATTACTTTCAGAGATACTCAAGAGGCAAATCACATATTGAGTACTGAGTTGATTGAGTAAAATGTTATGATTAACGGTGATAAATGTAGCAGTTAGGTCAGGACTAAGATAGCTCAATAGAGATAGAAATCAGTTAACATATGACGCAAAACTGTCTCTGTGCTTTGCCCAGACTTAAAACTAGATGTGATTTATTTTTCAGACAGCTGGAGCTCATATAATTTATCAGCTGTGTATAAACCACTTTTTTTAAGACCTACAACAGAAAACGGAGCTTTGATATATCTTAATGTTTACAATTATCTGAAGGGTCATGGGTTTTTAAAGAGTGCGAGGACCAGAGCATACCTGAAATAAAGTGAAACAGAACCTGTAGCAAGACAGCAGTTAAGGATTTAACAGATATGTGGACCGGTTTGTTCAATTAAAACTTTAATCTGCTAAACAGGAAGGAGTTTGTGGATGCCTACGTGAATCATGCCTTCAACGCGTCTGTGGAGGGAGTGTTTCAGGAGTTCAGACGAGGCTTCTTCCGGGTGTGTGACCGGGATTTGGTGAAGCTGTTCCGGCCAAATGAGCTGCAGGAAGTTCTTGTCGGCAAAGACTTCCATGACTGGGCAAAGCTGAAACAGGTATAATCCATAACAAGAGCTAAAAAACTCCTCCTGTTCAAGTTTTCTCTGCAGCATGCAGCTGAATTTTAACATAAAACAAAAAAATATTATAAATAGTCTAAAACTGTAGTAACTATAACAATCTGTTTCACTGTCATTAGAACACAGGTTATGAAGGGGAGTACCATGTGGAACACCCCACCATACAGACATTTTGGGAGGTTTTTGATGAACTAACTGAGGATCAGAAGAACGCTTTCCTTTGTAAGTACCTAATTTTAACATATAGACACTTACAATTTAGGCTTACATTTAAATTATATTCTTAATCTGTTTTGATTGAAAATAAAAATAAGAAATGGTCTAATTAGCATTGGCAAGCGATAACATCATTGCTGAACATAGACACTGCCCACAGGGAAAGGGCAGTGCAGGGCTTGAAATTAAAGATGTCACAAAAATAAAATTAAAAAGGAAGAAACTCACTAATTACTATATTTCTCTGTCGACCACCAGGGTTTGTCACAGGTTTTGAGAGGGTTCCTATTCTTGGCATGAATACGATTAAGATGACAGTTCGAGTTAAACAGATCGAAGACGAAGAAGACGAAGAAGAAGAAGATGAAGACCGATACTACCCTCAGACACATACATGTTTCTCGATCCTGGAGCTGCCCATATACACCACCAAGGAGATCATGCGAGAGAGGCTGACAGAGGCCCTGAGCAAAAAGAGAAAAAGCCACAAGTGATGGTGGAACTGTACCCCAGCTACGCACTACTGATACATTAAACATTGGACTGAACATTGTTATAGAGTACTTTGTAAATAGCTTATTCTGCGAATGTAATAGCTGAATACAGTTTGAAACTGTAGCTAATGGTGAAATCGGAGGTTAATGCCTCATTAGAAAAATATACTGTATTTTGCAGAGATGTCTTAAGTGTTACATCTCCTCAGGGAACAAAGAGTGATTATATTATTGTAAATGATTTGTTTTATAGTTATTTAGGGCTCAGTTAAACAAAATGGTCAAAACAACAATTTTTAAGCTGTCCTCTCTTCATTATTATTTCCACAGATGGTTGAGTGACATAATGCTATTACTGTAATACCTATCAAATAAACTGTAATTAGATTACTTTGGTGCCACCATGCTTCATCGCTGGAATGGTACTGGACAGTCTATAGTCTATAGTCTATAGAATCTTGTTTCTCATAGTGTGAGTCCTTGAGGTGCGTTCTTGCAAACTCCAAGTAGGCTTTCCTGTGTCTTACACTGAGGAAAGGCTTCTGTCTGGCCACTCTGCTATGCCAGAGTGATCATCGGACTCTTTGTCACCTGTCACCTGCCCTAATTGCTTAATTTGGCGGGGCATCCAGCTTTAAGAAGTCCTGGTTGTTACAAACTTATTCCATTTAAGACGTTTTTGTAACCTTCTTCAGATCTGTGCCTTGAAACAAGCTGTAAGACAGGTGTGTGCCATTCTAAGTAGAGTCCAATCAATTGAATTTACCACAGGTGGACTCTAATCAAGATGTAGAAACATCTCAAAGGTGATCAAGAGGAATGGAAGGCACCTGAGCTAAATTTCAGGTGCTATAGCAAGGTGTTTGAATACTTATGTCAATGTATATAGATTTGCAAAACAAATCTGTTTTCACTTTGTCATTATGGAGTACTGAGAGTATATTAAGAGAAAGCGACGTGAATTTAAATGATTTTAGTATTAGGCTGCAAAATGTGAAAAAGGTGAAGGGTCTTTCTGCACTGTAAATCTATACTAACCACCTTGTGTGTGTGACTTGCATCCAGAGCAGCTCTTTCTCAGAGAAATGTTTGTTGAATTAAAACTTTCACAGGAAGGAGTTTGTGGATGCCTACGTTAATCATGTCTTCAACACATCAGTGGAGGGAGTGTTTCAGGAGTTCAGCAAGGCTTCTTCCGGGTGTGTGACCAGGATACGGTGAAGCTGTTCCAGCCAAGTGAGCTGCAGGGAGTGCTGGATTGTAACCTCAGATTAGAATAGGAGTATAGGCATGTTTACACTATTTCAGTGTGTTTTCAGCTCATGAAAGTTAATTGTAACATTCAACGTTTGGTTGTACTAAAAGACTCCATTAGGAGTTTTTCCTGTAAGTAACATTACATTTTGTTTTAAGCCTGTTTTCCATTAGACAAAATTAGCATTAGCATTATCACAGTTAACCATAAACTGTAAATGCACCGTGCTAACTAAGTTAGCATTAGAGTCAGCTCCACCCTCTCGTCTAAATATGGTTACTGTGAGTCACGAGTGGCTCCAAAAAACCAAGATGGTGGTGGCCAAAAATGGCTTCAAAATGGGAGTCCACAAACCAATGGTGATGTCAGGGTGGCAACGTAAGTAATTTTATAGAGTCAATGGTTTGTACACAGCTACTTTATTATTACACAAACCATTTGTAATGTTGTCCCTGTTGTCACATGAAAATGTTACTGGCGCCAGACCTAGGGGACATCGGGACAATTACTTCCAAAACAAACTCACTGTAGCTGCCATTGAAGGCAGGATAAATAAATAAATACATAAATACATACATAAATAGGTTAATAAATAGTTTAATAAATATTGAGTTAAAATTACAGTTCATGAATGAACACATTTCTAAAATTAATAGTTTGATATTAAAAGCAACGTCAAGTGCATTTCATATCTTTGTTTTACTATGGGCATAAGGGTTATTTTTGGGTAGGAACCAAAGTTCTGCCGTCTCAAGTTGACGGGTGTTCCCTTTTTGAGTTGCCACACATTATCAGAACAATTTGGACCACGCAGCAGACGGGTGCTGATGCTGCGGATAACTAACAAGTGTTAAGACGTTGAAAAGATATTAAGTTCATCGACTTAAGTTTCCCAATTTCCTCTGTGAAAGTGAAAGCGGCCAATGAGGTATGTTTTGTTGTTTTATTACTTGTTTTATTTAGTAAATCTAATGTAAAGTCTTCTAAGTCATGTACCATTAAGTCTTTCTATGTGTACCTAATTTATTTTCATGTACTTTCCTTTGTATGTTTGTACCAGTTCTCACGGCGAAAAATCACGCAGATGTGATTAAAGTCTGTAACATAAAGAACCGCTTGGTTTCGTCATTTCGTTCACGAGAGGGAATTACACTCACTTCATACACCTCCCGTCTCACAATGTTAGAAAACAGCTTCCAATGCATTCAGATTAGAAACCGAATCACATTTATCACATTAAAATTAGTTTTATCCTACCTGTGGCTCAATAGAGAGAGAAGACTGAGATTAGTGTCTTGCTCATGCTGACATGAACTCGATTATTTTGAGCCGCGCATGCGCAAACCTGGGTAGCTAGTCTCCCTAGTGAATCCACAGCAGTATTAGAGCACCGCCTGCTGGTGTAAAGAATGTATTACGCACATGTAAAACAGAATGAAAGAACCTGAATGTCTGTGTAAAATGTCAAAATGAATATTAGAGAAGTTCCAAACTACATTAGTAAAACTAAACAAACAAAACCAAATACATAGCGTTTTTCAACCTACCAGACAAACAACATTTGTTATTCTGAGATAATGAAGTGTTCCAAGTTTCGTTTCCACAACAGACTTCGCACAACTGACCAGTTAAGTTTCGTTTCTGACTGACAAAGCCGCGTCATAAATATCAGCTGTGGGTCCTGCAGAGTCACAGCAGCACAATGTTTTCATGGGGAGAGGACAGTCAGGGAGGCTTCCGGTTGAAAGACGGCTCCGGTACAGCAGCAGGTGATGGAGTTGACTTTTTAAACCTCGGTTTTGACATCACTGATCTGTCAGCAGGTCACAGTGTGCTCGCTTTTATCAAAAGAGATGGAAACGCGTTCATCATTCGCACAAACGAGAGCAACGATGGAAGAAGAGTGAGAGGAAAACAGAGTGAGCATCTTTCTGTTCAGTTTCTCACTTAAAATAGAACAACAAAGTCAACTTTTTACTTACAAAGCTCTGGTAATAAGATGTGTGTGTGTGTGTGTTTCTACTTCTAGAGTGTGTGAAATACAAAGAGAAGATTGAGGCTGTGAGTTGTGGTGATGATGCGGTCACACTGCTGTCTGAGACAGGCAGACTTCTCTGTGTGGGCTCAGTCCACACCTCTTCTATTCCCAGGTAAGAAGAAACAGTTTCAAGTCACCCGAGTTTGTTTATTATTTTACTGCTGAGTGATAAAAATAGAGATTTTGAGAAAATGTGACTTGTGATCTTTCAGGACCCCAGAAGCTTTGTGTAACATACCAGTATCTCAGGTTGTTTGTGGGAGCCAGCATTCAGTCGCCCTGACTAAAGGTACAGTAAAGAAACAAAGTCCAAGTCCAAGATAACAATGATAAAATCTGCTAATGTAGCACTTTAACATTACAGTGAGAGGTTTGTAAAAGACAAACATGTCAGGAGAGAGTTAGAGAAAGCAGGTTACAGTCACAGTGATTTTCCCACAGATGGTCAGGTGTATACATGGGGTCAGGACTCCAGAGGTCAGCTGGGTCTGGGAAAGAAGAAGCACGGCGCCAATTCACCCCAACAGCTCCGATCTCTGTCCTCGATCCCGCTGGTCCAGATCGCTGCAGGAGGGGAGCAGAGCTTCGCCCTCTCTGTCTCTGGAGGTGTGTTCAGCTGGGGCAGAAACGACTGTGGACAGCTCGGCCTGGGAGACACTACAGGTACTGAACCAAAGCCTGAATTTTACTGATGCGCAAATTGTTATTTTGTGTGTGTATAAATATATATATATATTATATTTAGATAAGTACTGTTTCTTTGACATGCATATCTGAATGTTAATATCTTATATAGACAGACACACACCAACCCTCGTTCATTATCTGAACATGAAGAAAACTACTCATATTTCCTGTGGAATGGACCACACTGTCATTTTGACAAAGGTTAGTCTAAAAACTTTCCAACAATCTCATGCAGATCGTCTTCAGTTAACTCATGAGTGTGTTCATTTAACCTGCAAGTTCACCCTTCATATCCAGGATGTATCTGCTGTAGAGCTTTCATGTTATCGTGTTAAACCTTAGTTATCGATGTGCAGTTTTAGGGATTCACAGCCAAATTCAACAGGTGTGGTAAGACTGTATTAAGAACAACTCTGTGTTAAAACAATGCAAAACTGATCATTTTTATATAAGACAGCTCTGTTGTGTAACAAATTTAGATTTTATCAGTTTTTGTAATTGTTTTACTTAATGGTTGATTTCTGTCTTTTCTCCTCGTTTTTAATTAGTGTTGTTTTTATATCTAAGATTATCTTTTATGCTTATTAGTAATATTTAAAGGGTCTTTATGGTTGTCTGGTTGCTTCCTCAGGATGGTGTGGTGTTTACATTTGGCTCTGGTCAGCATGGACAGCTTGGGCACAATTCATTGAGAAATGAACTACATCCTCGGCTTGTTGCAGAGCTCTGGGGGTCAAAGGTCATCAAGACAGCATGTGGACGGTACAGTACATCACCTTTCATAATGCAGTAACTCTGAACTCTGGTTCTGTTTCATGTTCCGTCACAAGAGCCAATGACCAATAATACATGAATAATGTCTCGAAGAGAAATCCCCTTGAAAGAGGCCTGGAAGCTACTCCAATGAAAACTAATAAAAAGTAGTTTATCAAAGTATTAGTTCAAGTGTCCCATATGATATTAAAAATGTTGTCTTTTAATCTGTTACCTATTCAGGCATCACACATTAGTGATGACGGACTCCAGGAGAGTTTACTCCTTTGGTTGTGGAGAGCAAGGCCAGCTGGGACGTGGAGAGGAGAGCCATCCGTCTGTGCCGCTGCCAGTTCAGCTGCCACAGGGTAACTATGTTTATGTTTTAGCACATTGTTCTATAACCAAACTGAATAATGTGTAAGAATGAAGTTCACTTACTTCAGTGACAAATTACATTTTTATTCTGTCATTATTCCAGACGCCACTGATGCTCCCCAAATTACAAACATCTATGCAGGAGGAAACTGTTCGTTTGCAACATGCTCGTCTAATGAGGTACCAACACTAACACACACATTACAGACCATGATGGTTGGAAGTACAACAGTAAGATTACACTGATGCTTTATACATGTTCATGGAAGGAAGTTCATGAAGAGTCAAACAGTGACACAGCACAGCACTGCCTTGATGGTTTGATTGACACGTGGACCTCTGACCACAATTCAAAGTCATGGAAAAAGACAAAACAGTAAGTATAATAATATAAAAGTTATTATTTTTCTCAATATATTATTGCTTTGTTGAATAACTAACCATATAAAACCTTCACAGGCAAATCAAAAAGATGTTCTCCTCTGCTTTTTGTATGAATCAAAGCTTCCTTGACCGAAGGTAAACACCGTCTGCATATGAGCATCACCTTTTAATATATATATCTGGTGAATTATTACATTTACATGTACTTTTTTGTCTTCTTAGAAATGATAAACATTTCCAGACCTCACAAAAGTACTCCGGCTTGAACTTGTCAGTTGCACGACTTGCTTTCCAGAAACTGGCGAAGAAGGATGATGTTTGGGCTGAGGTGTGTAACTATTAGATTAGTAACAAGGAAGACAAAACCTTTTCGTATACTTCACTCAGTTATTATATTGTACTTTTCTCAACAGGTTGAGGCTGCTGTCACACAGTTGATTCCTTCCCTTGATGAGAAACCAGTGGGAGTGGAGGGACTGAGGATTTATCTGCTCCTCATTGAGTTTCTGCATGTGATGCAGAAACACAAAAAGCAACAAAGCACAGAGCTCACTAAAGTGGTTGCTGCCGCTGTTGTAAGACTGTCTGCTGACAACCTCCAGGTCATAGGTACTGTCACCTGCACTCCCCAAGTGCCAGTGAGAGATATTTGTTTGGCAGACATCTATTGTCTTGGGTTGTTTGATTGATATTAGCTGGCAGACTACCTAAAACACTGTACAGAAAAAGCTAATATGGCTTTGGATATGTGGCTCTTGTGTTGTGTAGCAGGATGCTATCAGGCTCAGTGTGACGATCTTCTAAAACCGGGGGGCACCATCATCAAATTAAGAATTTTAAATATACATTTCTCCCCTTCAGGTTTCTGATTTGTTCTCAATAGAATAAGTGATTTACAGAGCAGACGTGTATGTATGCTTTAGTAGACAAAAAAGTAGTTTAATTGCAGTTGGACATTAACTAACTTCAAGAAGTTAGGTAATTTAGTTTGAAGGTTCCCAAATAAGGGGAGTTCTGCGATGCATCAATTAAATGCACATTTATTGAATCCATTCATAAATGCTTTTATATTCATCAATGTATTCAGTGGTTGTAAATTGAGACTACAGTGGCACATTATGGAAGTCATTTACTTGATAAGTAAGTTATGAAAAGTGCACAGACATCAATGTTTACATTGTTTTGTTTGTTATGTGTTTGTGTTCTGCAGTGGACTGGTGGTCCTCACTGTCGCCCTCCACCATGGTTGAATACGTCAAAGTGTGGAAGCGGACTCTCTCAGCCATCCTGTCATCCTTTCCTGTTCCTCGCAACACTGGAGTCAAAAACCTGCTACTGGTCCTCCAATATATGTACAATGTTAGTATCAGCTGTCTTATCTTTTACTGTTCAAACCATGCAAAAAATCTTTGTTTTGTTTCCTGTTTGTACCTTTCACATAACAAACACGTTAACATACATGTTCTAAAGGCCAACAACAGGACTGCAAGATGTCAGAAGATCCCAGATAAAACATTTTGTTTTACGATTAACGAAGGATTTCTTCAAGAGGATCTGGAGTTTTGGCGTTCAGTGTCAAAAAAGAAGGTAAGATAAAATAACACGGGAAAAAAAATAGTTTAAACCCATCTCATCATTCCCTTATCTCTCGGTCAATGTTTCTGTCACTCTTCATATTGGGTTCATTGGTGTGAAAAGCAGAATTATGTATTAAAAAAGTGATGTGCTCTGTTTCTTTCAGGATGTGAGTCAGCCACTTATCCTTTGCAGCTTCCCATTTGTGATGGATCTGAAATCAAAGAAAACAGTTTTCGACATCGATGCCAGTTTGACTAAGGTTAGATGTGAACTGTTTCTTGTCAAACAATATTCTTATTGTTGTTAAAAAAAAGTTTCCAATAAATCTGGTGATATTGTAATATGTTGCCAAAAGCTTGTTGCCAAGTGGTAAAAAAACAATTAATGCATAGTAATGGGTTGCACTGCAGCGGAATAAATTTACTCATAATAGAAGTGTAAGACTTATTTTTATTTTTATTTTAAACTTTTTGAACAGGGGCAACACCAGCAACTGGTTTGGACAATCTGTGGATGGATTCCCCAAATAAATCCTCACTGCTTTGAACTGAAGCTGAAGCGTGCGTCACTTTTGGAAGGAGCATTTAAACAACTGGCTGCTGCTGATCACACTGTCCTCAAGAAGCCACTTGTGGTAAAAAAAAAAAAAATAAGTTTTTACCTTATGGTTAAAACACGGTCATATTATTTTGTAGTTCCTCTTATGTAAGCTTCTATCTAACATGAAGCATTTTTGTCTCTCAGGTATATTTTGATGAGGACCCAAAGCTCACAGATGTCTACAAAAGAGACTTTTTTCACCATTTGTTTCATGACATGGTGTCTGCAAACTCTGGGATGTTCACGTTCAATGACTCCAAAACACTTGCTTGGTTCCCGTCCAACGTAAGAATTTCATAAACTTTCATTAAATATATTTGGTCTCAGGCTTTAATGGATTTCCTGGTGATGATGACAATCAATATTAGAACAATATGAAGTTTTAGTTTTGCAGTTTCGGTGTTGAGGAACCATTAGAATCCTCAGCATGAATTCAAGTGAATGCCTGCTGTTTAATTTATTGTGTCTACTATGTTCAATAACAGGCAACAGATGAGGACAAGACAAACTTCTTCCTGTTTGGACTTTTGTGTGGATTGGCTTTGTACAACCAGAGTATTGTACACTTACCCTTCCCGCTGGTTCTGTTCAAGAAGCTGCTCGATGTAGAGCCTTCACTGGATGATATGTTAGAGTTCAGCCCAAGTATTGGAAAGTATGTGGTAATTCATCTAACATTTACACACCGTGTCCCAAAAACTTAATTAGTTACTTAATTAGTTTAATGTGTTAGGACACTGGCTTTTGAATAAATGCATTCTGATGAATATTCACAATCTGAGTTGCCTTTTTCTGTGGCGCACAAACTTTTAGGAGACAGTGTAATACAATTTTCTGGTTTTACATAATGATGCCTGAAATGTCTTCTTTAAATATAACTTTTTTTGTTCCAATCTCTTTTAAGGAGACTGCAGCACATCTTGGACTATGAAGATGATGTTGTAGAAAGCCTTTACATAGATTTTGTGGTTGGTGTTTTACTCTAAAAGATGGCTCATAATCTGAATCATTCTTTCATATAGTTTTCCATAAAGGCTTTGCAGTGACATCACTGACCTCTTCTCTTTCATTATTGATTAACAGATTGACTGGGATGGGACAGAGGTTGACCTTGATCCCCAAAATCCTCAAAAGCCATTGACAAGTCAAAATAAGTAAGACTGTAAAAATATTATGACGAATATTTCATAATATATATTTAATACATTCAGAAAGTATTCAGACACCTTCAATTTTTTCCACATTTTGTTATGTTGCAGCCTTATGCTCATCAATCTACACTCAGTATCACATAATGAGAAATTATTGATTAATTAAAACTTTAACCTGCTAAACAGGAAGGAGTTTGTGGATGCCTACGTGAATCATGTCTTCAACACGTCAGTGGAGGGAGTGTTTCAGGAGTTCAGACGAGGCTTCTTCCAGGTGTGTGACCAGGATACGGTGAAGCTGTTCCAGCCAAGCGAGCTGCAGGGAGTGCTGGTGGGCCAAGACGTCTATGACTGGGCAAAGCTGAAACGGGTACGATTCGTAACAAGAGCTCCTCGTGTTCTCTGAAACATGCAACTGATACATATCTTCATGTACTTGATCTTACTACGTCAAACATCGTAACCTTCTTTTTTGAATTCCATTAGAACACAGTTTATGAGTTTGGTTATCATGTGAGCCACCCCAACATACTGATGTTTTGGGAGGTTTTTGATGATCTGACTGAAGACCAGAAAAAAGATTTCCTTCGTAAGTATTGTACCCAATGTTGACAGCTTTTTATTGTGGAAGCTTTTTTTAACAAGTAACCAATGCTTTAAAGTTAGTCAGTTAAACTCTGGTTACATTTCTTTATTCTTATTTTAGCAGTGTGTTTCCATACGCATTAACAGTTTCATTACAGTCAGATTAAGACAATAGAGTGATGAATACTGCAGTCATGTAAATACCTTAACACAGATATTTGGGTATAGTTACATCCAATAGGTCAATTGGCGTGTGCACCATTAATTAATATTTTTAGTATGTGTATAAAGATTTGAGTCATTTCCAGCCCTCTGACATCACGGGTGTTCCTCAGGGTTCCTGACTGGTTTTAGGAGAGTTCCTATTCTTGGAATGGACCAGATCCGGATGAGGATTCAAGATAAGCAAGTCCAGGACAGCTCCGTTGATCAGCTCTTCCCTGAGTCTCTCACATGTCACTCTATTCTGGAGCTGCCTCTATACCCAACCAAGGAGATCATGCGGGACAAGCTGACACAGGCCCTGATGCCAGAGAGAGGATTCTTAGAGTGAAAGGTGGCGGCTCGTCAGCTGCTGGACAGGAGTGTTTGGGCCTAATTTTAATCTAGGATTCCTGAACTAATGCATCTTAAAAACAAATGTACCGTACAGAATGTCACAATGTATTGATATGTTGGTGTTCTTGTGTTGTGTGTCTTGTGACTTCCTGTTTTATTTTGAAATTTACCCACCTCTGGTTTCAGATCACTTGCTCTTCCCATGTGTGTCACCTGTTGACATGATTCCTGATTGTCTCCACCTATTTCCTATTACTGTGTGTCTATATAAGTTTAGTGTCTCCCTTTGTCCTGTGCCAAAGTGTTTTGCCTTATGTTCGATCACCCACGCCATTTCTCAGCTATAGCTAGTGTGTTTCTTTGTGAGTTTCTTTCCTGCCTCAAAGGAGTGATCTTCTGTTGTTACTTTCTTAGTCTGGCTTTTGTTTCATTATTGTCTAGTCGGAGTTAAATTATTGTTTTATAGCCTTTTGATTTTCCTCTTAGAGAGTGATTTGGATTTCAGTGATTTCAAAAGGGTGATTAAAAATCATTTGGAGTCATTCCCCCTTAACAGTACTGAGTAACAGAGTATCTAAAGGCACATTTGTTTGTGTTTATGTTGGTGTTTTGAAAATATAATTTAAATGAAGTTATTTATGTATATTCTTAGGGAAAAAGTACCTTTTTTTTGTGGTTATTTATTGGTCAAGTTGCAATAAACAGAAATAGTATATATTTACCAGTGTATCAGGTACACATTAGTATTTTTACAATACAGCACTCCTGTAAATATTATCTTTGTGAAAATCATAATGTTCTCGCTGATTTGTTTGTGGTTCTGTTGAATTGTATTATGGATCTATTAAAAGGAATAAATGAAGTTAGACAAAATACTGTATTATTACAACTGAATAAGACAAAAAATACTGTATATGTGAATCATGTGCCCAATCCTGTTGGGCGCCATTGTTTTACCATGTTTGTACTATTTATTTTTGTTTTTCACTTCATGTAACAATGGTCTTAAATCAAAAAGTTGAGTTCAGAAACGGATTTGTCACATGCAAAGTGTCTCATTTGAAAATGTTGGAGAAATAGTAAAAAAAATAATGTTTTTCTCCATTTGCTTGTTATTATTTTACTTTAATTTACAAAGCATGCCTGGTTGGTAAAAATGAATGTAGACCGATTTACTCCACACTATATGTCACACTACTGGATACAACAGAAGAAATTACGTTGAATAACACGTTACCACTAGTAGTGCCATGTGCCAAGCAATGTTTTACAAGTAGGTTCTTGTTTTGTTTGTTTTATGAGGAGCGAAATGCATATTTCAACTTTTATACACATAGTGAGAAACACTTAATGTAAACATAACTTGGGTTTTTTCATTAACAAAAACTCTACAGGGAGCCTTTAAAGGGGACATATGTTTTTTTCTGGTATTTATATACTACAATAAAGTCAGTCATAGATCTGGCAAAGGTCTATGACCCCTTACTGTCATGTTATTTTTGATACTATCACCAGATGGTGCCAAAGTAAAAGTATACACAGAGGCTGTAATTTGACAAAAATGATAATACAGGTTATTTTATGTTCAAACCAAACCACCAACTAACAGCAAAATGAGCTGACATTGGACCACAAATAGACAACTAAAAAGAGATATAAACCTGAATAGTAAATACATTGCGTTCTTGTTGTGTGTGTGGCAAAAGAGAGAGTGATCCCCCCCCAAAAAAATAAAGAATAAATGAAAATAAACCACTAGATGGCCCCATTTTCCTGCTGGTTGACCATTAGACGAAACAAAGAGCAGCAGGGATGAGATCATCCACCAGACTAGACCATCTTTACAATTAATTATAACAAAAGGCTCTAAATGCAGTATTTTTGAATTTCAAAATCCAGTGTGAGGTGATGCCACGTGTGACAAAATATAACTATATAACAATATAGTTAGATAGACACATAAACAGGCTAACATGCACACAAGAAATAAACTTACATGTACACAATGAGATCATAAATGGCCCATTTTGACACACCACTGAAACTCCTCTGAATCTGATTAGATTCAGAACCAGGTTTACTGACATGTAGGTTTGCACATACAAGTAATATACCTTGATGTTGTGGTGCAGTAACAGTCAATAATATACATGAAATTAAGTGATTTCAAATAATATATATAAAAAAGGAGGGGGGGGGGGGGGGGTATGATTAATTTCCCTCAGGACTTTACAGTTTCAAGAGCATGAATGGAAACAACTTTTTTTTCTTTGTCCAGGTATTTCCCTGTGGTCCCCTGAGACCTCTCAGATGAATCAAGTCATTAATAAAGGCATCTCCGGAATGTAGGTTCTTGTGTCTATTATGTACAGCTACCTTCCTGCTATTTGGAGAGAGGGGAAAAAAACCAAACATTAGTCAGTTATATAATGTCTTGGACTTCCGAAGCATTCATTCACTCATTGAGCGTACGGGAGTTGGCTGCTGCTGCTGCTCCTGCTGCTGCTGCTGCTGCGCCTCGGGAGCGAGCTGGCATGTATTGACGTCAGAAGGAAGCTGGACACACACGCGCTTATGTATGTGCGCGCGCAGGGGATGTTCTCGTGTCTCTCTCTCTCTCTCTCTCTCTCTCTCGCTCTCTCTCTCTGCGGAGCGAGCGCGCGGCCGGTCACACAGGCAGCTCGAGACTCTGGAGTGAATTGTGAGGCGAGCAGTCATGAGAAAAGTATGTGCGCACATGGACCGCGAACATGGAGTATTATGAAAGCAAGAGAGCCAGAGACAGCAGCGCTGACATCTTCTACGCTTAAATCCAGAGCGTCGGTGGAACAAACAGCTCGCAGCTTCGGGATATTTTGCACAACAATGGTAAGTTACTGTGTTGTCATAGCTGCCTGTCCGGCACAGGAGCGCCGCTTTATTTATTCCTTGTGGCGCTGACATTGCCACAGTGTTTGTTTGGAGGTGTTGAGCAGCAGCCAGCAGGATGACTACATGCGTATGTGCCAACTCGGGACTGCAGCTGGGACCAAGTACAGAACAGCTGGCCTTAACACGCGTGTAGCAGCCCACAGGCAACATTACGCAGTGTTTTGAATCAGATAAAAGTGCACAGCCAAGAATATCAGCGCCTTTTAACACGGTAAGGCCTGCTGGTGTGCGCTAGTCTTTAATGATGCTGCTGTAGTGATAAATAAGTGCTGGTGATGCTTGTTGATGAAGTATTGATGATGCTTATTTAGAGGGCGTGCATGATGAACACAGCAGTGAAGTTGACAGTGGTGATTGCACTGATGGTGATGGAGATGTTGATGAACTTGTTACCCTTGGGGGGAGATCTGATGATGTCGTCATCAGATCTAATGCCACCTTTCTGACCCTCTTAGCCAAACTAATGACACATAAACACACACATTCACGTGCGCACACACACACCCACACAGACATACATTAGGGTTTCCTGTTACAGTATTGATTCGGGGTGCCATTTGTGCTGGATGGGTGTTATTTGAGATAGAGACAAACACAGCATCCACAGACAATAAAGGGATATTTTATTCTCTGCTGCTGCTCTCACTGCGCCACAGTCCTGTATATATTATTATAATCTACTCTTCACTACTTTATTTAAACTTGTTCTGTCTCTTCTGCCCTTTGTTAAAAGATGGGAAATGTTCTATTCATGGTCCGGTGCCTGAAGGGATGAGGAATTAGTAGCAGCTGACCTCATCTAAAACCCTTTTCCCTCTGGGCCAAAGGCCAAATTTATCAACATTTTGTCTCATTGTTTTTTGTCTTTTCTTTGTCCTGCCAGGCGACTCCCCAGCAGTGAGGAAGGTTTTTTTTCCCTCCACCCCTTTCCTCCCTCTGTCCCTGACACCTTGACATAACAATTTTCTATCTACTTTTTTTTTTCTTCTTATATCACTCGCTCCATCTTCCTGAAACCTTCCATTTCACCTCCTCCTCCTCTCCCCTATACCTTTCAACCCCTATTTTTATTTCAAACATGGATTCCTCTGGAGAAATATCCCCGGGTAAGGATGGACATCTGGACCTCAGAAGCAGCCCCGGTCGCTGTGATCTCAGTGGACTGTACCATCTGGGTCGGACGTTGGGCAGGGGTCACTTTGCGGTGGTCAAACTGGCTCGTCATGTCAACACTGGGCAGTTGGTTGCTGTCAAGATGATTGACAAAACAAAACTTGATGTCATGGCGACAAGCCACCTCCTACAGGAAGTGAGGTAAATAGTAATACTTATTTCACACTGGCTTTAAACCCTGAATAACTCCAACAGATGTCTGTGTGTGTGATCAATCTGAACAAAATGAATGATCCTGTTCAAATGAAAAGAGTTGCTCCACTCACAGCATCCTCATTCAAATTTCTATTATAAGCTCATACTTGCTCTGTTAAGTAACCATGAAGATGTTAATGTTTTCAGATGCATGAGGCTGGTGCAGCATCCCAACGTGGTTCGCCTCTACGAAGTCATCGACACACCCACCACCCTCTACCTGGTCATGGAGCTGGCTGAAGGGGGTGACCTCTACGACTACATCCTGCGCCACGAGGGAGGCGTGGCTGAAAGCACCGCCAAGCGTCATTTTGCCCAGATCGTACGCGCTGTGGCGTACTGCCATCAGCTCCATGTGGTGCACCGGGACCTGAAGCCCGAGAATGTGGTGTTCTTTCCCCAGCAGGGCGCCGTGAAGCTGACAGACTTTGGGTTTAGCAATTTATTCCAACCCGGGATGATGTTGGCCACCAGCTGCGGATCATTGGCGTACTCCGCCCCTGAGATTCTGCTGGGAGAAGAGTATGATGCTCCAGCTGTGGGTGAGAAACCGAAAAATGTTTATTTACAATAATTTGATTATTGTCCAACCTGAAGTGAGGAGGAAATGAGATTATTCGTAACATGTTTGTCTTATCATACCTTTTCTGGAGCTTTCTATTATATACCATGGTCTTTGTCAACATAATAGTAGTATTACCATTAGTAGATTCAATTTTTCTCTGAACCATCGTTTAGAAAGGTCAGATTAGTAAACTAAGGTTGGATTTTCTTTATTTTTGTCAACTGCTGTCTCCAAGGTCAAGAAGAAACTTTGAGACAGCATCAACAAACTTCTGACGTGACAAACAGTAAATTCATATGACAAATTCAGCTTTAGGGTTGCCATGTTTGTATTTGTGCCTGTTTGCATGTGTGTGTGTGTGTGTGTGTGTGTGTGTGTGTGTGTTACGTCCTGTCTTCTGTGCGTGTTACTGTTCTGTTTCTCCTTTCATATTTATGTGCTTGTGAGTGTTTGTGCCTAGTATGCAAAGTGTATGGATCTGTGTGTGTGTGTGTGTGTGTGTGTGTGTGTGTCTGTAGAGGATTAGTGTGTGTGTGTGTGTATCTGGGTCAGTCTAGGAAAGCCAGCCAGTCATGAGCCAACTGGACACATTCTGCAGTGGAACCAAACACTGCAGCTCACCACTGGCCTCTCACACTGCACAGCAAGCATTTGTGTATCTATGAGCCTGAGTGTGTGTGTGTGTGAGACAGAGACAGTTAACAGAAAGAAAAAGTAGCATATATTGCTGTTATACATCGTAAAGTGACTGGGCCATGCTGCATACTGTAATTAGAGGTGAGGCAGGCATTATAGAAACAGAAGGAAAACAGCAGGATTTCTTGTGGGGGGAGGGACAGCACGCCTCCTTCAGGGAGGTCGGTGGTCTTATCTGCTAAGATGGACTAGCCTGGATTTTTGGCAGGGTTTGGGCACTATTTATTCTGGTGACTACAAATGCTTCTGCACTGAATACAAATGTATCCCAACTGCAATTAGGAGCTGTTTTTTTGTAGAGGGACAGTTTTGTTTTGTTTTTACATATCATTCTACAATATGTTTTCACTGTTCGCTTCACTAGTAGGGGCATGTGTGTGTGTGAAAGGGAGTGGTGGTGAAGGAACACAGCTCACATGCATCTATAACTCGAGTATGACTTTTGAGTTGCATTTGTTCCTTTTTTTTCCACATTGGTTCCTGTTTCTAAAAGCGTCCACACGGCGGGCGTCCATTTCAATCCATTTGCGTGTCTTATTATTACATCATCCAAGATGGTTTTCTGCTTCACTTCAACTGAAGTGCACTTTTCTGTTCTACTCTAACGTGGCTCAACATTTAGATATCATGATTTGATAGAAGTGTACACACCCATCACACAAACACATCCCACAAGTGTGTGTGTGTGTGTGTGATAATCCTGAGCTGTACAGAGGAATAGATGTCCCTAAGTGATCTCAGCTTAATAAGGTGACTCATAAACTCATTTATACACACCTACATAGGCTGCTCTGTCTCTTTGATATTTCTGTCTCATGTAAACAGGCTGCTGTTTAATTTACCGTGGTTGCTTTACTGCTGGGAGTCTTAAAGTATACATGTGTGCTCTGTTTGAGGACAGTGTGTGTGTGTGTTTGATGATAGTCATATGATGCAGAGGAGAGACAGGAAGGTCCACAGGGCCTCTTGCCATTGACAAAGATAAACACTGCCTACAGTTACATAATACCTGTCCATTACTGTGTGTGTACAGTTCTTGAGGTTTAAGTATTCACGTTAAGATAACAGATAAGAAAAGTTATAGAAAATGTCAGATAAGAGGGAAGTTCTGCATATGATATACTGTGAGTGTAGTTGGGTGTCAGCTGTATTAGATGTGGTTGTGGCTATTCTGTTGTTTTGTGGTCTAATTGCCTTTTTTACTTGTTACATCACTTTTAAAGTTTTTAGTGCAGCTAAAATTGAGTTTGATGAGTTTGAAATCTGCTCTCTGAAGCTCTAAAACAGTAAATGGCAGTTTTTTGGTGTCGGTCCCGTTGTTTTAAGAGCATTCACAGGATGTGTGATTCAGAATTAGTCAGACACAGTAATGAAGTCTGAGGTCAAATTGGGTTACAGCGTTCTGATGTGCTGTCCGGTGTCCACAAAGTGTGATGTATTGAACCACAGCAAAAAGTTTCATTTAAAATAATGACCTTCCATGCCTCGTCTTTGGCTGGCTGCCACATGGTAGACACCACTCATTTCTCTGCTCGTAGGGTGGAGAGTGTTGGTTGCTTGTTACCCGACGGGGAGCAGCACATGGAAAAAACCCATAAACATCCCATTTTAGATCAAGGAATAGTGAGATAACCAGAGAAGTTTTACAGGCAAAACCTCTGTCAAAGTTTTCAAATCAACCTAAAGGCTGCTCGACTGTTTATATGAACAACTACTTTTCCTAAACTCAAAGCTCACATCCTACATACTGTCTCTGTGTGTGTGTGTTGGAAATTGAACAAATGTTGCATTCAGGTGCATTTTTAAAAAGGGGCATGCCACCAATCTTACACGTAAAGATATGTTTACTTGTCATAGTTAGTACTACTCAGCCTTTGAAAGCAGTTATATAATGACCTCTGTGTCTCTTAGAAGGATTTCACTAGGAACTAAAATTCATGATATCTGTTGTATTAATTAGATTATTATTTTTTTTAAAAATCTGTATTCATAAGATATACTAAATTGCTAGTGTACATCTTATTGAAAGAAAGAAAAAACATCTCTTCCCAGCTCTATCGGGACCATTACATCAGAGTTGGGAGATAATTATATTATAATAATGAAATACATCAAGATTACAATTCATAATTGATTCAGTTCATGTGATACAGTATATTTTTATCAGTGTCTGATGACCTGAATGCACCATTTAATAAGTGAAGTATGTGCAGTGAATGCTGGGATACTCTGGGATACTTTTTTCTTCCAAATGTGGTCAAAAAAAAAAAAAAAAAGCTGCATTCTTCATCTGAACTTGGAAGAGCCTTTGGAATATGACTGGCTTTGTTGACCCCTTATGACGTACTTGGTCTTGCATTGCACACTTTCAGACTAGGCAGCCCTCTGAAAACGACCACAGCTGTGCCACAGACGCAGGATCAATCACCCTGGGACTGTGTGAAGAAGCTTTGTATCGCAGCACTTTTATAGTCGAAACATATTTTCAAGTCTACATTCAACCTATCCACATATGGTTTATATATACACTCTGTGTGTGTTTGTGTGTGTGGAGTTCATATTTGTGCTGTCAGCAGGCCATTAATGCATGGTGAGAATGTGCGATATTCCCCAGCGAGCAGAGAAAAGAACACTCCTAGCACTCAGTGACTTCTCCTCCCTGTTGCATAACACTTCTCCAGACAGGAATGAGCATGCTTGTGAGAGTGCATGTGAGTGTACATTGTATATGGAGGACTGAGGGCCGTTGTTTGGACCATCATGAGTGTAATGTGGGACAATGGTTGAATGTTTCTCACACATGGGACTGGTACGTGTGAGAATACAAGGATAGATATGGATCTGAACGACCTGAGGTGATTTTTATCACTTTTCTGAAAGAGTACACTCTTGAATCCCTCTTCATCTAGTTATTAGGATATTCTAATAAAATTAAATCATCAGTGAAAGTTTATTTGCCATCAGGACAGCATCTTAACAGTTTCACTGTCATTTTAAGAAGCTGCAGATTGGGCAGTGCAAGCGATCCATATTTCGAAGGCATATTGCACTATTACATGTAATATTATAAATAAATGAGTGCAAATAAAGTATAAATTATTAAGTATAGGTTTGCATTAGCAATGTTAATGTCTAATGCTGCTTAAATACTCAGAGACGGATGTTGATGTCAACCTTCTAAATACAAGTAGAAAATATGAGGTTTTTTTTTTTTTTTAGGTTCATAAACATAGCATCAAAAATGACAAACAGGTGTGCTTCAGATTTTTGTTGCATATCATAAGCCTCTCTCTACGTGTTTTCTATCTGCTTGTTCAACTGTCAAATAAAAGCAAACCCCAAAAAAGTCTGACAAAAAAAGTGACAAACATAACAGAGTTTACACTTATGTGAGTGGGACAAAATAAAAAATAATTTATGCTAGCAGCTCTGTGAGGTTGTACTCACACAGCGATGGGCACAGCGATGCTTTGAGCTAAAAGCTAACATCAGCATGCTGACATCGTCACAGTGACAATGCTAACATGCTTAGATTAGCATATTAGCATGCTAACGTCTGCTAATTAGTACCGATCACAAAATACAGGTGCTCAAAGTACTGAGGCTGATGGGAACGTCATTAGTTTTGCAAGTTATTATTAAGTCTTAAAACAAGTACTTGGTTGTAAAGTACTGGAGAAGTGGCACTAAAAGAGAGTTTAGGAGGTGATCAGTCAGTAGGACCAGTAGTTGTTGAGGCATTTCAGTCAGGGCCAAACATTAACAGACCGACATTGCTACAGACTCACAGTTCTTTGCGCAATTCTCCCTGTAAAGTTCTACAGAGAAAGAAAACTTTCAATGGCTCATTAAATTAATGTGATATTAGCAGATGCTGCATTTATTATTAGATATATGATCTGGATTTATTTCTAGTGATTAACACACAATGTGAACAGAGTGTGAGTGTGTTCCTATTTCCAGTGTTTGGGAGAAACAGAAAAGAGAGAGAAGGAAAGCAAGATCATTCTCAGAATAGCACGCCACCACAACAAGCCCTCTGTTTGTTATGGCCTTCAGCCCTCAGATCCCTTTCCTCTGCATGTGTGTGCGTGTTTCCTTGAACCGGCCACAGTGTTCTCGTCTGGTTCATGGTTCACAAGAGAGTAGAAGGAGGGGAAGGAAAGGGAGGAGACGGGAAAAAGAACACACTGTCAGCACTGTTGGTCACCACCAGGAAGCCTGGATGTGTGTGTGCGTGTGTGAATCAGCCGTCTGCAGCTTAAGTCTCACACTTTAGACATGTAAACCGGACATCCAGCTGTTACATGTCCGCTTTCCTCTCATTTATTAATTTCATTTCTTCATGAGACATCTAGCCTCATCTAACCTTATATAACCCTCAGCACCCTGACCTCTGACCTCTCTGTGGAAGATGTGGAGGAGGTGAGAATTTCCACACTGGGATCAATCAATGATATTTTTATGTCTATTTGTGTGGGACAAAATCAGAAAACCTGGATGAATGTTTTCAAGTCAAATAGTAAATATCTTTTTTTAAATATTGAATAAGAGGCTCATTCTAAATATGATCAGAGAGCGTAGGGATTGTAGGCCATATTAAGGCCAGAGATAATTTGCTATTTAAGGCAAATTTTTGTACTTTTTGTGTGTGTGTGTTCCAGATATCTGGTCTCTCGGGGTGATCCTTTACATGTTGGTGTGTGGAGTCCCTCCCTTCCAGGAAACCAACGACAGCGAGACTCTGGTCATGATCCTGGACTGTCGCTACTCCGTCCCTGAACATGTTTCAGGCGACTGCAGAGAGTGAGTACTGATGAATGACAGTGGTATCGACAGTTGATAAGATCAAGGTTTCTTCAGAAAAAAAACTTTTCTTGAACATTTAAGTTCTTGATTGTAATTTGATTCGTCATTTAAGCGCCTACTTTCTGTCAGAGACTTTATGATGTAGAATAGATGCGGTGTGTCACCCTGTCTTAAGGAGCTGCTGACCGTAAAATCATCTCATTAGTTTGTGTTTCGGTGGATAATTTTAGTGTCCTAGTTGTCAGAGGCTTCCCCAGCCTGCAGCAAATACCGCTCTTGCTAAAACACTGAAGATCAGCATGAACTGAAACAGTGAGTGTCAGCTACCAAATATTGGCCATTGTTTCCTTTTTAAAATAAGAAAATCTGTATCCTTGAACTTTGAACTATATTTCAAACTTGTCAGAAACACAGAAGCACACTCCTGGAACAAAATACAACTCACACTTACTCGTGTCTTCTCACATAACCTTCACACTTGGCATCTCCGACAAAAACAAACACACTGTCCTCTGCTCACAGGATGGCAGCGTAAACATCGGCGCAGTATGTAGTTTGTGGCTGCCGCAGGTTTGGAGATTGCGCAACATTATTCTAATATAAAAAACTAAAAACTTCAATGGTTTTATCAGCTATATTCAATTCAAATCAAACTGCTATGAAATCCAAATGTACGTAGAATCCAAAAGCATTTAGGTCATGTCTAGAAAGAGCTGCAAGCTTTTCTATTTGTGACCCATTTTTAAAGATTTATGTCTTCAGCAGGGACAGGTGGGCTACAGACACAATTGGAAAGTGACAGACAGATTTAACACATCAGTTGTCTTAATTGGATTTGTTGCCAATAACAACCAAATTGCAAAAATGCTACAACAGGAGCAGTACGGCTTTAAGGAAACTAAAATATCTGCTGAAATATGTTCTGAAATGTGACCGAACAAATGCCTTTATACACTTATTTCCAGTTCTCCTCCTTTCAGCAGTGCTTAGGAGGAATGAGACGTAAATACCCTTTACCAAGTGGTTTGTTACATTATCCTCGGCCGCAAACATCCTGGAACATCTGACCAAGTACTTGTCATATGACATAGCCTTCGGTCACATGATGATGTGTTTGATTTCAGAAAAGGAGCAGAGTAGAACAGAACAACCTTCTGGACATTTAAAACGGATACATGTTTTAACATATTTCACTAACAGACATTGTTAATGTGTGGAGACGGCCTAGATCGAATCTAAATCAGGTCATTCTCTGTGTCAGGTCAGATACTTTGCGGTAATGGCAGATCACCAAAATGTGACGCAAACAACTGGCTGCTTATTTCCTCTCCATAAAACAATAAAACTCTCCCTCTCTTCTCTGTCAGCCTGATCTCCAGGATGCTGCAGAAGGATCCGTCTTGCCGCGCTTCACTCGAGGAGATTGAAGCTCACCACTGGCTGCAGGGGCTGGATGACGCCCTACTCAGCCCAGAGGCCCCGCCACACTGGCTCTCAGGGGCCCTCTCTCCCAGCTCTCCCCGCTCAGGAGTACCTGAGTGTGGGGACCTGCTCGCTGCGAGGCCACCATCTCAGCAGGCGTTCCCTGGGTCCTGGCAGCCCAGCCTCAGCTTCACCCTCCGTCCACCTCTGACTGAAGAACCTCCTGTCACCAAGAACCTCCCAGCGCTACAGCAGATCTGTGAGGAAGAAGAAGAAGAAGAAGAGGAAGAGGAGGGGGAGAAGGAAGAGGGGGAGGAGGAGGAAGGCAGTTTGGCAAAAGAGAGTGAAGATTTGTTGTCATCTTTGTTAGTAGAAGAGCCGAAGAAAGAAGCTGAGGAGATGCTTGATGAAGCAGACAATCAAGAATGTAGGGAAGAGGAAGATAGAGTGGAGATGATGGAGGAAGAAGAGGAGGAGGTGGAGGACAAAGCAGAGATGGAGATGGAAAAAGAGAAAGAAGACAGTGAGTGTGTGATTTCAGACCAACCAGTCAGTCATGGAGAGAGTCCCGTCAATCAGAGTCCTAAAATCCCACCATCATCTCTGCCTGGTTTGGGGGTCCCGTGCTGTCAGGGGCAGCCAGACCCCATAAGCCTGAAGGTAGGAGACAACGAGGAGACAGAACCCAACAACAACACCAACAAACCTCCTCTTCTCCGTGAATCCGACTCTTCCGTCCCAGCCATCCCCGCTCCCTCTGCCAGACTCAGTCTGAACAAGAAGGAAGCTCAAATCACAGGACAGGAAGGAAAACAAGACGAGAGAACAGAGAAAAGCGGGAGAGATGATCTCTCAACAGACAGATCTCAACCCCACAATGCACTGGGGGCCCGGGATGAGACCACTCCAAGGGTGGAAGCGGGGAAACGGCATAGCATAAAGCTGCGTGAGAGACTCTTTCAGTTCCCTCTGTGTGAAAAAGCTCTGGCCTTCAACATACCGACACACAACAAGCCCAAAATCCTCCCTCTGGCTCAGTACAACTGCTGCCATGTGCTATAAGCGAAGCCAGCCTGGGTACTGCATGTGATGTGCTGCTGGCTCACTTGGGACATGCAGGCTGTTTAGCAGTCGGCAGGTGGCCGGGCATCACAGCACAAACCCTGTGAAGTGGTAAACTGCTGAGCTCCCAGCTGAGCCTTTCTGCTGCAGAGACCTTGATGCACAGGAGCAAAGAGCCTCAGCGTCACCAAGTGTACAGGACGCAACGTGTAAAGCTTCAAACATACAGACACTCGGGCTCTAGCATCATGCTCATGAAAAAAACATTGTGTTAAGCCAGAGTTTGTGTACAGCACAGTAGTTGAGACGTAGTAGAACTTCATCCATGTGCTGCTGTGTACAGGGGCAACCGCAGAATTACAAGGACGGTAGCTTAGTAGGAACAATACTGGACCTACAGATGGGACTTTATAGGAGACATAATTACTAAAATAAGCTATAGTCTGTTTTGTGTGTTTTAAAAGGTGCCTACTACGATTAATAGGTTTCATACTGTATGTGGCAACAATGTCACTCTGGTTCTGACTGTAAAACTTCTAAAAGCTCTAAAAGTCAGAATGTTTTAGCACTCAGTAGATCCATGATTATGATCATATTTGATATTATGTGGATTAGAATAAACTTTGAACCAGCTTCTGCTACAGAGTAGCACTCCTGTCCTTCCCTTTGCACAACCGGCTTCTCTCATTGGTTGAAAGCTCTTAATATAAGCTCTTATAATGAACGACTGAGACTGTTACGGTATGATATGATATGATTTGATGTGATATATGATATTATATACTGTATAATATATGCCTAAGACTGAGAAGAATATATGATTTTCTGTCCTCTTAATCCTAAAGTCTTATTCATTTGATGGCTTGTCCTGTATAATAATGTCGATTGGATCATTGATCATTGATTGGGATGCAGGTCTTCCGTTGCGTTTGAAGTTCTTATTTTTAATTATACTAAACATTTCAATAATGTTTGATCATACTGTTTTATTTTGGATGTACAGATATAAAAGCATATGAAGAATCTTCAGAATTTTTTTTAAATATATATGTGGCAGATATTTTCTCTTTACTCATCCCTCGGGGAGATGTTTGACTCTGCATGTTACTACTGTTATTTATCACGATATACCTCCATGTGTCTTGGATCTGACAGGACATTGTTCATGTGTAACTGTAACTTGTACCTTGAGGTAACTCACTGAATGATGAATTGCACACGTTACGATTACAGTAGCTGGTAGCTTTCTACAAGTATTGAGGGACTGGTGGATACATTTGTTGGTCATTTTGATGTCAGTGGCGTGTTACTGCGTAGCAGAAGAGTCTCTCCATATGGTTTTATTTTGCCATATAATGCCTCTGTGTGTTTCTACATTTTCACATACACACTGTACAGTATATGTCCTCTTTCACTCCTGTCCATCACTGCAGCTTCAGTGGTACAACAAATTGGATTTTTAACTTGTGACCTGCAGTCGGTTAATCTCTGCCTATATAAGGAGCGGATGTCACGTAAAATCTGATTATCGCTCACATTTCATCAGCCATGGAAGCGTAAAATCTGTGCGGAAGAGGGATAAAATCCCATTATTTGTTTCTGTTGTGATTGCAACCCGTCTCTCCCCGGTGTGTCTTCACACACACACACTGCATTGTAACTTATAGGACCACATCTCTATGCTATGGAGCCATGAACTTATTTTTCTGTATTTATTTATTAAAATGAATTAAATCAATGGCATAAATGTGTGCAGTGCATTGATTTCATAAAACATAATGCAGGAAATGATTTCTGAATGTGTAAACATGACAACCAGACAACCAGTTTTCTTTTTGTGAATTTATTGTTGGTCAACTAAGCAAACATTGTCACCGCTGTTTCTAACCTGAAACCCTGATCCTAGGACCAGCTTGTCTATGAATTTATTTTCCTTAAAACACACACACACACGCACACACAAACAAACAAACAAAACCCCTTTAGATCAGAGCGCGCACACACACACACACAGGTTTATGATTAGTACTGAGTGTACATGTGCAGCTGCAGCTGGCTGTGGGAGTCTCACCATCCATTTGCATCTTTGCTGATATAGTACTTCTGCAGCCACCAGGGCCTCTGAAAAGCTGCATTAAAAGTAAAATAGAAAGCTTATAGTGCCTCCTTGTGGCTGAAAAAAATACTACCTTCTAAAAATCAATAATTTATATAATGAACAATGCACTTCAGCAACTACTGCAAAAATGGTGGACATCCCCAGCAGATTCATCTACACATTCATATATGAAGTCAAATTTGCCAGCAGTGAAGAGTTAACACTCGTGATATTTAGTATTTGACTATAAGATGAATTAATTATTGTAGCACAGTGAACTCAAGCAGTTGCTTTTAGAGGCACACAACAGTGATTAAAAAACACATAAAAAAATAAAAACAATAATACATTTCTAGTAGCAAAGCACCAGAGATTCTTTGGTTGCTAATCACTCTCAAATTGTACATATTGGCACGTAGCTTTACTGCATTTCACTCACACTACAGATGTCATTCGAGGAACCTCAAACCATAACCGTAGTGTGATTACTTCATAAAAAACAGTATCGACGTGTCGCCAATGTACAAATACAGATACAAGTACAATATTATCCACTTTCAGCTTACTCAGTCAGAACCTATTAGAGGGGAAATGGATATAGCACTTCACACACATCATATTTAAGCTTATAGGAGACGGTTTAACATCAGCACCTACAGAAAGCCAAAATGTTGGACTGGGAAAACTCCTCAAAGAGTCAACCACCACAGAAGAAGAACATTTTATCAAGTGGCCTGTGTCTGACGTTGACCCCCGTCTGTACATCGTATACCCTTTCATGTCTGTCCCTTACTATAATATGTGCTACAACTCTTCACCTCTTTACGTTACCATCTGTACACATAACAAATACATTACATTTGCAGTCTAATATTGCAAAAACAATCTTAAAAAACAAGTTTTAGCTGCTTTTTGAATTGCACTTCCAGTGTACATGCAATATACTGTAAAGGCGCATTTTAAAGGCTACACATTGCAGAAGCGCCATGTGACTTAGCGAGAGTAGCAGAAATCTTGTTGTCGACACACTTAAGGTGGAGCATAAGGACGCAGCACTGTACTGTAGCCTGTGGTTGTAGCAACCGTGCAGCACCACCACTTGAAACCCAATCAGGACTCTTTGGAAATCATCTTCTGAAAGGAAAGAAAGTTTAAAGTTGTCACACGGATGAAGTAGAACACCAAAATGCTGCATCTTATACTGAAGTGTATGTTGAGGGTGTTTAACCTGCTGTTTTAGGGCCTGCATGGATGTGTACTCTATATGCTCTTTCTTTTTCCTGATCCAGTCCGGTTCATCAGGGATCAGAACCGTCAAAACCACCTTGATCAAGATCAGCACATGCTGCAAAAACACACACAGTGTTAAAAAAAAACAACACAAAAGTCAAGAAACAAACAAAAAACAGCTGTGGTTATTTACCTCCACCAAAACAGCCAACAGCAGAATGTCTGTGCTGCTCATCCCGCCCTCCCGACCCAGCTCTCGTAACCGTGGTGACAGTATCAGCAGCCAGCAGTTAGACACAACGGAGACAAAACTCAGGACCTCAAAAGCTATCTGAAACACAAGACAATGACACGAGCTGTTCACTCATAATTGGCGAGTAGTGACACACTGTGCGCGTCTCATTTCTGTTGTGCGTTGTGTGTCATCTGCTGACCCGCCACACGCCCATGTTAGCCGCAGGGGGAGAGAACGGCTTGCGGAAAAGCTTGCAGATCTTGTAGGCGTCCGATCGGATCTCTGTGAGGTTGTTGATGAGCAGCAGCACGGCCGTTAGAGGATACACGCAGGAGAAAAGACTCAAATACCCAAACTGCACCAAGAGCTCGATGTACTCCCCAAACAGGCCCTGTGACGAAACATGAAGCTGTCATTACACTGCTGAGCTGCATTTTCATCCTCAGCTTTAGGACATCTTTAAAACCATACATACGGGGAAAACAGGAAGGGTGATTTGATTCCTGAATTTGTCCTCCTGCGGGTCATCTTCTCTCTGTGTCTTATGGGGAGCATTGACGAGCCGGTCCACCAGGAAGGGTATGACCACCTCTGTCACCTGGTTCACCAGCTGGCTCACTATCAGCAAAGATGCCAGACGCTTCACACGGACACAGACATGACATATGTAGTCAATATGGGCTCAGAAACATTTCTACCATCTCTATTCTTGCTTGTGAGTTAGGTGAAGGTCATCATAATCATAAAAACACGCGGATTATGGGAATTGTATATTTTACCCACGTAAGGGATTAAAAGTTGGGATATTTCAGCCTCTGCTGCATCGATTTAAACCATCATCTTGAGTTTATGGTAGTGCAATACTGAACTGTCAGACACAACACTTTCCTCAGAGGAGCGAAACGATTGCTGAGCTCAGCTGTTACCTTACGGAGCAAAGGCACATCCTGCTTGAAGAAGGCAATGTGGAAGAGTACTGCGAAGTAGTTGAAGAAGGTGAACTGGTGGGAAGAGAGAAACGAAAGGAGTAAATCAGCCTGGTGAGTAAAAAAGGATGTACGGGATGCATCAAGAGGGGAAACTAACCACTAAGACTTTGGCTGTCAGATGGTTCTGAAAGGCCGACTCTTCTCTGTGGTTCTCTAAAGGGACACAATGAGGGTTCGTTAGATTTCCATCAGCTTTAGAAAAAGCACTATTGGTACAGCCAGTTCCTCACTCACCATATTCAGTCAGAGTCTGTGCCACCCTCTTGTAAACATTCGCGAGCATGTTTGTATAGACGATGTGAAGGACAGAGGGCATGTAGAGCAAAGTCTCAGTCAGTAGGGAGTCCCAGTCCTGGTGTAGCTGTTTTATCTGGGCCTCCCCCCAGTAGAAACAAACCATACCCAGCACCACCAACCCTGCAGGAGGAGAGATGAGGTGAGGAAGGAGGCAAAGCCGAGGAGAGGTTTTGCAATTTTAAAGGACATCGTGTTCTTTTCTCCATCTAAGTGCACTTCATCCTCAACTGACATTTTCCTTTTATTTCTCAGCAGATCTTATCTTATCTTTTACTTGAGGCATTATTTGAAAAAAAAAACAAAAAAAAAACGAATCAGCATCTTGTTTCAGTAAAATACACTGATGAATTCACAGGAATCAGGATTCAAGTTCATTCAAGCCCTACCGAGAAACATTCCCACCACTGGGACTGACACCAGTGCCATACGGAGGTCTCTCTGCCACTCAGGAAACAGCGGCTCCATGCGACCTGTAACAGGGTTGACCCCAATGTCACCGTGGAAACCGGGCCGGGGCTCTGCGAAGCGTTCAGCGAGGTGCAGGGTCCCCCAGCGGTAGGACAGGGAGGATCTCCTACGCTTCCACAGCTCCATGACCACCGTGGACCACAGCATGCTGAACACAGCCTGGACCATGTGGCCAGGACCTGCGTCATCATCCACGACCTGCACCTGTGAGCCCGAGACTGAGTCCACCATCTCTTTCTGAACCTCACCTGTGATGAGTGAAGAGAACTTAGTGTCTGATTAGTTTGATTTTTTTTTTACTGTAGACAAAACTTAATACACCAACTTAACAGCCTAAAGGACAAAGTGGGGAAAAACAACACGGATTCAAATTGATTCTTGAGTATAAACATTGACGCCCACAGAAAGCAGAAACTAACATTAATATAGTTCATATAAGTTTAATATAAGCAACCATGCTAATAAAAATAAATGCTTACACTTAGCATGTCACTATACATAACCATCTCACTGTTCATGCCTAAACCAAGTGGGCGTGTCATGTAGATACTGAGAGTCTGCAGATAGACTTACTAGAATCTGTGAATATGTTGTACTGCAGAAGAAGAGTAGGCTTTATTATACCTTGTTATCTCAAGGTGGTAAGATGATGATGATGATGATGATGATTAACTTTTTAACCACAACATCCCTGGTTGGATTCCACCGTTGTTGTGGTGCAGAAATCCAGACACTTACCTGAGAAGTATGTGATGGACAGGCCCAGTATGGCTGGTGGCACCAGAGACCAGGTGTAGAAACCAAGGAAGCTGAAGTATAACGCCACTGAGCTTCCAAAGTATGCGTTGACTGAATCTGGATAAAGCAGCGGGCAGAGGTGTGTGGTGTTAGTGCATGCATGATTCATGTCACCCACTTTCCACACCAATACCCACCCAGCTATCTATTGAGAATTCAACTCAGGGGGTAACACAAGTATCAAAAAGTGAGACTTTGACCATATTTGCATCTGCATGTACGGTATGTGTGTATATGTGTGTGCGTGTGTGTGTGTGTGTGTGTGTGTTCCACCCACCCAGCGGCTGAGCCAGCTGATTCCCAGAGTACCAGGCTTCACTTAAAGCTTTCAGTTTGTCTTTTTTATGAAGAGGGAAGGTGTCCAGAATCACACGGGCTGACCCCAGCTTCTGCCCTGCAACAGCAGTCAGTCACTTCATCAACAACAGCAGCAGAACATGGGTTCTGCTATAAGAAATAACTAATCCACATAGACAGTTACACACACAGACACACACACACACACACACACACACACACACACACACACACACTGAGGCTGATGCTGAGTGAAGCATTTTCATGACAGAATGTGAGAAGAGAAAAAACAGCTGAGGTCAGCAGGGCAGGATGCACACAGTACGGCTGGATACCGGCTGAATGTGGAGACAGCAGTCAACAATCAATATTTACCATATTGTTGTCAGTATGTCCTAAAAAAAAAAGTCTACATCATAATTGATGACTAGATCGATCTAAACATCGGTATATGACCTGGATGGCATGATGTCTTACGACGCAAGAGAGAGAAGAAATAAAGTTTTAAAATAAAATAGAAATCTTGTGTGTTGTAGTGTACTCTCTTGCTGCTTGTTTCATATGCTACATGTTCTTGTCCTGCTTGCACTCTGTTGTTTTCTATTCTACGCAGTGACACAGTGAGAGCACTCACAGATGTTGTCTCGGTGTTGCAGTGTGTAGTTGTCAGCCATGCCAGGTATTCTCAGTTCCCTCTGTGCCCGCATGCCGTCCAACTCGTACTTCACTATGTACTCTCTCTCCGCCAGTGTCAGGAACACCTCCATGTTGTCTGTCACACACGAAGACACACAGATCACATCGATACGTAGCGATGCATGAATACAAACACATACATGAATATAAAATATACTATTAGCACCGTTTCTTTTTCTAAAATACCACTCTTGAACTGCTCCAGCTTCGGCCAACACATCAGTAACATTAACAAAAGGACATTTTAACTGTGATCACCATTTACATCATAATCAGTGGTGAGGAATGCAGAGGGAGGTCTGAACAGCACACTGGCAAACTGGACCGAGGGGACACTGTCAATTTAACAGGTATCACAAGAATGTAGTAGCTTATATGAGGGTTAGACAGAGAACAGCAGTTAGAAGTGTGTGTGTGTGTGTGTGTGTGTGTGTGTAACCATAGAAGGACAAGTTCCAACAGAGAAGAAACTAAGTGTGGCCTTTTAGAAAGGTCACAGGGCACAAAACGTGTTGTAACTAATATGGGGATTGAATGCACCGATCCCCTAGTGTGCAAAGAATGCAGCTGTCTACTAGTTAGCTGAGAACTGTCTAAGGGATGATGTATCACTGCTTTGTTTGAATTAACATGGACATTGACATGTACAAGTATTGTGTTATGAATGTCCTCGAATGTTTCGCCGTACCATGAATACCATGTACACAGCCTTCCTTATTAATTTCTCACCAAATAAAGTATGTTTTGAGATCACCTCTTCTGTGTATAAAATATGTGCCGGGAAACTTTCCTCAGTGCGATTCATTAAAGGCGGCAGGAATGCGACACATGCAGCAGCTGTAGGGATCACTACGTGGGTGGGAGAGTCTGAATGATGTCACTTTATATAATGGGAGGGGTTCAAAGGTCACGGAGCAGAAGTCAGTGGACGGATAATCATCTCTGAACAGAGAAAGCTGACCATTTACTCCTTTATAATAAAGGTAGAAAATGCCCCCCAAAATAGGAACAGTAGATTTGTGAACATACAATATGATACATATGCACAGTGACACATCAGACGCTGTTGTATGAAGCACTAAATGTCAACTTTTTATGAAATGATTAAAAACAGTCCTGTTTTCAAATAAGCCTGTTGGGTGTTTGAATGGTTTACTTTGCTTGAGAAGTAGGAACATTTTCTTAAACTATCCCTTTAAACCTGTTTGTGTCTGTTTGTTGACATTCTGATATATAAAAAAAAAGAATAACTTGGACAGTAAAATCTTACCTGTTGCCCTTTTAATATGATATTTAATAAGATATTTTGATGTGTTTTGTATTAAAACATTAACATACAGTACACGCTCTCTCTCTCTCTCTCTCTCTCTCTCTCTCTCATATGGCTGTACCTGAATCTTTAAAGTGTTGCCTGTCATTGTAAGAGAAGGCCTCCATTTCCCCGTTGTAGTACGTCTTGCACAGACCCAACTCTTCGGTGGCTCGCAGTAACGTGCAGCGCGGGGCGGAGACCATGATGATGTCACCACTTGCGTCCTCGCCCGGGTGGGCCAGTAATGCTGCACCTGGGGTGGGACAGAGGAGTGGAGAGAAAACACTGAAACTGTTGTAATCTACAACCAAAAGAGAGAGAATGAGGGGATCATTTTAATGGAATTCCTGCATTTCTTTATCTGCTCGACAGGAGAGCTAAATAATATTGGTTGTCGTCAGCAAACAATGATAACATAAGCAGCATAGCAAGCATATAAATATAATATAAAGGAAAATTCTGGTATTTTTTAACCTCAATTAACAAATGAATAAAGTAGTCTGCATATGGCTGCACATAAATATACTGTATGTTGATATAGCTGCAGGAAACAGTCATCTGACTTTTCTTTTCATTATATCCATCGCTGGCTCACATTGACCAAAGACTCTTTGGCATGAAATGCAGTCAAATGTTAAAAAGAGACCTTCCAGACAATGACTCAACTGTACAATAGATTTCCAGTATGAAAATGAAAGAAAAGCTCATGAATGTTCGATCAGCATGTTGGCAATTAGCATGCAAACACAGTCAAATGGTAAAATGATAAGAGACCTTCCAGACAATGACCCGCCTGTGCAACAGATGTCCAGTATGAGAATGAAAGAAAAGCTCGTGAATGTTCGATCATCACGTTTGATGAATGGCTGCTGACTTCTATGCAGAGTGAAATGTCATTTTTCGCTACCTGATCCTCACCTCCATCTTTCTGAGGAGCTCCGATCAACCTGATGAGCCACCTCTTGGTCTCAGGGTGAACCTTCTCCCCGAGCCTCACCACAACCAATGGCTCGACGTGCTCCGACACACAGCAGGGGCAGCTGACCTTAGTCCAGCCTGGTCCAGTGGAGATAGCACTCAGTTTGTTCAAAATTTTTCCCCCGGGAGACTTATCCTCTGTCTCTTGGGCTGTGTTACCACTGCTGCTGCCACCTTCATCACCACCTGCCTCATTCATGGTGAGACTGGAAAGAAAAAGTCCCAAAAACAACTTTAGTTTGTCATGGTGCAGCTCCAGCTCCTTTTATTTTATTACTTTTTTTAGATACACTCTTTTAGTGTAACAGTCTTTAACTATACAATAAAATATATAAAAAACTTTATGAGGACCTATCTTCCTGCTGTCAGGACTCTGTTTGTTCAGTGCTTGTAAACTCCCTCCTGACAGACTGGAGCAGGTCTTTTATAATGCATCCTTTACATGCATTTTTCATTAATGCATTTGCATTATCATTGCATCTATTACTTTGAGTCTGAACATACAGCAATTTCAGGTATAATCTTCTAGAAATCTGCATGCTGCCATTCACACGCTTGCTTAAAGATATGAAACCTCAATAAATGTTTCACTTTCTTGAGAGGAAGTAGCTGTTATTCTAAGTAGCAGCAGAACGGAGACACTCGTGGAGTTCAAGAGAGAGACACAGCCAATGCAACTGTACATTTCCTGCTGTGCTAAATTATTTTAAAAAAGAAACATAAAGGTCAAAAGAGAGGATGAGTCAGTCACCTGGCAGGGCGTTGATGATGAGGATTGTACAGCAGGCCCACAGCCCCTGCAAACTCCTGTTTGAATACATATACATGCACAGAGGAACATGAAGACATACAACATATATTTAGTTTCCCTGAAAAGAAGCAAGAACACACTCACTCTCAGCATTTACCTGGTCTCAACGTCTGGATCCTCCCAGCTATGTATGTATGTGTGTATGGCAAGAATGCGGAGGAACTTCCCGAGACTGCAGGGTGTGGAAGGGTTGTTTGGTTTTTATTCAGGCTCCTCCCTCCTGTGTGCTCTCTGCTTTAGTGCTGCTGCTGCTGCTGCTGCTGCTCAGGGTCCTACTGCTCCACCCGTCTCTGGTGCTGCCCTGTGAGCATGTTAAACACACGCACACATCTGAAGATGCTTGAGGCAACTACAGTTTTGGTTGGAAACTTGTTGACCTTTAACATACAAAACATGCAAAACAGCAGCAAATCCAGTGTTTGAGATTTGGACAAAATTATATATATATATATATATATATATATATATATACAGTACATTCAACAAAACACTCAGTAGACAGTAAAGTTATGTTATGATAATACAATAATTTATTTTATTATCATTCAAATTCAATGGCTCCGGTTTATAAGGCCGGTGTAAAACTATTAAATGCCGATGACATCATCAGGTTATTTTCTTAGCCTTTGCGGCATGCAGGCACGTAAGGCATTACAACAGTTTTCATAAAACCAATCTCAATAAAAATAGTGGGGAGTGTCCCTTTAAGAAAGACGTATAATAAACAGCGATTGAATAAAAATTAGAAGTCAGACATTTATTTATAAATACATTTGCATTTGCATAGACATTTAAAAATTCCAAAATAAGGCATAAGATATTATAGTAAACAGATTAACGAAATATTATTGTACGCTGCAGAATTTAGCACAAGGAAACGTGTTCACGTGTCAGAGTCAAAGTTCACAAGCCGCTTTTATCTTTATCTTATAAATATACATAAATAAGATCTGTGTCTACTTTATTCCAACAGGTGGAATCATTAAATTTTACCATGCAGCCATCACAATCAGTACGCATAATTACACTCATCATCATCATAATGGTTATCGCTCTCTCCATCATTACAAACATTAAAAAATATATTTTTAGTTTTGGTTCTTTCTGAAGGAACATCTTTGAGTTACAGTCATCATATCAAACATATGATTACTGCTTCTCAGAAAGTGTTTTTCGGGTGACACAGCCATCTTAAATTATTAAAGGTTTACCTGAAGACGTTATTATTGCTGCAGTGAATGCATTAAGAAAACATGTAAATGCAAGCCGCTTGTATTACTGATTTTATTTTTATCTCCTTCAAAATTTTCTGCATTCTGCAACAGAATCTGCATGTTATTTTACAAATGGAAGAATTATGTACATATATATTACGTAAGTAAGAGTATTTATTCAAACTAGAAAAAAAATAGTTGATAAAAAATGATTTTCTATGAGTATTCGCATTATAGTCTACATATGTGTGTAAATTAAGTTTGTTCTGCTTTGGTTATCAGTGTCATCTGGTGTTTAGAGAAGTTTGAGGATCCGTCAAGTCACTATCAAGACTTCCTGCTGTCCAGTCAGATGGTGCATCGTCATCCTGCGAGGATCTGCGGGGTCGTTTTGTGAAATCCAAATATGATTCTTAAAACTAAGAGGATAAAAATCGACCTGAATTTTTTTTTTTTTTTCAAATGTCAACAAAAGCACACAACTTTTGTTAGCTAACTGACTCTGTGACCTTTGACCCTAAGATCCCCACAACAGGAAGTTTGACAGGCTGACCTCATGCCTTCAGCTATGTCTCCCTGGCACCGTGACACCACTCTACCATACATCTTTTTTTTTTGTATCTAAATGCATCTCCGCAGATGCGTTCACTGTCCAACTAACAGGAAAACATCTGCTTGTAAAACAACGTAAAGCTGGTGCAATTAAAGAATCTCTGTACAAAGCATCTTACAAAATATTATATATATATATTTTTTTTTTTACATCTTTGTTGAATCATTAATGAAAAAAAAAGAAAGAAAACAGAAGAAAACGACAGACTAGCAAAAATATATCTCCACAGTGGTTTCAAACATTTAGAGCTCTGCTTGACATGACGTTAACGGCGCATTGCATCCGCACTCTGCAGTATGATCTCACTTCTACAGCTTCGCTGATAACTAATAAGTTAAATCTAAGTGGACAATGGTGAACGGCTGAGAGCTGTGAGGAGGAATATTCAGATAGTGAGGAGCAAGGATTAGGACTAAGATTTGTTTTTTTTTCCTGAGTTGGTTCACCTGGTGACATGATGCAGTCTGGGGGTATTCTCTCACTCCCTCTCTCTCTGTATATATATATACATATATATATATATCACACTTTCTGTCACTCCTTTACTGTCTTCAACATACACCTACCATTGATCACTTCCTTTACTCTCTCACACTCTGAGGGAAGGTAAGACTGTGTGTGTGTGTATTTTATGCTGGAGGCCAATGTTTAAGAGTTTCTTCAGTGTAATACTGAATGAACTCTACAGTATTCATCAGCTATGGAGGAACCATATAACCCTTCAAATGAAATGGAAACCGTAACATTTTGTTATTTTGTCGTGTGTCTGTGCATACATGTGTGTGTCCCTCTCTTTCTCTCCTCCCAGCTGCACATTATGACATTCAGGTGATGACTTAACAGGTGAGGTGAACAATGGTAGATAGTTAGTTTTTTATATATGTAAAAATGACACAGGAATGCCTTTAAAATAGTGAGAAAACAGTGCGGACTGGTCCACACCCAGACGAGGGTGAGAAAACGAGACGGGAAAAGGATGAGCTGGAAGGTTGATATGTGGTAAAGTCTGTGCAGGTGGATAAGCTGCAGTCAAAGAGTCTTCAGAAGTGCATGTTGTTCCTTGGATGTGAAAGCTTATAGCTGCAGAAACTGAACAGTGGTTGTAATGGTCGCTAAGGAGGCTAGTTGATAAGTCCTGTGGCCCTTCAAGACAGCCAGGCCTGCGTTAGAATTTCTCATCAGGGATAACTGTGTTGAAGGGATGATCCCAGAACGTGGAGGTGATTCCAAAACCTGCAGATACAAATGAAGTTTGATCAGACAAAAGACAGAAGCGGTGAGAGTCAAGCCTAAAAAAAATCAAACGGCTTCTGTCCATCCGCTCACCTGCTCTCTGGTGCTCAAAGTGGTGTTTGACGTGGTAGGCCTTCAAGCCGTACATGTACGAGCCTTTCTTTGGCGAGCCGTAGTGAAGGTAATAGTGGATCATGTCATACACCACGTAGCCACACAGTCCTCCGACAAACACGGACATCCCAAGGATCTCTGGGAGCGTGGTGCGGAGGATCGCGTAGAAACTTCCCACCACCAGGGAGGCCAGGCCAGGCGGGAAGACCAGCCGGGAGCCGTCAAACGGAGACTGTGGAGACAGAAGTTTGATGTGATAGGAGCTGCAGGTAGTGTGTTTTCTGGAGCATGAGGGCATGTTTATTACCTAGAATATAAAATGATTACCTAAAGTATTACCTATCTTCTGTGCCATTATACTAGTTTAATTTTATGATTAAACCAGGTTTATTATCCGTTTTATGAGCCTGCTCTTCACAGTGTGTGTGTGTGTGTGTGTGTGTGTGTGTGTGTGTATACCTTGTGATGCTGTCCGTGCAGGAGAAAGTGTAGCATGATGAGGTAGTAGTTATGGGATGGTGGTTTCATGTGAAAGACAAAGCGATGGATGCAGTACTCGATGAACGACCACAAGAACCAGCCCGTCAAAAAGAGGAGCGGGAAAATGTACTTATGGATCGGGATAGAGATGTCTGACAACACACACACACACACACACACAGAGACACACAGAGACGTGAAAATGATGAAAACAAACATGTATGTGGATGTGCTGTAAGTGAAAATGATATTTGTGCATCATGCAAGTATGCATCATATAAAAGCTGTGTGCGAGCAGGCGTATGTGTGTGTTCATGTTACCTGAGGTGAGAAACATCCTGGTTGTGCCCTTTGCCAGCATGGTGTAGCAATACCAACTGAGATAAAACACAATAGGAAGCCACACCACTGGCACCCAGTACCTGGAGCGAGAGAGCATATATCTCTGTCACTATGCTATATTATCATAATATCAATGCTCTTAAAATGACAATAGTATCGTTTGTCGTGATTATTTCTGGGACAATATAGTTATCATGACAGGCCGCGAGCCCTTCGATGGCGCAACTGAAACATGTCTGTTTTTATAAAGTCTCAATCACGGCACGTTGTGTTCAGGTGTTAGCAGGTGACTCAGGTTAGAGGGAGACAGCTGACAATACACTAAAGATCAGCCTTGCACCGATTTGTTATGCTATTTATTTACCTCCCGACAATATATAGTGTGTGCAGTATATATGTATTTTTCAAATTATAATTTCTATTTGGCAACCCGTTATTTATCACACATCTTATGAGGAAACTTCAATGGACAAACAGGTGTTGTAATGTGATTCCTGTCTGCCAGTGAAAAAGTGTGATTGGGTGAACTGTGCCTTTACTTATTATTCCACCACATTCTCATCAGTAATATAAGAGCGAGAGAGAGAGAGAGAGAGAGAGTCTCCCGTCTTACCAGGAAGTCTTGGTGCTGGCCTCCAGGAACGAGTTTCCAAACAGCCTGATAGGCCTGTCGACCGGCTGGTGAACCCACGCGTCATATTTCTCTCCGAGGTGGCCTACCTGCCATGCCAGGGGTTTCCTCCAGTCCACCAAATCCTGACCAGACACAAATAATGAGTGATTCAGGTAAATGTGACAATGCTGATTAAAAAGCACAGAGAAAGAGTATTTTAACAGACGGGGAGAACGACTCTATTGCCTCCAGCAGGTGGCAGCAGAGAACTATAAACTTTAATCCAGTCAAGTGATCCAGGAAGTGACAGCTTGTGTGTGTTTGTTGGCATCATAACATGTTCTGGCCTAACTGAACTGTTTTGTGCCGATAGGTCAAGCTCTCTGTTTTAGCTTGTGTGTGTGTGGGCAAACACTGAAGACAGTACAGTCAGGTTTGTCACTGATCTGACACCCACAGGAATATTTCAGGTTAGCTGATCGCAATTTTCTTAAGGGAAGCTTATTCGTGAGAGATGGGTACAGTAGAACCATGATCTGTATACACACACACACACACACACTTCCTGATAGAGATAGTTGCTGATTATTATAGTGTCGTCACCCAAGACACCCATCTGATGTCAGCTATATCAGGCGCTGACACAGTCACTAGAGGCTGATTGCTGATAGGTAATAAAGGATACTGCCTGGGCGATAACGTTTTTATCGTGAACTGTTAATTCGACACAAAGACGAGATGATCTTCAGCCTCCTCTGCTGTAAATTGTACCACGCACTGCGTAGCTGCTGTGTTCATACGTCTCAATGCAAGAGCAAACTGCACACTCAAACTGACAGGTCAGCTTTTCACGCCACTTCTGCCGGTCATCAACCCCTACTTTATTACGGCAAAGTGATAAATGCAATTCACTCTGCCATCCTGCCAATGTACAGTTGAAAGTAGAGGAGCATACAAATATAAGAAGACCTTTACTAAAAGTACAAATATAACAATGTAACAAATACTCCATTACAAGTAAAAGTCCTGCATTCAAATGCTACTTGAGTAAAAGTACAAAAATATATATCAGCTGAATGTACTGAAAAGTAATAAAAACTTACGACTGATTTGGATTTTTTGTTTTCCTACATTTCTCAAATTTTTGCTCTCTTTTGGGAGATTCTTACCTCTTACAGCCTTAAACACCTATTCAAATGAACCCATGTCAGACGTTTAGAGAACAAATGTCCCTTTGGTTTCACTAACAGCCTCAAATACGGTAAATGCAGTGGAGTAAAAAAAGCAGAATATTTCCTTCTGAATTTGTAGTGGAGTTTTTAATATATATATATATATATATATATGAAGATGTGGCATGCTTGACAACGTTGCAGCATGCTCCTAATGAGACGACGGATGGTGTCTTGTGGCATTTCCTCCCAGATCTGTGTGAGGGAATCCCTGAGGAACAACCTCAGGGATGCCCGAAACATAATGTCCCAGAGATGGTCTATTGGGTTTAAGTCAGGGGATCGTGAAGGCCATTCAATTGTTTCAATTCCTTCATCCTCCAGGTACTGCCTGCATACTCTTGCCACGTGAGGCCGGGCATTGTCGTGCATTAGGAGGAAACCAGGACCTACTGCACCAGCGTAGGGTCTGACAATGGGTTCAAGGATCTCATCTCGATACCTTATGGCAGTCAGAGCACAATTTCCTAGGCAGTAGAGGTCTGTGCGTCCCTCCATGGATATGCCTCCCCAGACCATCACTGACCCACCACCAAACCTGTCATGTTGAACGACGTTGCAGGCAGCATAACGGTCTCCTCGTCTTCTCCAGACTCTTTCACGTCTATCACAGGTGCTCAGGGTGAACCTGCTCTCGTCTGTGAAAAGTACAGGGCGCCAGTGGCGGACTTGCCAATTCTGGTGTTCTTGAGCAAATGCCAGTCGAGCTCCACGGTGCTGGGCAGTGAGCACAGGGCCTACTACAGGACGTCAGGCCCTCAGGCCACCTTCATGAAGTCTGTTCCTGATTGTTTGGGTAGAGACATTCACACCAGTGGCCCTCTGGAGGTCATTCTGTAGGGCACAAACAGTGCTCAGCCTGTTTCGCCTTGCACAAAGGAGCAGGTATCGGTCCTGCTGAGGGGTTGAGGACCTTCTATGGCCCTGTCCAGCTCTCCGAGAATAACCACCAGTCTCCTGAAATCTCCTCCGTGTTCTGGAGATTGTGCTGGGAGACACATTAAACCTTCTTGCTGCAGCACGTGTGGATGTGCCATCCTGGAGAAGTTGGACAACCTGTGCAACTTCTGTAGGGTTAAGGAATCGCCTCATACTGCCGGTAGAGATAATTACGCAAGCCAAAATCAGCACGAGTGGAAAACCAGCCAAAAAAGATCCTCCTCCACATGTAAAACCAGTCCTGTTTTAAAGGGTTTTCTAATTGTTGCCACTGAAGTGCACCTGTTGTTAATTCCATGAACACCAATACAGCTGAAATTGATTAAAATTATCAGACAGGTTTAATTCAATTCATGCCAGGCCAAAAAAAAAAGTGTTCCATTAATTATTGTGAGCAGTGTATATATAATTTATTTATTTTTACATTTACTTGTATTTAAGTAAATGTACTTCTTTGTTCTGATATTGTTTAATATGTCAAGAAGGATATGGGAGTGTTTTAAATCAATAGGTTAGTACCATCTAAGATAAAATATTATAAGTCTTGTATTAAACAAAAAAAGAAGTGTCTGTCACATGATGGGGATTATCATACTTTTGACTAGTGCAGGGACTTAAGTAATACTGTTTTGGAAGAAGGTGGAAAAGTCACATGAGAGATATCATTATTTATATAATACTGTGGCTTACTGATATGTGACATTATAATAAGAATAGAATAATTCTACTTAATCAAAACTGAAGAAATCATGATGGAGAAAAAATGTTTATTGATAGTCCTGGTAAGTACTAATAAAAATAATAATACTACTAATATACTCTGAGTATCAGGAAATGCAAGTCATACTGATATTATATTTAAAAGTTGAAGTTTTCTCACAAGAACAAAGATAAGGCAGCTGGTTTCTTTATCTAATATTAACAGGTGAAAAAGGAAAAAAAATGCATCACATTCCTGAGACACACACACACACACACACACACACACACGGTCATTGGAGTAAATCATTACAAATGACAACATGATGTGCGGTATAGCTTGTATAGGGGTTTTTTTGTTGTTTTATTAATGACCAATCAGAAAAGCACATGATGAGTCATGGTGACATTGCAGCAGACTTAAAATCACATCAAACTGCAGCTCAGCAAGTAGCAAATTATTCATTTTTAAAAAATCATGGGCCCAAACACTCGAAAATACAAGCACTGAAGCGTTAATTTCATTGGAACGACTGAACTGTGTCTGGTGGACATACTGCGAGGCTGTAAGCTTTATGAGGCCCGGTCAGCCCATCTTAATATATATACTGATGCCTGGCAACACAGCGAACAAGACAGACTGGTTGAATCAGTCATCGTATTGTGCTGCGCGAGGAGCTGGTATGCTGATGCCGTCCGCAGTTAGTGGACAAACACTTGTCAAATTAGTTCACCATAAGACTGCAATTTCAGCGAATGAACAAGTCGTTATGCCTGCCTGGGTGCGGCTAGAGAAACCGAACTCAGGTGTGATGAAGTTATGCTTTAACAGGGGGGGGGGCAAACACTGCATGTGAATGTATATGTCCATACCTACGAGGAACAATTACTCCTCACGAGCACAGGAATGAATTTTGGAAGATTTTCTAGGTTTCAGATTTGAGGATTTGGTTTAATATTAAGGTTACAGGGAAACATACACACACACGGTGCAGAGAACTTCAGAACGTATAGAAAAACAAGGACAGGTGATATCAATAACCTGATGACTGTTAACCCCTTGTAGCTTCACACACACACACACACACACACACACTCCCTGCTCTTGCTTAGTCTCTCTGATTCCTGGTCAGAGCACGTAACCACATACAAACACACATGCAAAATTATCCTGTACGTACTCTCTTCTTGTCATCACATAAAAAAACGGAACCATACCAACACACACACACACATACACACACACACCTTGTCCAGGTCCACAGAGCTGCAGCGGTTGTACGGGGAGTTCTCATCCTCCTCTTTCAACTTCTCTTCTGTTGTCTTTTCTGCCGTCTTCCCTTCCGTCTTTTCACTCGTCTTCTTCCTCTCTCTCAGAGTCTGGAGCAGAACAAGACAAAAAACAGGTGTGAGGAGATGGACACGTGTATGTTTTTTTTCATTTTATTGTCACTGCTTAACAGGAAACACAATGAACCGACATTTCTGCTTTGCTCCAAACTACAGACTTCTATGGTCAAAATGTACAAATACCGATCACATAGTACAGTGCATATATAACAGCCTCATTACCATGTCATTTACTATATGATCATAGGCACATGATATGACACATAACGCTATGTCTCATATTTACAATCGTCAACCTTTGAACTTATTTGTATCGCCTGCACCTGGGCCTTGTGTCACAGTTTCCACAGGCTTACAGGCCAAACCTTCAACACTGCACATTCATTGATCTGACGTGGCGTTTAGTGGGCTTTACTGATTCTGTGGTTGGTGTTTTTCCACACTGCAACTGTAGCCTACTTTATATTTTGTAGCCTATAAAATAGGGTTTATTATTATATGTTATTAAATGTAAACCAGTGAATATGAGACACTTGTGCTTGAAAAATGACTAAAACTACTGCTGATTGATCAACTAATAGTAAAAGTCTATTGGGTCCTTATTACAAAGTCAGGATGTGTACATTCAGCAACAGAAAGAAGACCACGTAGGCCATGATGTGTCAGAAACGGACGGAAAGGTTGTTTGATCAGTCGAGGACTAGATATTATATATGACGATACGATTTTAGGATATCTCATGGATGGCACAAAAATTTACACAACACAGTATATGATGTCACTCAGTGCAAGAGAAGAAAGTATGAAAACATCTCTCCACACGCGAATTGAAACTGTGTGAAATTAAGCATAAATGTAAGCTGCAGGTTGCCTGGTGGGTGTGTTCAAATCAAATCAAATCAAATCAAATTTTATTTATATAGCCCAAAATCACAAAATACATTTGTCTCAGAGGGCTTTACAATCTGTACAGGGAGTGACACCCTCTGTCCTTAGACCCTCGATTCGAGTGAGGAAAAACTTGACCACCAAAAAACCTTTTAACAGGAAAAAAGGTGGAAGAAACCTCAGGAAGAGCCACAAAGGAGGGATCCCTCTCCCAGGACGGACAGACGTGCAATGATGTCACATGTACAGAACAAATCAACACACACATATTGTACACTCCACATATTGTACAATGAATAATAATGAATTACAGTTGATGATAAGAATAGGTTACAATGAATGATGAATTATTACAGTAGCAGCAAATCATTACATAACTATAAACTGTAATGGGGATATGGCAACAATGAATACGGCGACAACACATGCAGTAGACGCCACGCAGGACCACAGCAGCAGGCAAAGTCCACAAGAACCTGCTGGGCGAGAGAGCACAGAAACTCCGGGGAAGAAGTTTAATTAGTAACATGATAGATAGATGGATTAGATAGATGGATAGATAAGGAGAGAGAGAGAATGAGAGAGAGCGAGAGAGTATGTGAGTCCCCCAGCAGTCTAGTTCTATGGCAGCATAACTAAGGGATGACCTGAGCCAGCCCTAACTATAAGCTTTATCAAAAAGGAAAGTCTTAAGTCTACTCTTAAAGGTGTTGATCGTGTCTGCCTCCCGAACACAGAGTGGTAGTTTATTCCACAGAAGAGGAGCTTGATAGCTGAAAGCTCTGGCTCCCAATCTACTTTTAGACACTATAGGAACCACAAGGAACCCACCATCCTGGGAGCGCAATGTTCTAGTGGGGTGGTAAGGTACTATAAGCTCTTTTAAATATGATGGTGCCTGACCATGAAGAGCTTTGTAAGTTAGAAGAAGAATTTTAAATTCTATTCTAGATTTAACGGGTAGCCAGTGCAAGGAAGCCAAAATGGGAGAGATGTGATCTCTGATTTTGGTTCCTGTCAGAACGCGTGCAGCAGCATTCTGAATCAGCTGCAAACTCTTAAGAGACTTATTAGAGCAGCCTGATAGCAAAGAGTTACAATAGTCCAGCCTAGAAGTAACAAATGCATGGACTAGTTTTTCTGCATCCACTTGAGAAATGATGCGTCTGATTTTGGCAATGTTACGCAAGTGGAAGAATGCAGTCCTCGAAAGTTGTTTTATATAGTTATTAAAGGACAAGTCTTGATCAAAAACAACGCCAAGATTTTTTACGGTGGAGCTGGTGGCCAGGGTGATCCCATCTAAGGCTAAATCTCTGGAATGATAGTTTCTAAGGTGTTTGGGTCCTATTAGGAGAACTTCAGTTTTTTCTGAATTTAGCTTCAGAAAATTGTGGGTCATCCAATTTTTTATGTCCTTAATGCATGCTTGAAGTCTAGTCAAGTGATTGGTTTCATCAGGCTTGATCGATAAATATAATTGGGTGTCATCAGCATAACAGTGAAAGTTAATTGAATGATTCCTAATAATGTTCCCTAAGGGAAGCATATATAAACTGAAAAGAAGTGGCCCTAATACAGAACCTTGTGGGACTCCATGAGAAACTTTGGTTTGCATGGAGGCTACATCATGAACATGAACAAACTGAGAACGGTCTAGGAAATATGACTTAAACCAGCCTAGGGCGGTTCCTTTAATGCCAATTTGGTATTCCAGTCTCTGTAAGAGAATCTGATGGTCAATGGTGTCAAATGCGGCACTAAGATCTAATAGGACAAGTACAGAGATGAGTCCTTTGTCTGATGCCATTAGGAGGTCGTTTGTAACTTTAACTAGTGCGGTCTCTGTGCTATGATTTACTCTAAATCCTGACTGAAACTCCTCGAATAAACTGTTTGTGTGGAGAAAGTCACATAGTTGGTTGGCTACGGCTTTCTCAAGTACCTTCGAGATGAAAGAAAGGTTTGATATTGGTCTGTAATTGGCTAAAACCTCTTGATCTAGAGTTGGTTTTTTAAGAAGAGGCTTAATCACAGCTATTTTAAAGGACTGTGGTACATATCCTGATAATAAAGACAGATTAATCATATTTAATAAGGACGGGCTAACTAAAGGTAATACATCTTTAAGCAGCCTGGTTGGGATGGGGTCTAAGAGACAGGTTGACGACTTAGATGAAGTAATTATTGTAGTTATTTGTTTAATGTCGACGGGAGAAAAGCAGTCTAAATATATGTCAGATTTTATAGCTATTTCCAAACTTGCTGTATCTGAAATCAGATGAGTGCCTGATGAGGGCAAAAGGTGATGAATTTTGTCTCTAATATTTAGAATTTTATCATTAAAGAAGCTCATGAAGTCATTACTAGTTAGGCTTAAAGGAATAGATGACTCAATAGAGCTGTGATTCTCTGTTAGCCTGGCTACAGTGCTGAAGAGAAACCTGGGGTTGTTCTTATTTTCCTCAATTAATGAGGAATAATAGGCTGTTCTGGCATTACGCAGAGCCTTCCTATAAATTGCAAGATTATCTTGCCAGGCTAGGCGAGATTCTTCCAGTTTAGAGGCACGCCATTTACGTTCAGATTTACGTGCCTCTTGCTTTAATTTGCGAGTGTGCTGGCTATACCACGGTGCTAACCTCCTCTGTTTTATTGTCTTCTTTTTCAGAGGTGCAATAGAGTCAAGAGTTGTCTGTAATGACTCTGTAGTATTACTAACGAGCTGATCTATGTGTGAGGGGCTACAGGAAGCTGCTAAGTCCTCTGTAACATTAAGACATGGCATTGAATTTAATACTATAGTAATTGTTTCCTTAAATTTGGCTACAGCACTGTCAGATAAACATCTGCTGTAGGAGTTTCTGAAAAAAGGCTTATAGTCCAGTAGTATGAACTCAAAGGTTATTAGAAAATGGTCAGATAGGATAGGATTATGTGGAAAGACTATTAGATGATCAATTTCAATGCCATATGAGAGTATAAGGTCAAGAGTGTGGTTCAGACAATGAGTCGGTTTGTTTACACTCTGACAGAAGCCAATTGAGTCTAGCAAAGAGATAAATGCAGTACTAAGACTATCACTATGGTTGTCGACGTGAATATTAAAATCACCTACAATAATTACTTTATCTGATTTAACGACCAAGCCTGATGCAAGTTCTGCAAATTCAGATAGAAATTCAGAATAAGGACCTGGAGCTCGATATAATATAACAAATAATATTGGCTGTAATGTTTTCCAGGTTGGGTGAGTCAGGCTAAGAACGAGACTTTCAAATGAATTATAATTTAGTTTAGGTTTAGGATTAATGAGTAAACTAGAGTCAAATATGGCTCCAACTCCACCACCTCGACCAGTACTTCGAGGAATATGAGTATTACAATGACTGGGGGGAGTGGATTCATTTAAACTAACATATTCATCCTCCTGCAACCAGGTTTCAGTGAGGCAGAATAAATCAATATCATAATCAGATATTAATTCATTTACTAAAACAGCTTTAGAGGACAAGGACCTAATATTCAAGAGTCCACATTTAATTATCTTGTTTTGGACTCTTGGAGATGTTGATTTAATTTTTATCAGGTTTTTATGATTTACTCCTCTTCTGTTTGTTTTATCTTTAAATAATGCAGGTGGACGGGGGACAGACACAGTCTCTATACTAGATGATTGGGTGGGCAACTGCTCTAGTGGAGGCGCAGAGAAGCGTGTAAGACTGCAGCTCTGCTTCCTGGTCTCAACTCTGGATTGTCATGGATTTGATCGACTAATAAACTTGACCATGTGTTGTCCTCCATAAACAGTGGTCAAGCTGGAAGTGACAAAGGTTTCCTTTTGTGACCCAGTTTCACCCATAAATCCTGCTCATTGACTCTAAGATAAGGATGATAAGCTAAGATGTTTGAAATATAGGCTCTTATTATTATTATTTTTGACTTTAGATTTTTGTTATGAAACTGGAGCTGTTGGAAATTCAAAGTTACTGAGATCAATACAACAGCTGCATACAACTACTTAAAAATCTACATACAGATCTACACATAGATTTTGATATATATATATATATAATAAGAAAACTCAACCGTAATGAGTGGCATAGTTGTACTAGACTCTTGTTTGAACGTGATACAGTTCAGTCTGTGACTGAACACTCAATATACAAATTAAATGTTATCTCCCTTTTCTGATGCGGAATTGGCTGCCTCTGTTCATCCCTTGTTTCCTGTCAGTCAAGTGAAATATTTATCAGCACGTTGTTGCACAAGCACACAGACACACATGTATACGTATTACACAACACACAAACCTACTCACACACACACACACACACACACACCCCTTATAGTTTGTTACCAACATCACCTTGGCAATACAACACCCACAGAGGCAACGTTACCCCCCTCCTCCCTATTATCACATTGTGCTGAAACACAAAAAAAAAAAAAAAAGAAACAAAGGGACCTTTAACCTGTCTCATCCTTGGAAAAGTAGATTTGATGTTGTAAGTCACTCACAATAAACGTCCAGTAATACGAGATCAATACCGCTTTAGTCTTAGGTGACAGAATACAGAAGAGGGTTGCGTTCACGTACCCTGGTCTCAATGAGGATATAGACTTCACATGTTTTCTGGGAGCATCAGCATGTATAGGCTTTCCTCTTTTTTTTTAAACCTATATATATGGGTACCTATTTTACATTTATGGTGTGTATGTATATATTTCTGTGTTTGTCATAATAACAGTAATAACAGTAGACATTTGACAGTGCAAAATGTTTGGGACACTGTTGATTGTTGCAGTAAGACGGTGAAGGAGAGAAAGAGCAGAAAACAAGTCTTCAGTGTTGTATTGGATCTCATACAACACAGATCACTCACACACACACACACACACACACACACACTTTATAATCATTTAATCATTTTTTCTCTGCCTCCCACACATTCACGCCTATAGTCACGCAACCAAACATGCTGCACACAAACAAGCAGGCGCACCCTCTGAATCAGCAGTAAATGTTGCTTGTAATGAAACAATCATCATTTATAATCATTTGCCTGTGTTTTCATTTATGTGTATGAGTCCGTGAGGCTGAACATCAACATGGCCACGATGGAAATGCTAGCACACTGATGTTTAGAGGACAGAAAGTTTACCATGCTCAGCTCAGCGTCTTAGCTTAGCGTGTTAGCATGCACACAAAGTGCAGCTGAGGACGATGGTAACGTTGTTAGTTCTGCAGGTATTTAGACATAAACCAAAGTATTAGGCGACATTAAAATTTGTCCTGATGATGGATCCTCTGGGGGCCTTGAATATCTGTAGCAAATTCAATGGCAATGCATCCGCTAGTTACTGAGAGTCTGGTCCAAAGCGGTGGACCAAGTGAGGCGACGCACGACTTAGCCACCGCTAGAGCCGCTAGCACGGCTAAAAGCTAATCGTGTAAGATTCCCCCGAAATAATTTCAAACCAGCAATTAAAAGAGAGACAGCAGTAACAGCAACATTGACAAACATGTAGACTGAAGTCAAATACACATCTATTGATCGTTTTGAAGTTCTAATTTAGTTAATTAAGTTATTTATACTGACGTTGAATGTCAAAGGAGATGGTTTCTGCTGTTAAATCACTCTGTAGCTTCTAGCGCTATAAAAGTTTGACTAGTAAAGTTTTAAATGGGGCTAAATTTCAACTAGACCTGTTATGATATTCACATTTGAAGGTCACACACACACACACACACCTGAAAGCCATAAAAGTTAATGCATCCAACTGTCACATAGCCTGCTGACAGAGGCAGTCTCTATTATAGTATAAAGGGACTGTTTTGTTTTCGGCCGCCCACCTCGCCATGTGTCACTGCAAACGAAAAATAATACTATATAGTGTATAGAGTATACACAATAGTTTCATGTAAACCAGGAAAATAATCAGGTAACTCAAAAACCTTTTTTAAAAAACACACATGAAGTTATGACATGTAAAATGAAGTCGATTCTGCAATCAAATTTTAAGCAAATTTCAAGCTACTCATGAGAGGCTCGTTAAAGTAACTCAACGTTCAGCCAGTGTTCACCTGTTATAAACATGGCTGTGCTTCAAGTTTCCAGCGGATCATTGCTTATAAAGTAGTGTTGTGATAATGGGAAACAATGGCATAAAGAACTAAGGGAAAGTGTCAGAAGTCAAACTGTTACTCGAAGCTTTTTCAGCTTCAAATCATGGCTTCGTTACCTGAGAGATAGAAAAGCAACTTCATCACAGATACAGAATTTGCTAAACAAGGAATGTAAGACTCCAATCAGCTTAAAGTACTGTCAAATAAAAGCTGTCTTGTAGTGTTCTCAGAGGACGAGTGGTAGTTTCTAAACCACTTCTCAGGTGGGGGAACCAAGAAATGAGCTAGGAAATACCAGCATTTCACTGGCATTCACAGTGGATGACGATGTATCCGAGTTTGAGATGTATGGCAGTAACAGAAGGGTGTATGTGAGGAGACGAACAGGTATATCAAACCCACAGTGAAACATGGTGGTGGAAATATTCAAGTCTGCCGGGTGTGACACCTTTATAGAACTGACCCCACCTTGACCAAGAAGAAGTAGGATTCATACTGCAGAAGCATAACGACCCCAAACAGAAAGCTTTAGAAGAACTGCTCGAAGACCAAAGAAGACCAAAGAGTCCCGACCGTTGTGGACTTTCCTCCTGCAGTCACCTGACCTCGACACCGTTAAACATTTCTTTGGGCACCTGAAGAGTGACAACGTCAAGCGCTCTGTGACATTACAAGAAGCCCTTTGAAAAATTGTTAAAATCATGCAGAAACGTGTGGAGTCCACGCTAGCTGCAATGCACACTTTCAATTGTTCATCGTTATCATTTGTAACGTAACGAATACAAATCGAGAACAAATGCAAAATTAGACGTATCTCGACTAGTGGCCTCAGACCATTGGACCCTACTGTATATTAATAGATGTTATATATTATTTTTCGTTTGCAGTGACACATGGCGAGGTGGGCGGCCCGAAAACAAACGCAGCTCATTAGGGAGAGTCAAAGCCACAGCACCTTAAGTACACGGTGTTCCTCAGCCTGTTCATTCAGCGTGATGCAAAGGTTATGTTGTACTCTGACCCTGAACCAACAACCAATGGATTTATAGCTTTATGACTTCACCTTTGAACAACATAAAAGACATTTTTTGGCAGTGTTTTTTTGACAATCTTACACCTCAACTAGTAATGCATCCTTTCAATTACACGTGACAAAAAGATCCGCCCTATCCTATGATTAATGAGTCCTCACAATGCAGTACACTCAGGGCAGGCTGCGATTCATGTTAAACATCAATGTTTAACTGTAACTGAATCTGGCAGCTTGACAAATATTACATCTGATTATAATTCATATTGTTCTACAACTAAGAACCTGTGTGCATAAAAATGTCTCAATGGTCAACAGGGTTTTATTGGTAAGGAACCATATATATGTGTGAGCGACCTGGAACAAATAAAGGACACTCATTTCCCTCATGGGTGACATACCGTTCAAACAACAACCAAGCTTGATTTGAATCTAGATCACTGGTGGGGCTGAATATATATATACACATTTCTTAATGTCTAAAAATGTAGACATAATGTGTATACTAGATATAAAACAAGACATGATGAACAGGCTTAGTGGTTGTATTTGACCATCAGACAAGCTGTATGCACAGACCTCAACGCCCTATTGATTCATTCTTACTGCATGACAGGCAGTAAGTTAACCAAATATATCTATACCAACACCAATTCATCTACCGAGCGCCTTGTCTTCATAGAGCTTGGGAACACAGGAGCTGATAGAGAACAGAACTTTTCAGTGAGGAACAGTGATCACAAGCAGAATGTGGGAGTTCCTCTTTGCTGATAGGAAAACTAAACATTAAACGGTGACTCAAGTACAGTTTACACACACACACCCACACCACATCACTCTCTCTCAGAGCAGAATTGAGTATTTATTACCTACTTTTTATATTCAATCTTATTGAGAATTCCAGGTTTTTCAGCATTGTGTGCCGTGATAATAAAGGAAACATATGTACCGTATTTTCCGGACTATAAGCCGCTACTTTTTCCCCCATACTTTGAACCATGCGGCTTAAACAGAGGTGCAGCTTTTCTATTAATTTTTCTTCAGCCCACAAGGGGTATATGATATTATTACACCCTCAGGCCCTCAAAATGGAAAACCCACAAAGAAATTCCTGTGATGCAGCTTTTAAGTTGAATGCCATCGATCTGGTTATCTGTGAAGGAAACAGAGCGGCTTGCTGTTAATGAATCTATGGCATAGATTCATTAACGGCAAGCTTACGTGCAGGAGGAAGAAAAATAAAGTAACTTAGTTTTAGTGCACACGAGGAAGATGAATAAAACCATTAATGACTTGTTTGTTTTGTTTATCAGCACTTTTATTGCAGCACTGTTTGAATAAACACTTATGGTACAAAATCTTTCTGCCTAAACAACTTATTTCTCATCCTGGATATCGGCGGCTTATAGTCCGGTGCGGCTTATATGTGACAAAATATATATTTAATTCAAATTTTGGTGGATGCGGCTTATATTTAGGTGCGCTCTATAGTCCGAAAAATACGGTAGATATTAATGCATATATTGCTACTGCAGTCCAAATTCAGATCTCGTAACTCAGGTAAAGGCTGCCATGGCAACGTATCAACTGTCTCACACTCGGTTCCTCTCTCTTTGTCTGTATGAGTTTTTCTTTTAAACTTTTCACGCTCTTATCAGCCGTGTCTCAGAAAGCTAAAGAACTAATGAACAGCAGGCGAACTGCTACCCGACATCGGCCCGTCGTCAAGCAACAATCACACCTATTGACTGCGTTATATATTGAAGAGACTGCTAACACCTATATAGTACGATTAAAACCATTCCTCACAACATTCATCCACAATATATGTCGCAAAACCTGCAGAAAATCCCTTTTGCTGTCTTTTTGAAAGATGAACTTTGTTTACGTCTTTCCTTTTTGTGCAGAAAAATTGCACATTTATAAAGTCATCGTCGCCTTCCCCTACGATCACACAGCTTAGAGGCAGGTTGCTGCATCTTTTGAATCATATTTGTACACAAGGCACGAATCATTTACTTACTAGAACAATGTCAAGGAGAAAGACATAAGGAGTCGGGGGGAAAACCGAAACCATACTGGGTTCCTCTGTCACAGGAGGAGGAGTAGAAATAGAAAAGAATGGGAGACAAAAAACAAAGGAGATGGTTAGCGTAGGGTGGCGATGTGGCCTGGTACCATCACAACACAGAAACTATAGTCAGCCTCCGTGGGGAGAGGAGGGAGGAGAAGGAGGAGGACGTGGGTGGAGGAATTAAATGAATGGGGTGAAGATGAATACAACAGATTTGAGGGCAGCAGAGGAATAAGTTTGGTTCCTACAAATGTCACTTTAATCTGTGTGACTTTAGATAAGCAGGATGGATACAAAGTGCCAACGTGATACCGATATCTACTTCTAGTTTTATTTTTTAATTCATTTATTTCTTTTCTTCTACTGCAAGGCTTCAGATAACACAAACAACCAATAAATATCCAATATCCTCAGTAAGAAAAAACAACAACAAAAAAACGTATTATCCAGACAATGATTCATACTCATTGACCTGACTCACTTTGTCATCTTATAACCCTGATAATTACAGCCTACACTGTAAATCTACCCCCTGAAATGCAGATTTGATTATTTTAATGCTTGAAAATGAAATAGAGATAACTAGTAAAGTGTTAAAAGTGTTTTTTGGTGGGCAAGTTTTTCCTCACTAGAATCGAGGGTCTAAGGACAGAGGGTGTCACTCCCTGTACAGATTGTAAAGCCCTCTGAGACAAATGTATTTTGTGATTTTGGGCTGTATAAATAAAATTTGATTTGATTTGATTTGATTAGTAATTAAAAGACAATATTATTCCACCCACAAAACATCACTGCATTTAATGACTGCTCCCTTTATGACTGGTGATAAGGAGAGTGCTTCAACTAAAGGTGGAGCAACTGTGTGTGTGGGGTAAAGGTTGAGTTGGCGTTGCTGTTGCCTCCTATGCAGCCACTCGTGATTTTAGATGAAAGGATGAAGACTGCGGCGTCTATATTGGTAATAAGCTGACTATGGCCTAAACTATCCCTTTATATTGGTGCCAGCTAAAACCTGCATTTCTGGTCAATCGCTGCTGTTTAGTAACCTGATTCTTCACTGTCTTTTCTACAGTAAAAAAATAATAATAAATAAATACTGCATGCAGGCAGCACAGTTTAAGGTTCCCATCTGGATTTTAAATATGTAAATAAATAAGAGCAAACAGACAGTAGATCATCAAAGGATGCTGCTCTACAGGTGACCTCAGAGCTAGAAAACGCATTAATAACCTCTCACATCTCCGGTTACAAAGCAGATGTCAGTCACTGGAAGTCAGTCACCTGGAGAAGCGGTTTATGACAACGCTCCTATACGACAGATATTTCTTATTTATCTGGCTTTGTCCTTTAATCATTTCAGGGTCAAGTACTCCAAACATGGATCCAGGCTTCAGTTTCACTTGTTTCAAATTTCTAATTCGCCGTTCTTGTTTCATGTCAGGCAAAAAAAAAACAAAAAAAAACGTTTGTATGAGTGTGTCAGCGGAGGTAGGGTGTATGTGGAAACAGCAGGGTTGAAGTTCAGTGACACAGTGGAAAGATCGATAACACAGAAAAGGCCAGGAGCTCTGAATTCTGTCCTCACACACATACTCTGCATCGATCAGACCCCCCAATTTACAGAAACTCAAAGAGAAATCTGTTGCTATTTAACCTTCCAACAACAGTGACTGAACCATGTCTGCTGACAGCCTAAGAACCTCGTTTAAACACATTCATGTCATCTTTGTAACAATGTGTTCAAAATCTGAAGCTTCGGAGGTGATCAGAGAGCCGGAGTACAAACCTATCAAATCTCACTACACTCAAAAAACACTGATGGCAGCGGCGATAGCCAAATACACCGTAGACAGGTATTCAAATGTATCCCGTTAAAGCAGGGAGTGAAAAAGTGCTTAAATCAAGAGCAGCGCGAGCAGCGCGGATGCCATCGAGTTTATGATTTGTTACTCAATCAGAAGTCAGTGCTCCTCTCCGCAGTTCAGATTCGAGCGTCAGCAGGAAGACTGTGTGTGAAAGTTCAATGCCCTCACACACTGATGAGGGAGATATCAATATGGCCTCTTTCATCTGTGAGTGTTTACAGGTCTTTGCACTCATGTCTCCCCTACAGTATTAGCAGAAAATATACTACGAGATTGGTCGACGGGGGTTGCATGTGTCGTTTGCGACATGTTTTCGATGTCGGTAGAGAGGGTTGACAGTGGGGGGGAAGTGAAGGAGAGGCTCAGTAATGTTAATAAATGTTATTTAATGTTAAAGCAGCTTGTCACCCTCTGTGATCAAAGCGATTTAAAAAAAAACAAAATTGTCTGGCTCAGTCATCATCTCTACTTTTTAGTAGCTAAACAAATCTGTATGTGTATAACGAATCTGTCACACAGCGTCATGCTCAGGGTTCGAGCACTTTCAAAAGCACCTAAACATGCTAATGAGTGCTAATGAAAGGAAAATTAATTCAAGGAGTATATTCACATTCAAGCATATCCCTAACCTTTGATGCATGTAACGGGTAAAATAAAGCTATTTTCCAAACTTTCACGATTTTTTTTAAAGGAACCCTGAATGTTGTACAATACATCCATCGAGTCACAATCGTAAATACCATCCTCCTCCATCCAGCTTAAGTTTGTGTCAGCTGTTTAAACTGGGGGACACGGCAAAACACGTGAGGATAGAAAGGATCGGTGGTGGGTGTGAGTGTGTGTGTGATAACAAGCTCACTCATCTCTCCTTAACTAAAATAACCAGTCAAACCTGAATGACCAGGACTCAAGATCCGACCCTCTTTGTCTCTGTCTGTTTGTGTGTCTGCGTGCGTGTGTGTGTGTGTGTGTGTGTGTGTGTGTGTGTGCCAGAATCAGAGGCTCTGTGTAGCTAGCCAGCTTGTGCAGATGGTGTCAAATTACCATACAAACAGTAACAAGTGAGTTCAGCACCATGTAAACGCTGCACAATGCTGCTATGTTCACTAGACCTTTTTTTTTTTTTTTTTTTAAATGTCAAATATTAAAGTGCTAATGTTTGATCAGATCTCTTGAATTAGCCTACCAGCTCACTCGTTACCTGATACAGAAGTGTCTGATCAGGAGAGCACAAGCTATTTATTCCCAGAAAGACTTCAAACAGCACTCAGGTTGTACTGTAAGCATAATATCTACATCAGAAACCAGCCTCTGTACCTGTACCTGTACCTGTACCTGTACACTCCTTCAGGCTGACTTTCTCTCCATCTCCACCTCAGTCCTTCCTCTGGGTGTGTCTGAGGGGCTGCTCTGTTTCTCCCAGACCTTCAAACCGTTTGTTTTTCTCCAACAACACTCCTCTGAGTGTGTAAGTGTGAGCATATGGGGTGTTCACCCCTCTTGGGCTATGAACATGTAAGTTTGTATACATACACACACACACACACACACACAACCAAGGCCTGCCTGATGCACTTTATGCAAAGATGATGTCAGGTTTTAGTTTCCTGTGAGACCTTTGCCCAAATCAATTGCTTCTTCTAAGCATATGCTGATCTCCATTCCTTCTGGCTGCCCATTCACTTTCCCCTTCACCTCACCCTCTCCCTCTCTCTTTTCCAGGTGTTACCGTGGCGATAAGAGGAGCCACCTGAGGCCTTCACCTGAGCGCTAATTGCCGTGTCGGCAGTCTCTATGGCAGCAAAGGTAAACAACGCGGCAGGTAATGTGTCACCACGGTGATGAACTCGGAGCAGTTCTTGGGAGTTGTAAAAGAGGCAGCTCACCTGGACAGAACACAGAAACGCCTGAACGACAAAATATCAGCCAGATACTGTGCTGTTTATGCGCTTTGATGTGATTGGCTCACCTGGTGTGAAAGTCTACACTGGTGTTACTATTGATCTCCGTCATAATACTGTACTGTACCCCCCCCCCCACTCACCCCTCAGCCTCTCCCCCCACGCCCGTGCCCTCTAATGAAACACAATCACGTCATTGAGCAGAGAAAGATCCGTGCTGATGAAAGTTCGCATTCCAGCGCTCCACCAGCGCGGCCCGCTCGCCCTCCAGCATTCCATCCATAAAAACTTATCAACACCCCTCATTGTGACCTCCGCGCTCTATTCTGTACCCTAATATACTTGCTTCTATTTTATTACATGTAAATCTTATTCCTGTTATCCTCCATCTATCCTGCTCATCGTCTCTCCTACTCGTGACATTCGAATCTTTATTCTCTTCGACCAGCCTGCTCCATTCATTTCCCTTCTCCTCTATCTGCTCCTATGTCTGCTGAGCTCCTCCATACCATCTCCTTTTGTTCATTCATTCATTCATTCATTCATTCGCACACGCTCACTTAACAATACGCGTACTATCTTCTTGACGTCACGGCTACGTATTTACATTCTCTTGTACATCGAGCGGCATAAACACGGCCTGTGCGCTTCTCCCAGTTAAATTCGTCTACAAGCTTCATGGCAAAATAAATAAAAAGAGAGAGAGTGACACAAGTTAGTGAAAGGTGAATGAAAGAATGTGTCAGGGACTGGTAATAAGTCGATTTTCCACTGGATTCCTTAAAGACAATACTACAGAAGCACAGAGCAAACAAAGGTGTACCAAGGTGGATTAGCAGTTCTGTCTTTACTCAACCTCTCACACACACACACACATCATCATCATAATATACCATTACACTGTTGCCAGTGATCCAGGGTACATTTCTTGGGAAACTGCACATGAATTTCTACTTTACGACCAATATTGCTAAAACACCTGAAATGATGTTGTACTATAGATTATTATCTGTGTCATCAGCTTTTTTCTTGATCTATAATAGGGACTTATTAAAGTCTGTCTCTAGTGAGTCTCCCGACTTTAAGGAACTGAATTACTAAATTGCTGAAATAAAATGCAAGTAGGTATACTTATAAATGACTAAAGTGTAGAAAACAGCAGCATTGTCAGAGGCCTGATTCACCTGAGAAATGTAAGGGCTAAAACTGCAAAGGCACGCTCACCTTTTGTTTTACAGTGGATTAAAAGTTTGAGATCTACGGAGCGAAGAAGTTCTTGAGAGGTGAAATAAGTAGCGAGGAGATCGGACAGATTCTGTATTTCACATGGAGCCAGTTAAGCCTGGCAGCTGCATATCGTAGCTGTTACCTGTAGGTGATTTAGAGCAGCCTGACTGAGGAAATGACAATTATCTAGACAGGAGAAAAATCAAAGTGTGATGATACTGAAACACACACACACACTGACCCAAAATAACTCGCACATGGTTAGAGATATATGACCAATGATTACTTTCAACACTGATGATTTTATTCTCAAATCATTTAATTAATTACTTGTCGGGGTCTATGAAAAGGCCCATCCAGTCCAAACTCGGATCATTTCCTGGGTTTAAATGTAACCCAACCTGCAGTTGTACACAGCCATGCACTGCCTCACTGGTTCTGAATGGAGCTGATCTATTACAAACCAGTTTCATTTGTTGATGGTGTAAACAGCACCCCTGTTTGATTGTAAACTGGCTCCCGATCACGCACATATACACACACACACATACACACACACACATACCAGAAACAACAGATCCTGCAGATCTCGGAGTGATTCCTGGTAAATCTGCAGGCAAAACGCAGTAATCAATCCTGTCATCAGGAGTTATCGTTGCCGTCTCCAAATGAAAATCAAAAGACATAAAAAAAATACCAATTGTTGACCATTAGTGGAAAAGACTGTGACTGCTTGAGTGATGTATTTGGGTCATTTTAGGCTCCAGGATTCCATGTAGGAGACACAATGATACCAGTCATTAAAATATATGTGTGTGCTGACCACTTATGCAAACAACAGGGATAGCATCTCCTCTAATACCCGCCGTATCCTCGTAATGTTTGCTGAGCTTTCTAGATACTATTTGCTTATAGTGAGTTCACTTTATCCTATGTAGCAGAGCGCTGGCACAGCAGTCACTCTTAAGTCAGAGAGAAGTGCTGACTGTAGCTCCTTCTACTTACCTGGGGTTAACTCTTTGGGCGACAAAATAAGAGTCTGAATAAAGTTACATGCGACGCAGCAAAAAGTAGGATCTTAGTGTTCATTTGCTCATTTATCAGAAAAGTCTCGGGGGAGTTTTTTTTTTTTTTTTTTTTTAAACACTAGAGTGTGTTTTATGTGATAAATCAATAATCTTTCGGCTTTGGAATGTTGATCGAAACTGAAATAGCAAAGGGCTATTTCGCTGTTTTCTGACATTATATTGACTAAACAATCAATTAACACCCAACATTGACTCAATGACTTGACTAGTTGATGATTTAATGCTTTTCTTCATCATTCATGATAGTAAACTGATTATCTTTTGGTTCTTAACTGTTAGTATACAGTGTATAATATATTGGCAGTATTAAAAAAAACTACATATGAAGATCTTTGACTATAGGAAAATTACAACGGCCCAAGGTTAGTACATCCCGTCTCTGCACTGGTATTCAGTCACCTGTAGGAAATCAGACCAATGATTAAAGAACAGAACACGGGATAGCTTTGACATTAGCAGTTAGACCAAGGTGCCTGAAGGACTGGAGAAAGTGAGGAGAATAACGTATTCAGCCATACCAGGAGGACACATTATGCAGGGGCAGCATTTAATTAACACCCTGAATGTCGTGTGACTCAGTCAGCGGGTTGAATTGTGTCTCATGACACATCATTTGTCACATTTAACTAGAATTTCACACCCAGCATCTTCTCATGGATCACACCACTTCTTCAATCATTTGACTGTTCATTCAAAAAAAACAAAAAAACAACAACAACACAAACTGTTTGTGTGTGTGTGAGTAAGTGTGAAAATGTGTGCGATGTTCAAACTGCTGCAAAACTACGACACGCACATTCCCACATTCTCCGACACACACACACACGCAAATACATGTGTTGTATCTTCACAAGTCCAAAAGTACAGTTTTTACAGATATGGCTTATCAGTGACTGATGTGTGAAGCTTTACACAGAGTATAAAAAAAAAAAAAGGAGGAAGAGAGGATAACGGCTAACTAAAAAGTTGCTGCAGTCGCTTAGGGTTTGTCGCAATAATTAAAAAGGTAATCAACTTATTGTACAATAATGTATTGACTGACATTACCATGCCCATATACTGACCTACAGTGCAACGTACGGATATAAGGATATATACGGCTACTAGGCCTGTGACAATAACTATTTTTGTTGGATCGTATATTGTCCCACAAATCTTTCCCCTGAGCTGCAAGGTTGCCGCTTCCTCTGATACACATCAGAGTGGGTGAGACATGTAAATATGAACTCTGTAGGCAAGAGATTTATGCAAACTGTCCCTGTTTGTCCCTCCTCATAGTGAAACAAACAGCGATGGAGATATGTAGATGTAGATGGATTCATCCAGCAACAAGTGATGGAAACTTTCTGGCATCCTTCAAAATTGTCTGTTTATAGTCCATCTATTCACACTGGCACAAGACAAACCAGTTTCTTTCTCTTTCCTTTACTCTCCTTCCCTCGCTCTCTCTCTCTCAAACACACACACACACCTCTTGAATCATTCATAAACACCACTGGTCCCACCACCCCCACATGTCTACCATATCACCTGTACCTCTCCCTGCCCTGCTCCACTCTGTACACACAAGTATCAAACCAGAACCTCCCTTATGATCAATAATAAGTCCAGGAGAATTAGGAGAGCAGGGAGTTTCTCACAGAAACACCCTGTCAAGTCAAATGAGAGGCAATTATACACCTGTTACTCACTAAGCTACAAGTATCAGCTTTCATTGTGTCTGATAGACCAGATGCGGTAAACACTTCCACATCTCCTAAATATGAAATTACTGTTATGACAGTAGCTGAGTGCGAGGGATATGTACAGCTACAGATGGGAACACTTTTCCTGTTTTAAATTAGAGAGGCTGATGTAACATTTGAACACAAGCCAGACAGTTTAAAACAGTTTAGAGACAATATTTAAAATGTTTCATGTTTTGACTGTAATAGACAGACCACTGTAGCCCTCCAGGATCTGCAGGTTATACTATTGTACCTCTGGAGAATGAAGGGAAGCTATTCAATTACAAAACTGATATCACATCCGAATCAATAATATAGTTTTGTTAATACACTCTGCAACTACACCCTCCAGTAGAGACATATAGCAACAGGTAAATCATCAGGTATGTGTGTATGATCAGAGGGCAGTGATGTGGGACAGGTGTCCCCGGGCTCTACCTGTGTCTCGGCGCTGTCTCCGTCCAGCTCCCCGATGTAGTACTGCTCCATCCACCGCCGGGCGTTCTCAGAGTGCCGGTGCGGGGGTCCCTCCATCTCCTGGCTCACGTCCTTGCCCGATCGGCGAAGTATCAGTGCCTCCCCTCCAGGGTGCATCCGCAAGAAGGCGGTCACATCATATATCCTGGTACCCAGCAGCACCCAGCAGGAGTCCTTGGTGCAGTTTCGGGCCACCTCTGTCTCCGTGAAGACCCGGGGGGATGTGGACGTAGACATCCTGACAGCGGAGATGCGGAGCGTCCAAACCTGAACCGAAAAAAAAGCAGGGAGGAGAACAGAAACAGACCTCCTCGGAGGACCGTGGATCTGACTTATGGACCCGAGAGTTGACACCCAGCGGCTGGTAGTCTTCTCCAGAGGACCGATAGGAGAGGCGGGGTCTATGAAGCGTTCAGAGGCTCGGGGAGAAAAAAAAAAGAAAAGATACCGCATAGAAAGCCAGTGCAAGTCTCAGCAGGTGTGTTTCAAACTATGAGCTGTAGCTGCAGGATGTTTGCTTTTGTATTATGTGCTAAACAGCACATGCACGGGTATATATTAAAGCTACAGAGAAACGTGTTTTGCGTGAGACTGTATATGTTTTACCCGATTTTCACTGAATGCAGCATTACATCCAATGCACCTGTTGCTCTGAAAGGAAAAAGTCCGTAAGTGTGCTGTGGAGCAAACACTCACATGATATCTGAAGACTTACCTCACTGACTAGAGGAGAGGCTATGTAAACACTATAAACATATATAATATAAATATATCAGAAATATTTGTGTGCATCACACTTCCTTGATAAGGTCGTTGTGAGCTTACACTCTCCAAAAATGTTGTAATGTTCCTTTATTTGTTTACGTTATGTTGTTTGTTTATTTGTCATCAAAGTGTGTATTTGTGTATATATTTATTCCTAAAACAGAGGGTGTGTTTTCATTTATCTTTATCTTCACCAAACACCGGTGCTGCCTTCGCGTGATGTCGGAAATATCTGCTACAGGTGAACCGAAAATAATGCAGAAAATAAAATAGTCAAATTAAATACTAATGAGAGAGATTTTCTAGTTATTTCTAAGTTGGCGAGTTGTTATTTTCAGAGTATGTAGATCATGGAAGCTTGTTAGTAGTTGGTGAAAAATGTAGCAGACTAGGTTATCAAATAGTTAAAAAAAGTGTTCACTTGACCTAAATATCTCATGTATTTGAAGCGTGCTGTCGGAAGACATGCTAATAAAATTAGCATTAACATTTTTTATGATTTGTGCCAAGGGAAATGTCTTTAAATGCGCGACCAGTTGATTTTTACGACTTTATTTGACACGGTTGAAATATTACAAGCAGTACTGGAAAGCAGCGTGAGATCCAACACTTGTACAAGAGCGCCTTCCTGCGTGTTCTCCTCTACATGAGCCGCACTGTGGTGGACGAGGTCATGTGATCATTAGACACACACACACACTTTTTAAATACTTCAATTCAGGTCACTGTGTCTTTTTGAGTTCCTCTAAACAGGGGGAAAAAATGAATAAGGGGTGAAAAAATGATTTTCCTTCCTGATTTTATTTTTTTGCATGTTTGTCACACTTAAATACATTTTTTATATGAAGGTTTTCATTATTAAGGGAAAACAAAATCTAAACCTACATGAAAAAGTGTTTGCCCCCCTGTTAAAGCATAAATTCATCACCCCTGAGTTCAGTAAGTCAGAGTTCAGTGAGTCCAGTAAACTATGGTGGTGGTTGTGTGATGGTCTGGGGCTGTTTTGTGGCTTCAGGATCTGGAAGACTTTCTGTGATAAATTGAACCAAAAAATCCTGATCCTCCATGATGATCCATGATCCTCAAGTTCATGTTTGAAAATCCTCAGTGTCAAATTTTTTTAATGTTTTAATCCAAAATTCTACATCTCATTCTGCATAAACATCAATGTCCAAGGTGGCAATTTTTTATATTTGAAAATAGAACAACAGTAAAAAAATCAGTAACATTTTATTTTGAGTTGCTGTAATTTAACTACATAAATCCAAATTTAGAGCAAAGTTCATGAAAACTATTATGCCGTTTTAATACTGACAAGCATACAATTAAAATAAATAATAGTGAATCCATTATGGTTTAAATGGAGCTGCTGTTTCAAGAAAACCAACAATATGTATAAACTCAACACAACTAACTGAACTCAACTGAGAACCAGAACTTTGTTTAACCAACATAGGGGTCGAGGCCCCTCTAAGGGTCCTAAGATAAAATAAAATAAAAGTGAAGTGTCATAAGATGATTAAAGGGATAAAGAATTTTTTTTTTTTACTTTTATACTGGATATTAAATATATATATTAAAAAATATATTAAAACATTGTAAAACATTGCAAATCACTGGATTAGTATTATGTTCCTTGCACCCAGCACCATATCACATAATACTTATCAAGAGAATAAAAATAAAAAATTAAAAAGTTTAAAAAAAAACCTCCAAATACCAAAAATCTAAATGTACTGTGCATCATTTTATACGCACTTCACATCATTTACAGGTTGTGCTCATCTCTAATCAGCTAATTAACTCAAAACACCTGCAAAGGCCTTTAAATGGTCTCTCAGTCTAGTTGTGTAGGCTACACAAAGCAACACACAGACGTATGGAGGACATGAGGTTCAGCTGTCGCATTCCTTGTGTCAAGACGTTCTTGAACAAGAGACAGAAAGGACTGGACTGCTGCTGAGTGGTCCAACGTTATGTTCTCTGATGATTAGTACATTTTACATGTCCTTTGGAAATCAAGGTCCCAGAGATTGGAGGAAGAGAGGAGAGACACAGAATCCACGTTGCTTGAGGTCGAGTGTAAAGTTTCCACAGTCAGTGATGGTTTGGAGGGGGGGGGGGGTCATGTCATCTGCTGCTGTTGGACCACTGTGTTTTCTTAAGTCAACAATCAACACAGCCGTCTACCAGGAAGTTTTAGAGCACTTCATGCTTCCTGCTGCAACTTTATGGAGATGCAGATTTCATTTTCCAACAGGACTTTGCACCTGCACACAGTGCCAAAGCTACCAGTACCTGCTTTAAGGACCATGGTATTCCTGTTCTTAACTGGCCAGAAAACTCGCCTGACCTTAACACCATAGAGAATCTATGGGCTATTATGAAGAGGAAGATATGACACGCCAGATCCAACAATGTAGAAAAGCTAAAGGCCACTATCAGAGCAACCGGGCCTCTCATAACACCTGAGCAGTGCCAAAGACTGATTGACTCCATACCACGCCGCACTGCTGCAGTAATTCAGGCAAAATGAGCCCCAACTAAGTATCAAGTGCTGTACATGCTCATACTTTCCATGTTCATACTATTCAGTTGGCCAACATTTCTAGGAATCTTAATTAAGTAATATTCTAATTTTCTGAGATACTGAATTTGGGGTTTTCACTAGTTGAGACAACGACTTGAAGGGTGCTTTGAACAGTTTGATGTAATGCTCGTTCAGTTAGTTTCTTTGCACACTAGGAAACACATCAGCGCATGCGCCAAATGATCTTTTGTGAGCTCTCTTCCCATCAGTGATGTGTAATATTGTACTGAACGCGCCGATGCATCGCTTTGTTCAGGGACGTCACATTACACTGTGTGACGCCTGCCTGCCCTCCTCCCTCCTCTTTGTCTCTTGTTGTCCACCTCTTTCTCTCTTCATCATCTTTTTCTCCTCTTTCCCCTCCTCTGTCATCCCTCTCTTCTTCCTTGTAATCTCTCTCTCTTCCTCCAACATCTCTCTTTGTCTTTTCTTTCTTCATTTTTTTCCCTCCACATATCCAGAATTACAGCTGCTTCTAAATATACCCTGCATAACAAAAGAGACCTCAATAATAGGCTGCCTGTCAGTGTCTGAAACCTGAAGCAACAGGTGTGTGTGTGTGTGTGTGTGTGTGAGGCTGAGAGTGACCTCACAGTGGTGATGTCAGCAGTAGGCGGGGTTATTTTGTGTCTTGTGAAGAATGATTGGCTGATCATCTGGCTCGGTCATGTCGGCATGTATAAAAACCGACAATTCCCACACTGATGATTATTTCTTTACTACAGAGCATCAACACTTCTCCATGGCTACTGTCGTCCCTGTAAGTATCTGTATCTGTGTGTGTGTGTGTGTGTGTGTTTGTGCATCTCAAACTTTAAAAAAATAACCCAAATCTGAGTGTTTTGTCATAGAACCTACAGATAGTTAGATGAAAAGTTCTTCTTATATTAAAATTAAAAGTAAGTCTGGACTAATGATAACATAACAATTTAAAGATACGGTAACAGGTCGGCTATTTTGTCCGTGTGTGTGTGCATGAGTAAACAAGTGTTAGGCAAATGTACATGATCGAGTGTCAGTCTTGTAAATTAATCTGCACATCTGAATTCTCTTTGTGACTCTGTGTGTGTGTGTGTGTGTGGTGTCTTGGGTTTCTGATGGAGAGGGTGATTAAGTCTCCCAGAGGAAGACAGTAGCTCGTACACTAATTAAAAGGGTGTGATGTGTGTGTATGTGTGTAAAGTTTGAATGGCAAAACAGCAGACTGTAGCTGCTCATTATGTTTTGCTGCTATCAGATTCGATTATGCTCCAGCAGATGAACGTGTTGGGAAGACAGTAATAGTAATTTAATACTAATAAATAATAATAATAATAGTAATTTGTAATGAGGCATCAGTTGTTAAATGATTTCGTAGTGAACAAAGATGTGCAAATAGAGCTTTACATTTACTGTAAAGAAGCAGAGAAAGACGTGAATCCCCATAAACATTCATGTTTTGGTGTCAGTTTAGATATTACCAAGGGTTAATATCACAAATACCATGAGATTTACATTATCATAGAACCATATGAGGAGCAGTTCTAACCTATAGGGAAGTTAAAGTAATACACGATTCATAGAAAAATGCAACTCCCTCGTGTATTATTAGTAGGCACAATACATACACAAAGCATGTATGTTCCTATGTATCTATCTATCGGTAACAAACCGCTTTCTCTCCCTGCATGACTACACAGTGTGCATCCTGCTATGCTCACAGCAGTGTTCAGCCCCTGCAGCTGTTTGCGAAGGGACCCAGAGGAGGCAACTATATGGCACTCATCACATACCGGGGTCCTCGCTGCACCCCGAGACCCCGCCTGGCATGTCACGCTCCCAAGATGACACTGCGACAGATCTGCCGCATGCTGAAGGTGATGAAGCAGGTCAGAAACAGAGAGGCTGCCGCCACCGCCGCTACTGCCAGGTTAGGATCAGCTCTTTTTAAAGGCTTTTTAATGATCAGGAAAATCCAACTGGAGTCATGGACAATGATGATGATGAAGATAATAATAGATAGAGACAAAATTAGAAAAAGTCAGTTGACATCTTGCAATCCACTAGTAGGGGTTATCAACAAATCATCATTATTGCCGCATTGATCCAGCTCGTTTATAACATCTTGGCTGCCCCATGCTGGACTGTGATCACACCAGTGGTTCAATCAGTCGAAGCAGAGGCCACAGGAGTCTGC